>MU392624.1:0-181146 GCA_022578505.1 Nemania abortiva | reverse complement strand
ATTTAATAATATTTTATTAACTAAAAAAATAATATTAAATTTTAAATATTAATAAATAATTTTTATTAATATATAAAAATTTATTTTAATATAAAAATATAAGCTTAAATAAAATTAATAATAATTAATAATAATAATAAAGCTAAATATATAAATAATATTTTAAAGTTTATTAAAAAAAAAATAAAAAATGTTTATATTTTATTAAAAACTAAAGCTATGCTACAATTTATAAGGTAAGTATTTTACTGCGGCTAAAGGATTTTTTATAATTATATAAAAAAAAAAATAAAAAAAAAATAAAAAAAAAAAAAAAATAAAAATATATATATATATATATATATATAATTTAATTATATAAATATTATATAAATTAATATAATTATTATTTTTATAGTTATTAGTTAATTATATTAATATATTTTAATGTTTATATTAGTTTATTAATATAAAAGTTAACTATTTTTATTAAAATTACTAGCTTTTTAATATATTTTTTATTAATAATATAGTTAAAAAATTATAATATATGCTTTAGCCTGCTTTAACTTTTTAAGTAATATTTACTTAAGTAAGCAAATATATATTTTAGCCTTTTTTTTTACTTTTTTTATAAGCTAGCTTTTTATTTTTTTTTTTTTTTTTTTATTTTTTTAAAGTTGCTATAAAAAATAAAAAAGCTTTTTTAATGCTTAATAAAACTTATTACTGCTTTAAAACCAATATATATAAATATAAAAATAAGCTAAAAAAAAAATAATATATAGCTTTTAATTTTTTAAAGCTAGTTTATTAGCTTTTATTATAATATTAATAATATAATTAGCAGCTTTTAATTTATAAATTATTTTAAAAAAAATAAAATTTTTAAAGTTTATATTTATAAGCAATATTTATATAATAATAGCTTTTTTTTATTATATATAATATTTTATAAAGTTATATATAACTTAAGCTATATATTTATTTTTTAGCTAATTTAAAAAAAAAAATATATTTAAAAAATTATAAAAGCTAAAGCTTAATAGTTTTAGTTTTTTAATTTTTAAAAAAATAATATTTAATAAAAATTATATTATTATAGTTTAAGCAGCTTTTATAAAAAAATAAGTTAGCTTATTATAGTTTTTAATTAAAAAAAAAAAAAAGTTATAAATATAATTACTTATTTAAAAAATTTTTATTTTTTATAATTATATTTTTGTTAAATATATATAATTTATAATTATTATTAAAATTTAAAATAGCAACTTAAGCCTATTAAAAAACTTTTTTAATTTTATTTAAATTAAAAAATTATTTATTAAACTTAATTAACTTTTAAATTGTTTTATATACTGCTTATATATATTTTTACTATATAAGCTAAAACTTATATAACAAAAATATATATAAACAAGCAAGCTAAAACCTATAAAACAAAAATATTATATTTTATTTTATTAAACTTAATTAATTATTAAAATATTAAATAAGCTGCTTATATATATTTTTATTTATAAAAATAAAAAAAAAAAAACAAAAATTTAATAAAGTTTAAGTTATAATAAATATATAAAATATTTTTATATTTTAACTTTATAAATTAGCATTATTTTATTATATTATATTAATTTTTTAGCTATACTTATAAAAATTAATCAATAGCTATAATTTTTAAATATATATTAAATATAAAAAATATAAGCTTATATATAAAAAATATATTATATTAATAACTAATTTAATTAAAATTATTATTTAAATTAAAGCTAATAAAAAAAAAGCAAAAAACTAAAAAAACAATAAATAATTATTTTTAAACAGCAATTAAACATATTAAATAATTATATTTACAAATTTTAATAATTAATAGCTTTTTTTTATTTTAAACTTATTAAAAATAAAACAAAACAAATAACAACTAATAAAAAAAGCTAAAACTAACTAAATATATAATTAGCCTATTTTAAACTGCTTTATTTTTTACCTTTCTTTTAAAAATCTTATTTTTTAACTATAACAGTAGGCTTTTTTATACTTTATTCCTTAGTATACACAAAAAATCCTCCAGCCATAAAACATTTTTTTTAGCTATAAAATAAATAGCTAACTTATATAAATATAATTATAAATAAGCTTAAAGTGCTAAACTATATAAAGTATAAAGGCGTTCGGTAGTCACTAGGGCAGTTCCAAGTTAACTTAGGTAATGCGGTACATAAGTTACCTTTTTTACCATCCCGAACCGGAATGGGAAGCTGTTGGATTGGCACTGGCCATGATTAGTCAGCGAGCTCGTCAACAATGGCCTAAAGGCTCTGTATGCTTATGTAATTAGAGTCGAACTGAGGCTAGTGACGATGTGGCTAAGGTGCGCCACACCCACTGCCCGAAGGGTAGAAAACCCCGCAACCTTTGCAACAAGAAAGCAAGGGAACAACAGACGATAAACTCTTTGATGGGTTACATTACCACACATTACCACTGAATCTGACAACTAGCGTACGTGTCAAGCGTGGATGCTCTGGAAAGGGCTAAAGCAATGCCGGATTACATCTACATGCGACCGCTGATTAGTAATTACAGGACACTGGATTTTAGGAAATTTGACGAGATTTACGAAAGAAGCTTCAAGTATAGGCAGGACTTCCCGACGCGTCTGAAGGAACAGGGGGTGCTACCGTTGGTGGAAGAAATCGAGGCCAAGAAAGCTCTCCGGCGCACAATGGCACCTCGCGGGCTAGTACCTGAGCACACCTAGAACCACTGCCCACTAAGCAAGACTATCTGGCCGTACGTAGGTATACCGCTGAGGTAGTCAGTTGGGTGCCCTACAATGCTATTGTGACGTTTACCGATTCCTGGCGTAGAATCCCGGGTCACCACGTTTACTTGAGTGAGAAGAATGGCCCGAATTCACTTTCGCAGTGGTTGCTACAATGCCGAAACCTTGCCTAACGAACTACCTAGCTACTATACTCTATATTCATTGCTCATGAGAGGTTCATTCTTTGCCATGTACGTCCGAGTAGCCTCACATGCCATCACCACCCACCTCCCGATGACATAGTTCTGGCGTATTCATTAGACCTGAGTATTAGTCTGCTTTGGCGATCGATCATGCGTTACTGCATACGACTCGGTCACCGTAATGTGGTCCATTTGGTTCTCCTTCGAGTGCTGGGGGGTCATGCCGTGACGTTCGTGTTGGACGAACGAGGAGTAACGCCCACCCGGATGCTCGGGGAAGGGAACCGCACCCACTTTGTTGAGCTCGACATCAGAGGCGCCCTCATCTGGGTAGCTTCCGGACTTAGAGACGCTGAGCTGGGTACCCGGCCAGAGCCTGCTGAACACCGAAGCTACGGATGAGGAGATCTTATCAAAGACGGAAAGCTTGGATATAACGCGCAGCTTAGGCCCGCTACCCAAGATGATCAGCAGCGAGATCTCGACTGAGGCCAATAGCGAGGTAACGCCAAAAATGACGTATACCTTGGCCGGGTTCATGCCGTCCTTCGCGCTGGCGTCAGTGCTCTTGTTTAAACTGTCGCTCACGATAGCGGCTCGGCCGATAGCGATGCCCATTGTAATCAACGTCCCGGCCATCATAATCATGAGCAACAGTTTTTGCCGAAGGGGCATGTGAAGCTTCCAGACGAGAAGCGCCGGTAGCATGCCGTCAATAAAGTCCGAGAGGATAAACAGAACTAGAAGTGGTCAACGAGCTGTCACTGTACCAGCGAATGGCCCCGTGTTTTCTATCTCGCGGCGGTGGCTGGTTCAACGAGTACGACTTACTAAGCTCGGTGAAGATGAGAATATTGTGCGGCTCGTGCGACAGTCGCCATTTGGCCGGGATGCGGAAATCCCAACTGGCTGGGAAGGGACTTGCCTGGAAGAAGATGAAGATAAAATTGGCCAAGCCGAGGGTAGTTAAGAGTGCCGTTTTGGTGATGATGAGTCTCTTGAACCATGTCCGCACGCTGAAAATATGGACAAGCAAAAGCGTGATGGAGACTCGGGAGGCTAAATTTGCCAGGAGGTTGAGTGGCACAGTAGCCCATGCCCATTTGCCCATGTCAACAATTTGCTGAATGGTCATGGTCTGCATCTCGTAGCCAAATCCGGCGATGCAGTTGAGGGTGAGAAAGACCTGGAAAAGGGTATGCAAGGCCAAGGCGAGCAGCATGACCCAGTCGTCGGGCGTAAAGGGGCGGCGGAACTTGCGGGTCAGGTAGAAGCGGAGAAACAGACATAGTAAGGCCAAGGCAAAGAAAGTCCAGGTCACACCCAATATGACTTGAGACTTTTGCGAGAGCCCACGGTCGAGGGGCTCCGTGGGAAAGGCAAATGCGGCGGCATCCATGGTGAATGATGGCGTGGGAGCGGTAGACAGCAGCGAGTGAGGGCTAGCGAGGCAAGATCTGCAGAATATCTCGGAAGGGCGGCGTCGGGGAGGGGGAGAAAGATATGCAGTCAGCTCGGCGGGTTGTGGTCTAAGGAGGAGAGAACAGGACTATAACATCAGGGGATATCATGACCCGTCGTTACGGAACATGGGTGGAGTGGTGAGGCTGGGAGAGCGGAGGAGGGATGCTGATAGAGAGGGCGTCACGTAGCAGCCTGCCAGAGATATTGATATATACCAATGTAACATATATTGTTATTTCCGTGGGGATGTTACCCAGCAGGATAACATTGTAACATAGGTGAATGCATGTTGGCTGCACCGGCAGACCAACAGAACAACAGAACAGAACGAAGGAATGTGTTGCTGTTGAAAGTGTGTGGTACCTACTTAGTAGACACTCGGTAAGATACTTGGTAACTACTTGGTAGATACTTGTCCCTTACTTCTTGCTCACTTGTTACCTACTCTTTGCCTACCATGTGTGTAGATAGTCGACTAGATGCTTGGGTGGTCGTTACGACGCGAAGAAGCAGGCTGGCGCTTGGCACTTATGCGTTCCCCCCAACTCAATTCAACTCCCCTCTACCAACAATAGCACTCGTCGCCCCGCGAACGCTCGACAACCCATCCGTAGCAGGTGATGCTTGTGTGCCACCTCCTAGTTAGTATGTATACAGCACAAAACGTCTACTCATCTCCCCTAGGCCCGCATCTGTTTAGTTGTTGTTGAGCATCTGCCCCCCCAAACTACCATCCATAGTCGAGCCACCCCTTACGACTTACAATGTATGTTGGCCGTCCACCAAAGCTGTAGCTCACGCACCTAGCCTACTGTACCTACCTACCTACCTTGGTAGTTACTTAGTTATTTTTACGCGCTGAGAATCTGACCATGACGACCCATCTAGGAACCGAAGTCTCTATCGATCATTCACGACGCAGGTACTCCCCCTGCCGTACCCCAGCCAGACCTTCGCGGGTAAGACGGTGCTCATCACGGGGGCCAACACGGGCATCGGCCTCGAGGCGGCGCGGCACTTTGTACACCTCAATGCCGCCAAGGTGGTCCTGGGCTGCCGTGACCTGGAAAAGGGGGAGAAGGCAAAGCGCGACATCGAAGCCACCAATCACGTAGACCCCAAGTCGGACCCGGCACGCGTCGAGGTGTGGCAGGTCGACCTCGCATCCTTCGCCAGCGTCCAGGCCTTCTGCGAGCGCGCGGCGTCGAGCCTCGACCGCCTCGACGTCTTCATCGCCAACGCCGCTACCCTTGGCATGTCCTTTGCCACCGCCGAGGGCCACGAACGCATCACTACCGTCAACCTGCTCTCGACGTGGCTCATGGCCCTCCTGCTGCTCCCCGTTTTGCGCCGCACCAAGGAGCGGTACTACGGGAAGGATGGCGACGGCCCGGCTAACAACGGCAGCAACGTCCCGCACCTCGTTGTCGTGGGGTCCAATGCGCATTTCTACACCGTATTCGACGGCTGCGACGCGCCCTCCGTCTTCGAGCACCTCCGCTCTGGCTCTGACATGTTCCACCGCTACGCTAACACTAAGCTCCTCAGCTTGCTCGTGGCCAGGGAGGTCGCCGCCCAGATGCTGGACGGGAGGCGGCGCGGGCGCGCGGACGAGGTGGTGCTGAACATCGTCGAGCCCGGGTCCTGCCGCACGGAGCTGTTGCGTGAGAAGGTGTCGTGGCCGTGGGCGTACCGGGCCTTTGTCACCGTCGGCTTCGGCATCGTCGGACGCACCCCAGAGATGGGGGCGCGCACCTACGTCTCGGCCGCCGCCAGCGGCTGGGAGAGCCACGGCGTCTACCTTGAGGACTGCAAGCCCAGCACGCCGCATCAGTTCGTCACCTCGGAACAGGGCGCCAGGCTGCAGAAGAAGGTCTACCGCGAGCTCCTCGACATCCTCGAGGGCATCTCCCCGGGTATCTCTGGGAATATTTGATTGTTTGATTGTGCGATTCCAACCATTGGTGGTGGTAGCAGTGAAGGGAGGAAGGCGCCCTCCCTCCATCTCATACACCAACTAAGTCACAATGGAATACGAAGCTGGATTAGATGAAGGGCTCGGTTAGGTAGTTACTTTAAATAAGTATATGCGTGTTTATTAGGGCCCGAGCGTAGATACAATACGTCAACTTGAGTTAACCGCCAATATGTTTGCTAATCAAATTTGCTACTCTTATAACCTCTCATAGGTACCCTAGAATATCGTATTTATTCTCCATGTAGTAGCTAACTAACTCGTCGAAGATGTATGTGACTTGTGTTTGAGGAGGAAATAGAGAATATTATCCGCACAGAAGCACGCCTATCCTCTGCATCTTACATCTTGCATTGCTACTCCCACCTCTCCTTGACGAAGTCTGCGCATCGCTCGGCTACCATGTAAACCGATGCCATCGGATGAGCGGGATGGGTAGTGGGAAACACGCTGGCGTCGGCGATGCGCAGGTTCGGGAACCCGTGGACGCGTAGCTGCCCGTCGACGACGCCTCCCTCATCCTCCTCCCCGATACCACACGAGCTGCTCAGATGATAGGCCGAGGCCATGTTCTTGGAAATGTAATCATCCAGACTGTCGTCCGAGACGGACCTCCAAGAGCCCTCGGCCCATTCGCCCCCCAGCGTGTCCGTGTCCGTCACCGGGTGCCGGAACATGCGGGCCGTTTTAGGATACCCGGAGCGGAAGACGAACTGCTCAGCGAGGCGGAGGGTGAAACGCAGCGCCTTGCGTGCTGCGCGCCGATCCTCCTCGCCCTGGAGCATGTTGAGTCGTATCCGGGGACTTTGCCCCGCATCCAGGGACTGGACTGCGACATCCCCGGTCGACGTCAACCCGGGCTGGGTGAGGCTGAGTTGAAGCGTGATCAGCCCTCTACCGGCATTCTTGGTCGGTGCTAAGCCAATCGGCAGCACGATGATCTCCGCATCCGGAAGGTGGCCCGGGTCGAAGGGGTCCCCGGTGGCCTTGGTCTCCCGCAGCTCTCCCGTCTCGTCGTCGATATGCGAGGTGCTGAAGAAGGCACCGCGGTCCAGGGCGGATTTCAGCCAGCCTTTGCCGGCTATGGCGTAGAGCAGGGCGTTTTTGATGACCGACATGATACTGGCTTGCAATTGCTGTAGTGAGTCCTCGATGGCGACTTCGAAGGAGACCGGCACTAGGACGTGGTCGCTCAGTCGAGAGCCCACGCCAGGGAGGTTTCGTGCGACGGGTATGCCCGCTCCGTCGAGGACCGCTTCAGGGCCTATCCCGCTAAGTTGCAGAATTTGTGGAGTACATATTGCGCCGGCAGCGAGTATTATCTCCCGTCTGGCGGTGACGAGATGGGCTGTCTGAACGGGCTGTTCGGCTTTCGAGGGGGAAACGTAAACGCCCCGTGCGATGCCACTCCGTCCGTCCACATCAAGACGAGTCACGACGGCGTCCGTACATATATGTAATCGACTCTGACGCTCTATGGCGACATTTTTGGGCAAGTATGCGTCAAGTGCCGAGTGTCTGTAACCTCTTTGGTCGATGGTAAGGTCGAGATTATGGTACCCAAGAGCCGAAGAGCCATGCTGATTCGGATGTTCCTCGGGGATGAGGCCTACATCACGAGCCGACTGGGCGAGGAATGGATAAACAGCAGACTCGAGATGGCTGGTCTGGCGCAATGACAAAGCTTGCTCGACTCTCTCAAAGTATGGCTCGACAGATTTCCAACTCCAGTCAAAACCACTCCGTGGCCATGTATCGAAATAGGCAGGCGCGCCGCGTGTGTATATCATCCCGTTGATTCTGGACGTCCCGCCGAGCGTTTCGGCACAGAGCAGCGATACGGGCTGTTCTGTCCGGGGCTCTGGAATCGACGAACGGCTGACCACATAGCCGCCGTTGGCAACCGATGCCAGCGGTATTCGTGATCTCATAGAATGATCGAAAGGGCCCCTTTCGAGGAGAACGACTCTTATCTCGGGGCTTTCACTCAGACGCGATGCCAAAGCCGACCCCGCCGTGCCACCGCCAACAACGATGTAGTCATATTCCTGGCTTATAACTTCCGCCACACTTCTGAGCGGATAGGCAGTTCCGTAGATCCACATGGTGGGTGCTGCGGTTTGAGCTTCTAGAAACCGCGGCTGCAACTCCTCGACAACACACAGCCACTCAAGGACAAACGACAATTGATTAGTAAAGCAAGAAGGGTTCTTCGTTACTAGGCATCAGGCAGCGGAGTGACTACCTCAGGTTATGTTCGACTAGTAATTTGAATGCACTACAAATACACCCCCTCCCGTTTTGTTTCGATTTTGACCGTAGCTGTCTGCTAACTGGTGGGATAAAGTCGTGGCCTGTCGCAGGAAGACGTGATAATAAGGGGTGACATGATGCGTCTATATACCTAGCTACCCTATTGTACAGTAGTTGTATAGTTGCATTCCCGGTCTCGGTATTAAGAGATTCGTGGGTTTATATTCCTGCATTACTGGGGTGTGAGTAGAGCAACCGAAGTCCTCGCTTATGCAGGTTAAGTATCCCTATCTCTAGGTGAGTTTACATAGCGTACCAACATACCAGATGCATTTACATACTGCGCCTCACATCGGTCAGAGCAGCGCAGCAACAGCTCGGATTTACATAGTGTAGGTATTCGACCCCATACATACATTCACTACTCCTCTACTGTACTGTACACAGCCTTCTAATACGACGACGTACTGTAGAGTCGCAGCGAGAACTACCTACCGTACGTAGCATCGAGTAATCACGCAGTACTAAAGCCGCATTGCGCGGGCTTGTGTTACCAGCTAGTTTAATTTACTCCATCGATGGTCGTGCAGCCGGGCGACGAGCTACATGATACATGCGTAAAGTAGTACGCGGGAAAGGTGCCTCGGGCTTCCGGGGTGGTGGCTTCGGGACGCGACTGGCCCAATCTTTTTCTCCTTTTACAAGTATGTAGGTACCTACTGTACTATAGAGGTGAATGGTCCGTGTCCTGTAGTGTAGTGTATTGGACTTGGATCGCCTCCATGCGGGCCGAAGTGGTTGTGGTTGTAGTACGAACGCATAATTCCCGAATTCCTGACTTGAACACCTGTGGCCGGCTTCGACTACGTCCATGTATAAGGTAGATGTAGACAGTTACACATATTGAGGATAATCCAACAAGTATCAATGACAATTGGTAAGTAATTACATTTGGCGCCGTGTAAAGTGTATTAGATAGCCCCATCGATTAGGAATGAACGGTGCACTAGACATGAAAGTTCAGAAAACGTAGCATCTGGTTGCCGGTCTTTCAAAACGGCCTCTTACGCCTTACTGGGCGATGAAGCATCGTGATCCAGACCAAAATCCGTCTCCTGCTCCTTACGTAGTTCTATGTGTTTAGCGACGAATACGACAAAAAAGCCTAAGCCGGTGACCGCAACGAAGACAAGCCACACGACACTGAGGGCTTTTCGGTAGAGCTCTATCACCTGGCTTTTGCTTGGCTCAGCAAGCGTCTCGATGGAGAACTGGCCGTTACTCGCGCCAGAGGCGAACGTGTACGCCCGACCGTCTTTCAGGAAACGGTGCAGACCGGTATCCTCGACGTGGTGTAAGTTTTCCTGGACCTGGCCGTTGAAGATGATGGAGGACATGGTGGCGCCCCACACGAGCCCAAAGGCGCGTACGAAGGCAAATGTGCTCGTCGCCGTGGCCACCATCTTCTCGGGCAATGCGGCGAGGGTAGAGGGGAGCGATACTGTAAATATGAAGCCCGTTCCTGATGCCACAATGATCTGGTAGCCAATCCATTTGCCGGTCCCGGACGCCTCGTCAAGCGTCGAGAACAGCCCCAGCCCGATGGTCATCAAAGCGAAACCGGCCCAGTGTAACGGCTTGTAGCGGCCGGTCTTGGACAAGATGGCGGCGGCGATACCTCCGGACGGCAGAAGCGCTATTGCGAAAGGGAGGAAGTATACACCGGATGTCAGGGGCGAGACATGCTTTAAAGCCTGAAAATAAATCGGTATGAAATAGGAGACGGCCTGGATCGTGATCGAGGCCAAAAAGATTAGGACAAACGACGCAGCCGAGGTGCGGTTCTGAAAGAGCTTCGGGGGCACACTGGGGTTAACACAAAAACGAGATGACTGCTGGAAATGGAAGACGGCCCAGCCGATAATTCCTAGGATAAGAGGGACAATGATGCGCGCAGAGTGCCAGGGGTAACCGCTTGTCCCACCCATAATAAGGCCAAAGAAGAGCGACACCATGGACGGAATGAAGATGGCACTGCCGAGGTAATCAACGCGACGCAGCGCGGCAAACCACGACCCGTTGCGCGTGTGGCTCACGTTGACTAGTGTGAGGATACCTATGCCGCAAGCCCCCGACACGGGGAGGTTCAGCCAAAAGATCCAGCGCCAGTCGGCCTGGGCCAAGGCGCCGCCGACGATAGGGCCGATGGTACTCGCGATGGCGGCGGTGGAGAGCATGGTGCTAAGGTAGGAGCCGCGGTGGCGAGGGGGTACTAGATCACAGATGATGATCTCGGGAATGACGTTGATCCCACCGGTGCCCAGGCCCTGGACGAGACGGCCCGCGATGAGGGTTTGGGGGTTGCGGGCTCCGCCAGCGATGCCGCTGCCGGCGAAGAACAAGATCACCGAGACGAAGAGGGGGCCGCGACGGCCGAAGATGTCGACGATCTGGCCGTAGAAAGGCTGGGGGATGGTGCAGGCGAACAGATAGGACTGGGCGATCCAGACATACTCGGTGGCGCCGCCGATCTCGCGGGTGATGGTCGGGAGAGAGGTGGTGATGATGGATGCGTCGAGGCCGGAAATGAAGGTCAGGATGGAGAGAACGGTGGCAATGAGCAGGAGACGCCATGTATGTTGAAACTTGGGATCTGCTGCGTCGGTGCTGGCTTGGTCGACGCTGGCGGCGCCGCGATTGCCGTCGTGAGGCCCGGCCGCCGACGGCAACGACTCTTTTGTGGCTTGCTCCGGAGGCTCCGGGGGCTCGGCGCCGACAAGTGCCGTGGATCCCATGAGGCCTTAATTAAAGTAGGTAGTCTGAGTTAATCGTCTGAGTTATTAGTCCCGTGCCGAATATGTAGCGAAGGTATGCTAAGTAGGTAGCGGTATGCGCAAAAGAGTGGGCAGCTATACACAACAACAACAACAACAACAACAACAAACAGACAGTTAACAATAATGAAGGGCTAAAAAGATGGGATTAAAAGGCAGGACAATAAGACGGGGGGTAGGACCTTGTGTGCATGTGCAGCGTGGTCTCGGCATTGGAGATCAAAGTTGATGTTGGCTGTCGGCCAGAAGTTCTTTGCATATGGAGTGCCTCTTTCGGGGGGGCATACCCATCCTTTTTTTTTTCGAGGTAGCCAGGCAGATGAGGCCGATACGACACCCACGTGTGCTTGCCGACTGTTGGTACTGTACAGCATTATATCTCCCAAGGTTCAATGCTGCGACTAACAATGCTACATAATGCAACATACCGCGCCGTGGCTACCACTTTATGTTTTCCGACGTCTCATCCATCCCTCGGGCCCCCTTCCCCCTGCAGAGTCTCCATCCGGTACGTTGGTTGCTGCCTGTTGTTCTCTGCTTCTTTTCCCAGCTGGCTTTTTCCCAGGTATCCTCGCCGTCCTTTCCCCAACGTTCGACAACCACTATAGCTAAGCCAGCTAGCCACCACAACTACAGTACAGACACCAAAACAACGGGGAAAATGGACGGACGATTCAGCCTCCGACACATCCCGGCCCTCTATTTCGCCTTCGCCAACTGCATCGGGCTGGTCATGACGCCCCTCAAGGGCAGCGCCGCCGTCATGGAGCTCTATGGCTTCCCGCCTCGCGTGTCCGCCGTGCCCGAGACCTGGGACGTCTGGCAGGCCGGCCAGGGACGGACCATCCTGCTCGGCCTCATGATGCACTTCTTCTACTGGCGCCGCCAGTACGCCGAGTGCGACGCCCTTCTGATGGGCGTCGCTGTCCTCGGCGTCAACGACTATTTCGTGCTCCGCGGTCACGGCAACGAGCTCTGGGCCTGGTCTCGCATCGTCTTCTCCATCGCCTTTGCCTCGACCGGCTACTTTGGCTGGACCCAGGGCCGAACTCGCTCTAAGTCGGCCTGAATGGAAACGACCGATGATATACCCTACCTTGCGCTCCCTTCCCTCGTCGAATTAGCAGGACAAATAAATGGTCGCTAGTTACAGTCCTCTGCTGGTGATATGGAGAAAAGGGATTCGGGGGGGTAATGGAGTTGTCGCTGTTAGACGTTATGCGACTCGTCGTGGAAGCAAGCCGTCCGTCTCTGGGCAGTACTCAACAAACATCAGATTTCCTGCTGGTTATAGCACCTGGTTTATAAATACCCATACACATACTGAAGCTTGAATCGTCTCGTTTGTAATATAATCAGTGTCGCACGCACCTATTAATAACATTCTACCACTCCCTCTCTGCATATCATACACGCGTATCCCTCTTAATTTAAGTTGAAGGCGATTGTATAGAATAATTGTCACCGAATATCATAAATGGTTTCTCTGAGGGGAATTGCCTACCCGCAATGCAGGTACATCGGCACTACAGCCGGGTACATATTCTGTACAAACCCATTCACCTCCCTCGAGCCCTACCGTCTACCTATCGACAGCCCGGACAACCACGATAGCTTAGCTGGCCCGCAGGAAACAGATGACCGGAAACGTCTTACACATACCGCATAATCTTTAAGGTCGCTTACCGCGGGAGTCGTACACCAAGATGTGTGGTAGGTAGGGTTGACATTTATTATGCACGTACAACTTGGCATGATGATAAATAGTTAGTTAGGCTGGAGAATGTCACTAGGCATATACATAGGTATTATGAAAAGAACAGGAATGCGTGGTACTACTCACAAGGCTGAAGACGTGCAGGAAACATACATATGTAACTAGGTAGCTGTTAATTAGTCTCGATTGGTTTTTTGCTTTACAAGTATCTAAATCTAGAGAACACGATACTTGAAACTTCCCCGCTAGTACAGAACTAAATAGAGCTGCGCTGAAGATTTAATAATCCTGCTAACCCGTAGCTAAGTATAAACCATAAAGGGGGGGTGTATGTAAAGGGGTGTTACAATATTCCAATATGTAAAAATACCAGGTACCATATGTACATTTCCTAAACTACGCTCAGTTACTTGTTTCCAATTGGGGCAACTACACTACGCTACACTACTGTTACATGCGCTTATACAGTGAGCCAGCGAGTTTCCAATAAACCACCCGTTTCTCTGATGCGATTGGACGGCCCGGCGTAACACGGTACATGTATTGATGCAGCGTGCTACCAACGCCAAGGTTATCTCAACCCGCCGGTTTTCCACCAAGTTTCCCCTCGTTCCCGACACAAAGTGTCGGGCCTCCCTAGCACATACATACACATCAACTCATTGTGACGGTACCGTAGTAGCGCTTACACGCAATACTCCAACAATTCCAACATACATAGTAAGTAGGCAGGTGCTTACATGCGGTACGTACCCTTAAGTCTCATGGCTTACAGTACACTATGGATCAACTGTGCTTGTTGTGTGTTTTTGGAGCAGTGAATTTCCCAGCGCGCTTTGTTTACCTCAAATCGAGATTCACGATATACATACCCCTTTGAAAAGTCGGCCCCGAGTCCAGTCCAGTCCTGCTCCGGCAATGGTCAAGCCAACAAAAGTTGTCATTATACTTACAAGATGATAGAAATAGGTATTTGGCGCAGCACTATTGCCAAAAGAGTAAAAATAATAACGTTAGAAATTGCTGTTTACTTAGCTTCGAGCTGATTTTTGCCACAGTTAGCCTTTGCAAGTACAGTAGATCTGTAGAGCTGAGCTTGAAACCCAAATTTCTTATTTCCGGGCCAAAAAGACTTATCGTCCTGCCGACCCTCTCCCTACTGTACTTCAACATATCCTCTACAGTAAGTGACCAGCCCGGTACGTTACGTTGACTCCGTCCTTGGCGCGCATCTTACCACCAACATCCCAGATTCTCGCAGCTAACCAAGTCAAGTCGCTTCACGCTCTTCGTGACAAGGCTCCGCCAAGCCAACACTGGGGGGAAAAGGTTTTTGCAACCAACTTGCAAGGAGACCCGAGAAACATACATATATGTTGGGGCGATGCTGTTATTTTGTTGAACGAAGCGGAGACTTGGTTGCCCGCTGAAGAAAATAGTACTTGCGTATAGGTCGCTATATCATCGCCTTTCGTGTAATTAATATTGTCCATATATCCCGCCGCTATTGTCACAAAGTTGCCCGAAATTTGACATACTCTATATAGCGAATCATTACAGAAAACCGCGAAGTGTAATGCCAGGGCTCAATCATGTCGTTCTCCTCTGCACTTCCCGTCCTAATCTGGGCTGCTAGCTTCGGCAGTTTGGTCTTAGTTGTCTGGGCGTTGTCTGAATGGGCTCTCGGGGTGTGGAAAGACGACATTGAGACCAGACGTCGTGCTGCCCCATTCAGTCTACCTCGAGCCCTGCGGCTTCTTAAATCTCGATTGAAAGCACTGGCCTTTGTCTTCCAGGGGCCAGCAATCATCCAAGCAGCATACCAACAGGTAACCAATACTTAGCAACAGCATCCAACCCATCCTTCCAGGTCAAGTGGATGATGATTAATATATACATAATAGCTAATTTTCCCGTCTTGTGATAGTCCAATGGCGCACCATTTTCCGTGGAAACCCCAAACAATACCATCGTCTTGATCTCAGACTGGCATCGCATCAAGGAAATCAATGCCGCCCCGGAAGGCACACTTTCCTTGCTGGCGGCGGCCAAAGATATCCTACAACCAAAGCACACAATGAGTGGGTTTGATTGGAATGACACGCGCGGCTCGGATGGCGCCCCTTTGCAAATGACTCTACGAAGCCGTCTTGCTGGCTATCTACCAATCCTCCTCCCCGAGATTCGTCGTGACCTAGCCGCATTCATTGACAAGCGGACCGGCTCCCTGCCGAGGAACAAATGTAGGTAGAACTATGACGGGATCATGACCCCTGCCACTGCTCCGAAGTGCACCCAGCTGATGGTGGTATAGTGGGCGAAATGCAAGGACCTATTTTCCCAATTATCTTGGAAGCGGTGGCTCGGGCCAACGCTCGCGCCTTTTTCGGGCCAGAACTATGTATGCAATATTTCCGAGCCCGGTGTTGTGCATCGAAATTATCGATGACTCAATTGCTAAGATTTATGACGTTTTATAGCGCAGAATCAAGAGTTCTTGATAGCTAGCATTAAAACGATAGAACAGACTCTTATTATGGCCGAGGTCTTGCGGATGGTTCCAGGCTTTCTTTTGCCGTAAGTGAAAGCAATGAGTATTCTTACCCAACTGACGTTGGAAGCCCCATTTCTTATCAGCTCGAAATCTAACACAGCCATAGCTACCTGGGACAGTTCTTGTCAAATCACCTAAACGCCAATAAAATCATGAATGCGACGTTAACTGAGTTAGTTGCACAGAGATTCCTAGACCGAGACCTACGTAAGAGAGGGCAAAATATCCCGGAATACAACGACTGTATCCAATGGATCATGGACCACTGTCCGAAACACAAGCCATGGGGCGTAACTCGGATCGTCCACGAGCTAATCGCCGTCTGGTTCGGGTCGGTTCACATCGCATCAACCACGGCATGTGCCGCGGTGTTCGACCTTTGTGACCACCCTGATCTGGTAGATATCCTGCGTCAAGAAATAGAACACACGGGGTGGCTGGAGTTCGACAAGTCGGGCGGCCAGATACTTCCTCTCATGGACAGCTTCATGAAAGAGTCCGCTCGCCTCAACCCGATTGAGTCAGGTATGGTACAACGATGCGCAAAACTCCTGTATGTGTGCGATCAAGTTCATGAACTAATCATGTTTTAAAACATGACTATTAGTTAGCACCCGTCGTAAGGTTTTGAAGCCCTTCCACTTCTCCGATGGAACTACAGTACAGCCGGGGGATTGTATTTGCTCCGCTCCTGGGGGGATGAATAGGGATCCCGCCGTCTGGTGCGAGCCGGACGAGTTCTACCCTTTCCGATTCGTCTCGCCACAGGCCTATAAGCATGCCAACACATACATGAAAGACGCGCCCCGCGCGTCGGCAATGCCTCTGTCGGGCGACCGATACAAGATTCCCGAGGCCGGAAAGGCAACGCTGTACACGGACATCTCGGACTGGCAGCAATGGGGGACCGGAAAAGGATCATGGTAAGTCGACATCGGTTCAAATAAACACTATCGGTTAAGATGCGTTCATTATTAATGCTGACGCCGGACATCAAGTACCGGGAGGTGGTACGCGTCCGCGGCCCTCAAAGTCATTATAGGGTTGCTCGTCATGAAATACGATATCGCACTGGTCGACCCGGCGGCTGAGCGATACTTTTCTTGGCGCACGTTTAAGTATCCTTACGCGAGCACGCACGTCACCATCCGACCAAACGACAAGTTTTCGCAGAAAGGCCCGAGCGACAGTGATTCCTCGTGATTTGCAGTAGCCCCATGCTTTGATATACACACTTCGTTCAGAGTACTCCGTGCTGCATATCAGATTCATACATTAGCGCGAGGGGGGGGGGATCACAGTGATTGTCACCGACTTTGGAGACGGTCTCAGCCGTATGAACATCTCCTGAATATCATATATTTAAGACCGTTTCCGAATTGATACGGCCATAAAGTTTAAATTTAGTCTCCAAACGGAGACGGTCACCAAGCGAAAAAATGGTCTCTAAACGCAGACAGTCACACACAAATATGACGGTCACAGGGGTCCGAAATGGTCTCTCGCCGTGGCGGTCGCAGAGGTGCCTAGTACAGCCCAAAAGAGTCGCAAAATAAACATTCATTTATCCGTTACTTTTGCGGTCGCTTTTGGTCACTTTAATATTAAACTATTGATTACGATTAATTATCACGGTTGGAATCGAACACAGGTTTGCATTTTTACGGTCACGAAGTCATACGAATAAAATAATGCACAATGGCCGTTTCACAGTCACCTGACTGATAACTGGCTGAGCCGAGCCTGAGAAAAAGCGGCAAGTGTGCTAAGCCTAGTTTGGTGCATACTTGGCATTTGGTAAAACCTAGAACCAGTTTACGAGACTCGATGCTCAGCCACATATGTGGCTTGAGCTCTTAAGCTATGTCTTCATGTTCCCCGCCAATTTCCACTCTTATCTAGACCTCCCTTATCAGCTCCCATGCATTACAAATCCTCGAATGAATCTCAATACATTGTCGCGCTGTCTATTGCCGAAAAGTACTTCAAGGTTCCTCAACAACCTCCTTGCTGTGGCAATCGCAATGTCTTCGTCCGTGTCTCTGCGTATGGACTTCAACCTCATAGTTTAGTGCCTTACTAATGTCTGCAGCTTCGATTTCGCCCAAGACCGAAGCCGCTGCTCCGGTAGCTGGCGCAAGCACAGCAGCTTCTAAGCCTAAGGTTCGAATCCCGTAATCACTACGGTCACTTTCACTTTCCCAGCCACAGTCAATTGCTAACATTCATTCATTATGTAGCCATGCTGCGTGTGCAAAGACGAGAAAGCGCTACGAGACGACTGCATGCTGTTCTCCAAATCAGCCGATCCGACGAGCGATTGCAAACCTATCATCGACCAGTACAAGACTTGCATGGCCGGGTTTGGCTTCAAAATATAAGGACGAACAAAGGCTAGCAAGCCGGGAACGAGCCGAGTCCGTAACCGACCGATGTTTCCCATGTATACCATTGATTACCAGGCGCCGCGGAATGTTTTGGGGTAGTGTTGTACGATCAATAGAGGGTTACTAAGGCCACAACTGCCTGCGTTACATTGCATTGGGCGGCGTTCGATTTGATAGATTTACATACCCCTCTCTTCTCTATGAGCATTAGAATCCCGCGTCTCTGCCGTTGCTTTGCGAAGAGGGGTCAGGCGTCTCCCGCGCGCTCGACTGCTGATGAGCTTCTTACGAGAGCAATTGACCAATCTACCGCAACAAACTTGAGCCGAGGTCTAAGCCGTGATCCGAGGATGTCTTTGTGCAGTGCGCGTGCGTCGTCGGTGTCAGGACATTTAATTAACTTACCGTTGATGAACTGGAACCTAGTTTACGCGTTCCGGGGCCGCAAGGAGGCCCGCCAAGTCGCGACCTGCAGGGAGGAATCCGGTGAGGCGGTAAAGACGAACAACCGTATGGTAAGTCAGCCGCCTCACGGGCCATGAGCGGGCCATGATATGCGATTGAGCGAAGATGCAGATTTGACATGTTCTAGACCAACAGTAATTGACATCGCATCAGTTGCCGGCCACACAGCCATCACATGTATCATAGGTAACTATACGATTTTCCTTCTCTACCCGGTTCAAGCATCACATGTGACGGTCATCGTACGAACGTGGTCCGGGCTAACGCCCACTGTGGCGGGTTTTACCGGAGCGTCACCTACGCCATGGGGAAGCAAAAAAAACGTGGAAAGACCCAACTATCGTGACCAACTTATGGCTTGGTGTCCTTAGTGTGCGCTACTGTACGTACTAAGTCGCATGCTAGTGCAGGTAAAATATTCACGCTAGATCACGCTCCCACGATCAGCCCTGCGAGCTAACTATTCTGCCGCTTTTAGGCTAAATGCAACGCCCGGGGGCCCCTATGCAAGTAAGTGTTGTTAATAGCTGCACAGCATCTGGATAGGTAGGTAGGTACCTGGTGGCATAAGTACTGTGCTAAACCAGCAACCAACGTCACCCACGCCACAGAGGATGCAGAGCATCATTTAGAGAGTCGGCATGATTGGTTCATGACAAAGAATAACTCACCTAATCTAGTCGAGACACACTGTCAGGGAGGGTTATAAAAATACTTACGGTCACTTGAGTCCTGACTTGATGACTGATACGAATTAGGTGTACTGCGCTAACCACACTTGATTGGCAGTTCAGTCCTTCAATGTTACGTTTTTCCTTTACCGCGGTCAAGCTCATGATTTATACACCAATCAGAGCACCGAGGGAAGATGTGGAGAATCCCGCAGACGTGTAGACCTTTCGAAGCACTAGCTTAGAGTACCTACCGGATGGAGTAGGTATCTATCTATAGCTTAGGTTGGTATTAGAATTTAATTACTGAGCAGCTTCAAGGTAGTGATAGACATGCCGTCCCTTCGTGAGGGGAAATGGCTGGGCTGGAAGCTATGAGGCTTCGTAGCCCTCAGCAACGGTTCTGAGATGCTTGGTTGTTCAGAATCTGGCCGAGAGGCAGTCTACCATAGAATACTGTCACTACAGACGCTACTACACGGGTCTTTAGTATCAGCCACCAGACTGCAGAGACCCCGGCAGTTCGGGACGCAACTCCGACGGCCACGCCACAGAGCCTCCAAGCGAATCTGGATTCGCATCATCTTCCTCTCCAGGAATTATTAGTAGGGAGAAAAAAGGAACGTCTCCGGTTTCTCGGGTAGGTATTGCTAGCTAGTCGGTGAGATGGGCTACCGTATGCTTGCCAAGACCCGGGTTCCCTTCTCGCTTTTCGCCCATTGCAGACAGTCTATCTCGTCTACCGAAGCGATCTTATGTTGACATGTTATGGTTTAGCGTAATGCAACTAGTACGCGGAGAATACGAGTCATTCAGAATACCAGGATGTGTTAATCAATTTCCAGAGGTCTGGGCTAAGAAGGGAGGAAAAACAAGTGTTTACTGTCCAACTCGAACACTTCTCTTCACGCTGGGAAGTGGTGCGTTGATATCTCAGTAGTGTAGATAATTTAAATCATCATCACGCTAACGCTTACGATGGTTGCCAAGAGACGGCTTGCGTTTCCAACGACGACGCGGTGTAACCTTGTCTGGACGTGCCAGGCACGAAACTGATCAACGACGAACCAGCACCCCTCTTCTTCTGGAACGGAAGTAGAATAATCCCTGCCCCCCAGCACCAGACGGCCATGGAGTGGGAGTTGATCTTGTGCAGTCCTGCTAGCGGACGAGAGGGTGTAGAACTACCTACCTACCTATACCAGGATATCTTATACACACTAGTCAGCCAATATGTTGGCCAGCTGATAATATTCTAGGCCATGTCGAATACTGTGGTACCACCTTGCTGGGAAGCAATTACCTGGAGCAGGTAGGGAAATCAATATCTACGAGAACGAGGTTGGTTAGTTATCACCTGCGGCACGGGATGCCACCCTGAAATAGCATAACGCAGAATAGAGTCGTGATGGGTCGACGGCGCTCCAATGAGGACATGGCGACAGCAACACCCCCCTTGTTCCTCTATCCAGAGAGTTCTCTACAACTCTCGGCCTGGAAGCACTGCTCCAACCATCGGTGTTACTGACAGGTATTTCCCCGCAATCCAGACGAAATGCCCTCTCCAAGACCACTCGAATAGATGATATAACACGTTGTCCTCGCCAGCACGGGCGACTCGGTATCGAGGGCTCGGAGCGACTTGAGATGCAGATTAAGACCGAACGATGTCCCGCTGTGGGCTCACGTTCCGTAAGATAATTTAGTACCTGATCGCCATGAGCGCTGAGGGAATTTCGTGATCGTGCCCAAATAGCTCTGTACAGAATTATTGCTAGCCCGGAGAAGGACGAAACAGGCAGAGGTGACCAACACCACAGCTCCTTCAAGATCTCGCAGGTCGTCTGGCGAGCAGTAGTTCGGGAAAGTTGCCGACGTAATACAAACACTAGCCCAATCAAAACAAGTCGACCCTTGTTTCTAACCTTGACTACACTATGTTAGTGTACCCATCGTAGTGTCTGCACTAACTAGATAGCTTAGTGAGATCCGAATCTGTTAAGCGATTTGTGCTTTTGGATGTTACCCCTAGTGTGGTAGACTACACTGCACTACACTTCGAGCCCCTGCTGTCTTGCCCCCCCAATTACATGGCCTACATGGTCTGGGGCGTCCAAGCTGGGCGCCCCGGATGGGGTAGGATGGGGTATGAATGGGGTAGGTATGTGCCAAACCCCATGTGAGCACCTTACCATAGTGTAGTTGTAGTACCTTTGTCCAAGAGCCCCAGCTATGCAAGTGTAAGAAAAAAAATCAAGGGAACATTCTCTCCCGGTCCGCTCGGCCGCCTCCAGAGGCGTGAGCCCAGGCCATGGCTTTGCAGTGTATATATCTTCCAACTGGCCCGTCTCCGGAGCCCTGTCTTCTCCTCGCGTCTCCCGTGAACCATCCTCTTCCTCACCTGACCGCATTCCCCTTCAGGCGGGACGTTAAGAGCCTTATCTTTCTTATCCTTATACCTATCGTCCGTGGGAAATTGTCTTTCCGGACTTCTTTTACTACACACAGACTTCTATATCGTGGCAAGTGAGAGCGCCGGGCTATACAGTCAAGATGGTTCTCGCCGTGGCGGCCGGTCCCAAAAAGGAGGCTATCGTGGAAGAGGCACCGGACTTTGAGAAGGTCAGCTGGTATAAGGATCCGGGACTAAGGAAGCTGTACTTTTACGCCTTTGTTCTCTGCATTGCCTCGGCCACTACTGGTTATGACGGGTACGCACCTTTCCTCCCCTCTTGGGTTTTGTCTTCAAAGGCCGGACTAACTCGTTACAGGTCATTCTTGAACGCTGTCCAGGTCTTCCCTCAATGGCAGAGCTATTTTGGCCACCCCGAGGGCTCGGAGCTAGGTCTCCTTGTCGCGTTATATCAGATTGGTAGCGTGGTGTCCATTCCCATTGCGTAAGTTCAAAGAACTCAAAGCGGGGAGTTACTAGGTTCTAATGATGAACAGGCCTATCTTTTGTGACAACTTTGGCCGCAAGGTCCCCATCGTAATTGGCTGCGTGATCATGATTGCGGGAGCTATTGTCCAGACGACAGCGAACTCAATTGGTGCCTTTATGGGCGGCCGTGTCTTGATGGGTTTTGGAAACAGCCTGGCCCAGATTGCCTCCCCTATGTTGCTTACAGAGATTGCCCATCCCCAACACCGTGGTCGTCTCACTGCTGTGTATAACACATTGTGGAATGCTGGAGCTATCAGTGAGTGATCTGAAGAAACAACATCTAAGAAAAGACAGCTCTAATAGCCGAATAGTCGTCTCCGTTCTGTCACTAGGCACCAACTACATCGATTCAAGCTGGTCATGGCGTATCCCGGCCCTGGGACAGGGCCTGCCCTCCGTTATCCAGATCATCTTTATTTGGTGGGTACCGGAGTCGCCCCGATACCTCATGGCAAAGGACAAGCACGAGAAGGCGCTCGATATCCTAGCCCGCTACCACGGCAACGGCAACCCCAACCACCCGACGGTGCAGTTCGAATACCGTGAGATCAAGGAGACAATTAAGCTGGAGATGGAAGCGCAGTCCAACAGCTCATATCTGGACTTCTTTAAGACTAAGGGTAATCGCTACAGATTGATGGTTCTGTTCTCCCTGGGCCTCTTCTCGCAGTGGTCTGGGAATGCTATCATTTCGAACTACTCGAACGTCCTCTACGAGCAGGCAGGCATCTCAAGCTCGGAACAGAAATTCGGTGTAAGTCCAATACCCCGTCCCGACCGGAGATAATTACTGACATGCCCCGGTAGCTTCAAACCGGTTCTACTGCTCTCTCTCTCATCGTCTCCATCACCATGGCTACGCTCATCGACCGATTCGGCCGACGACCCCTGTTCCTGACGGCGACTAGCGGCATGTTCGTCATCTTCATCTTCTGGACACTGACCTCGGGGCTCTACGGCGAGCACAGGTCCCCGGGATCCGACAAGGCGCTCATCGTGTTCATCTGGTTCTTCCAGATCGCGTACTCGATCGCGTGGTCGGGGCTGCTGGTGGGCTACGCCATCGAGATCCTGCCGTACAAGCTGCGGGCCAAGGGCCTGATGATCCTCAACATCACGATCCAGATCGCGCTGCTGCTCAACGAGTACGCCAACCCGGTGGCGTTCCAGGCGTTCGGCCTCAACCACTCGTGGAAGCTGTACATCATCTACACGTTCTGGATCGGCCTCGAGCTGCTCTTCGTCTACTTCATGTACGTCGAGACCAAGGGCCCGACGCTCGAGGAGCTCGCCAAGGTCATTGATGGCGAGGACGCCAAGGTCGCCGACGTCGACTTCGAGCAGGTCGAGAAGGAGGTCGCGCGCGACAGCCACGAGGTCCATGAGATTGCGCATAAGGCATAAGGCATAAGGCTAGAACGAGTGGGCTGCGCGAGCTACGGCGCCTACCTATAGACTCATGTGTTTTCTGGGAGTAATTAGCTTCTTTTGGTTTTAGTATGGTTATTTGTTTGCAAACGAAACCCGCATTTTGCTGGCGTCATGTCCCGAAACAGGTTGGATAGGATGGGGAGAAGGGAGGTATTCTATGAATCATTCATCATCATTTTACGGCATGACTCTCGGTATTGCGATCGCATCACATCGTAACTGGTGTGCGATGATATTAATCAAACAAATATTCACCAGTACTGTTTCTCGGCTGCGTTCTACTCAACTAAATGTGCAGTATAAATAGCATTGACGAGATCATCTTACTAGATTGTGTTTTGATGACGGCTGAGGCTTCCCACTCACAGTACCTACGTGCGCTAATGTGATTGCAGCCAATAAGAGCGCAGACTGCCAGTGCTTCCGCAATTTTGGGATTTAATAGAAAATAAATTGAAAATGACTACCTAAGTAGGTATTGTTTTGCGCGCGGGGGACCTGAGCCGTAATTATCTAAATTCCTAGAGGACCCACCTTTAGCAGACCCGTTCGCTTGAGTAATACCTAGATTACATAACAGTTCCTCGTTCCAATTCAACACCGAACCTCAGCACCCACCAACCACTCTCACCTTTTGTCCGTAATTTGAAGATGGAATCGTTCAGCTTGGCTGCCCAGCATGCCGGGGCCATTCAACACACGCATATCATCCGACTCGACGCGACCGCCATCGCCGCAGCACGTGAACTGCGCATCGTCGTGACCGTCATCGTCGCCGGCTGGGTCACCATCGCCGGCCTGCGGGCGTTTTTCGCACGTCCCGTCGCGAAAGAGAGCTAAAATGCCTGCGAACTAGTCCAAGCCTTGACAGACGCTCTGCTCAAAGCAACTTATCTCATCTCATCTCATCCCGCATTCTACTCCATGTATCTTATAATCATAGAGAGGACTATAGACGGAGGACCGGCATTGCATTATTAATAGACCTTAGATGGACTCTTCGTAGAGGTGGTTTGAACCAAGTACTTGGTCCCGTGTTTTTCTCCACGTGGTTCGCCTCATAAATGGGCCGTGCAAGGCTTATAAAAGTAGATGATATAGAGCGCAATGTAGACACTTATGTCCTCTAAGTTCGTAATTTAGGTATTTATCCTACGTTTGCGGTCGAAGACCAAGGTGTGAAAAACTGGGTTGAAACTGGCAGCTGACAGCAGCCCTGTATCAGCCCGTGTCGTTTGAGGCTTAAGTTTTATTAATTATTGCCTCTTTAGGAAACGCGAGAATCTCAAAAGCCCGATAGTCGATCATTGATTTTCTTTCTGTTTTCTATCCTCCATTCCTGAATTTAGTCCCCATGCAAACAATAACTTCTATACTTTCAGCCGAAAGAGCACACCGAATTACTTATAGTCAATTACCTATATAATGCGTTTGTCTGGTCTTCAGAAGGAGGTACTCTCCCTATATAGGAGCTGCCTCCGAGAAAGCCGCAAGAAACCGAAGGTCAGTCCCAGGGCGTGCAGAGCTATAACCGAGGCTGGTATTAACAGCAAATAGATAGCACGTCCACATTTTGAGGCTTTCGCAAGGTAAATACTCACCGCATTATGCATTCCCATCTTTAGGTTGCATATTAACAGGTTGCCTAGATCCGAATTCGATAAGAGCGTCAAGATTGATAAGAGAGACTTCTCGGCCATTGAGTTTCTCCTTCGTAAAGGGCGGCGTCAACTTGACCTTTACTCGGCTCCTGGCATAAAAGATATCAGATCGTAAAGTTAACCTCTGTCGGCACCTTCCAAGACTTTATGCGCATGTCGTCATGACCCGTACTACGCCTAGCGAGGTGTTAGGCGAGGCAAGCTAGGTCGAGGCAACGCTATCGATGTGAATCAGGCTGTTTCAACCACACTCTGCGTATTGGTATAGTAAGTAGCCACGATGGGGTAGAACTAAATCGGCCTGGGAACATAGGAAAGCATCCTCTCGAAACCTAGGTCCCTATTCTACTTTGGCATTGTCAAACACTGGAGTACAGCTTTCTTACAGCATACTTTTTTGGCTTCTTGACACGATTTTTTGGAATAAAGACGATGCCCACACCCAATTTACCTTACAAGGGGAGTCCGCATCATCGGCCAGGATTCAACTATCCATCACCAACAGTTGCCAGAGGAATACGCCCCGCACGGTCTGCACACGAAGCATCTCAGCCTTCTTTACCCCAATCATCATCAACTATAGCACGACAACAAAGGCAGCGCCGAATAAGCCGTAACCAACATGGATTGCGAGTGAGCAGACGGCTACCTGCGAGATCGAGCAGGGGATCTCTACCTGCCCCGGACAACCAGTCTCCTCCCTCCCAAGCACCTCAGTCTCCATCGCATCCATACTGGGGCACATTGCAGTCGCCCTCCAAGACCGAAAGAAACTCGATAGCGGGTCATACAATCAATAATCGTACGGCTGATGTGCCCTCTAGAGAGGCTACGAACACCGGCTCTGCTAGGAACAAGGAGCTGCCCGGGCTAGAGCTGACAGATGCAAAGAGACAAGGGCGGAAAACCCCGAAGCGGGAAAAAAGATTCGGGGTTGCAGACCCTCTTGCTTGGGATATCCTCAACAGATCCCTCTCACAGCAGCACCGGCTGTCTTCATTGATTGGTGTAGATGGTTCGATAGTCATGCCAGCGGATCAATCTTCCAAAAAGACAGGCGATGGCATCTCTCGCACGTCTAGCCAGCGAAGGGCTCTCAATCGGTTTGCTAGAGAACTCGAGAAGTATGCCGATGTGGCTGGTACGGTAGTACCTGTTATTACGCCCACAATCTCGGAATCCAAAGTGTCGCTTCACACTGTCAAACCGTTAGTTCCTTACAAAGATGAGTTTCTGGCTGCCGGTCTTGCGGTAACATCTACAGAGCAGCATCGAAATGGCAAAGCCCATGCCCACACCTCCACTCAAAACAATAGGCCACATAAACATTCGAATGGGTCGTTGCAGACGAGGAAGAAGCGAGATCAACCCGTTCATGCTACCCCTTCTGGTACAAGTGCTTCGACGCCGTGCACGAGTCTAGAATCCTACGTTGAATTCAGTCCACCGGGTGCACACGTGTTGCATGCTATTGAGTCATTGGTTCCACGAAAAACCAACACGAGGCCCAAACATTGCCAGCATACTAGAAGGCGCCTCCTTTCTTGGTTCCTCAAGAAACCATCTAGCAAAGATTGTGCCGTTAACGGACGGCGCTTGCCGGTTCGAATCAAACATGTTAAAGGGGGACAAATCAAGCCCAGAGATTTACCAATGGCCCAACATGAACATCATGGGCCTCAACATAGGAGCCATCGACCAACTATGCAGAGTATACCTGAGATTCGACTACGGCCCAAACCTGCTCTCCCAGAAAAATACGTTACTCCCAAGAAGGAACCCTATGTGGCACTAATCGATGACTACTATGAACCAAGGGGCCGGGGCTTCCACCCAGAGCAAGAAGGCGGACATAGTCATAGTGTTGTCGATGCTAAGCAGTCGCTAAGTAAAGTCACGCCGCTAGGCAAGAGAGATATGACTACAGGTGTTTTACCCCAGCCTTACCCTGAGCCAATAGAAACTATCGACGAGGAGACAGAAATAAGTACTCATCCGGTAGGCAACACTATTCAATATCACCGCCAAATTCGCCCCGACCAGAGGGAGTTGCCGAGCATCACACAATGCACTCACCAGCCGCCTGACGCCGCGTCTTTAGTAACCCATAAGTCCTCGGCTCCGTCTCTTCCATTCGCAGCTAGATTAGCAGTCAGTACTTCTTCATCGTTACAGCGAGCATTAGACGACGCATGCCAAAAGCTTGATAGCGAGGAGCGGGAAGGAGGTAAACCATCAGGGCAAGAAAAGACAAAGCGGGAACTACCACCGATCCCGCAGCAAGGTTCGCAACATAGCGCGTCTCGCCATACACTTCCCCGTAAACCGCATCCAACTGAAAAATCTATATATATGAAAAGGAGTTTGCCGATACTAGAGACACTTCCCCTAACTTCTAAGCCCTTGCCGCCAGAACCAGTACCATCGACACAAGCAGCGCCCGAGAAGCGTTCCGTTAGGGCTCCTCCTCCCCCAAGTCGCAAAGCCCCTCCTGTCCCTCCTCCCCCTCGAGCGCTAACAGGAAAACGCAAGAATGCCGTAGCCGAACTTGCCAAGGCTGAGGAAATGCTGAAGGACTTGGACATGTTCCTTAGCGACTATGACGATGCGGACATTGAAGACCGGGATGTCATTAAAGGCCTACAGGTGGCTATCCACGCAGCAGCAGATGACCTATATGACGGATACATACGGCACAAGACAGGGCTGAGGATTCGGCGGTTTTTGGCTGACCTTAAGTCGTTTGAAGACATAAGTGAGCTTAATTCTACGGACCAGCGAGCCAGAGAGAAAGATACCAAGGGTAAGAGACCGGAGGGTGTTAGTGATGGGAACAATCACCGTTGAGCAGTCGCTTGTTTATACGACACAATGGCGGCTATGCCTACATAGTGAAATGTCATATTTGCATAGATAGCAACTTGAAGAACTACGTGTTTCACTCACTTCGCTTCTTTAAGCTGTTACATACTTAAGTATCTACGCAGTGCAACATAGTAGCGAGTCCCGACTGGTCACAGCTGGCATGCAATGAGTCGAAGATTGTTGGTTGTTGGTGCAGTTAGCCCCGCCAATCACTAACCTGAATCAGACACTTGGCCCCTCAAGGTAGCAGGGCCAATAGGCAGGTGGAAGCGCTGACGAATCCGATCAAAGAGCAATGAATACATGTAGGGACCTACCTAGGCGACACTGCATGACTTACAACTCCATCTCATCGTCCTCTCACCTAATCAAATTGTATTTAGATATTGCGCGTACCTACCTCGCCAATGTGTGCGAGACCTTACTCATAATTTTGTTATGGCATAGAAGAAAGAAAGCGCGAAGGACAACAATAAACCTGATATGATCTTTGAATACTCTGTTCTCTAGAAATAGGCGTAATGATATCGATATCATCGACCGCAACATGCCAGGATGGTGCTGGCCAGCAGAAACATCGCGCATGCGATGAGTGCCGTATGTCTGAGCCACCCGAACAACCAAACGACTAGATTGGCCGGCTCACAACTGCCACAGGTATCCGGAAACTGGCCTGCACTAAGGAGCCCGATGGCTGCTCTCGCTGCCGGCGCGAAAACATCCCTTGCCAGTATGCAATCCCAGAGTCGCTGATTTCCTGTTCTGGCGGATATTTTGGCTGCTGTGTGCTTTTGCGTGCACACAAGATCCCTTACGGATTGGAATGTCTACTGCAAATGCGATTCTAATCCTTCGGTCTTAATAGTTACTCTGCGCAAAAGCCCATGGGACGACCCCGGAAACGAGCACGAGAAGAGTCCGACGAGAATCCTCCCGCTAATGCTACACCGCCGACGAAGACAGCCATGACAGAGCAGCCGCCCGATACAGAAGACCCGGGTATGCAGTTTATAAACTTTCTGCTGGGCGCCGAGGAGTTCGACTTGGGCCTCTCAGCACAGCCGCAGATCACGGCGACGACAGCAGCGACGCCGATGGACACTCCTGCTTCGATACACAACCCACCCTGGGACTACACGAGCTTTGGCGAGGTCAACTTCGATGCCCAGCCGGCCGATCACACGCCATCGTTCTCCACGAACATCGATCCATCCCTGTTCATCGCGCCGACAAGTCCCAGCCCACTCCCTGCGGACCAAGTCCCAGCGCTCTCCCCGCCGACCTCAAATACAACCACTCCGCCGCAGAGCAGTGGCACGAGCCCAACCGCCGCCATTCTCCCCTCTACGTCAAATTGCAATTGTACGACCAACCTCTATTCAGCTTTAGACTGGATGCAGAAATTACCGACCGAGGTCGAGCCCGCCATCCGCCAGGCTCGGTTGGCCACCAAGGTAGCTTACGAGGTCGTCAACTGCGCCGACTGTTCGTTCAAAATCGAAGCTCCGTCAAAACATTTCGTCGGGTCGCCCGCCATGATGCGCGGCTTCCAAAACATGATGCTCCTCGCGACGCTGATCCCCAGCATCGCGCACGCATACGCGGGGGTGCTGGGCGTGGTAGACGAGGAGACGAACCGCGCCGTCGCAGAGCGCCGCAAGGTGGTCTTCAAGCTGACGGGCCTCGGCGGCATTTGGGGCGGGCTCGGCGGTTCGGACGAGAAGCTCTGCGGCGCGCAGGAGAACTTCGACTACAGGGAGATGGAGCCCGTCATGTGGCGGCTGACCGTGCGCGCGCTGCTGAAGATCGATGTCTACGGCATCTCGGGGCGTTGTGGACGGGAAGTCGCGCCGGCAGACCCGTTCCACCTTGGTCTGAAAGATATTGTGTTGTTGATGGAGAACAAAGCCAAGGCGAGGCATGCGTTCATGGACGCGCTGGTGGACGCTGGCGCCTACAAGCCGAATTGCGCGTTTCTGCAGAATAACCCCGAAGAGACGCCCACGTGTCAGCGGATCATCTCCATCGCGAGGTCGTCGGTCGAACAGCTATGTATAGCATGAGCTGGCTTATGCGTGACATAGAACCTACCCTAGGACACGCACGCCCAGCAAGTTAGACCACGGTTGGATCTTTCACGGAATTAAGTGCGGTCCTGCATACACCTCGCTGATACTAAGTTCAGCACCTGCGGAGGCGCAATGCATCAACCTCTTCAACGTGTGCGGTGGATTCTATAAAGTGAGTTGTCACGGCAAAACCAATTTATAAACCGGAATATGTCTAATAGAGGTGTACAGATACTCCAGCTCACGCAGCGCAGTTCTGCGTCTGAGCATTACTGATGGTCCGCCGTGTTATCAACTTTGAACTACTGGTTCGACCACATCGGCACAAGACGACATTTCAAGACGCTAATAATTGAAGTATTCCCTCGGTCAGCTACTGCCTCTAATGCCACCTTTAATATGACGTCGAGTAGACGTCATAAGCTTCAGTCTACTATCTCTCCACCATTGTTTTCTGGTATCAGAAAATTGGTCTACATATATGAAAGAAAACAAAATGGTCTGACATATCACGAATGTAGTTGACCAAGATCATAGACTCGCTGCAGGGGAAATGTACATATTCAAAGAAGCGATGAACTATATGCTCAGACAGTAAGGGGCATTTTCGTCACACGTGACCCTGGAAAATAGACTTGTTTCCTGTGTCTCGTGTAGCAGACTTCGGGTCCGAGTCTTAGATCCGGCAGACTTAGGTTTGCGGATGCCGGCAATTGTCCACACAGTGAATAAGCACCCTATAGTAGTGTAAGGACATTATGTTTGGCATTAGATAAGTAGCACACGTGCGGTCCGGTTTAGATCTTCAAGTTCCTTTCTCTCCGGAATGGCTTATTTCGAGATAGTGTACCCGTGTAGTTAGGCGGCACTTCCCATGACATCCCGGGCTTACTGTACTTAGCACGGTGTTTTACCTTTTTAGACCCGAAATATTTGTGACAGATGAAAATCAAGTCGAGGCCGGCACATTGATCATTCTTATTGACTCGGTGGTATCTTGTCTCGGAACATCGCATAGAGACTCAGGATTGGCCAGTGCCATGCCAAAATAAAAGCCAAGTAATAGTAACGGGCAGTTGTAGGTACAAAATACAGTGTATAAGTGCTGTTCTCGGATGCTGACAACTCGAACATACGATTTGTTAGGCCAGCATTTCCCCCCACAATAGCCTATAGTGTAAGATACTGTATATAGTAAGTTAATGGTCTAGATCAGAAGGGCTAGCGCGGACCAGCTATACCGGTAAAAGCAAGTAAGTACGGGAGGCCCAGTAAACGGCGCACGGCTATTGGCGAGAGTGAAAGCCTAGGCTGCGGTACAGGACGATTATAGTTGCATCATCGCTCCCAGTACAATTGAGGACACGGTTGTCTGGCAGTGGAACAGATAAAGGTTACCCACCTTGACACCTTGACATCTACTTACTATCACCATACCACTCCACCACCACCAGCTTTGATTTGACCTCGGAAGCTCAGTCCTCGTTGTCGTTGTCGTCGTTGCTGTTGTCGCCTGGTCTCCCTTTGCGAAGTTCGAATACCGTATCCCAGTGACAACGGTGGCCACGCCAACACCGCTCTTTTCAGCTCTCGAAAAGCTAGAAAGTTGTCACCAGGACCGCTGCTAGCTCCTTGCTACTGGTGGCTTATTCTCTCTTGTTTTAGCCCCGGCGCGCACATTCAATAACTCGTCGATTCTGTATCGTATTCCCAGCCTCGATCCAGTCGTACCGATAGATCCCATTTCGACAGAACCGAGCCCACATCACAGACCTCCGCGACTTGCAACCCAGACGTTTTTTATTTCCAACCCGAACAGCCAGTCTACACGCGCCAATTAGCAATTACCTGTGTTAGCAACCAGTATGGCGCAGATTAGAGGCACTGCCGGCTATCAGCTGAGCAACCAAACCCCCTTTGGGGGCCCCAAGATGGAGGGCAGCGATCCGAGCCCTCTGGACGCCATAAGGGAACAGACTAGCAAAATCGAGGACATGTTGGACTCGTTGAGTGAACCCGTGAAGCCGTACGTGACCATCAATGCCCTACAGCGCTCTCGCAACAGAAAGAAAAGCAGAAGCCCCGCGCGCTTCACATCCCTCGCGTGCCGCAGGAGCTGTTAGCTAGGCCTTGTCACTAACGCGACCTCGCCGTAGATACCTGCCTGCCATTGGTCGATTCCTGATTGTTGTTACATTCCTCGAAGACGCCCTGAGGATCATAACACAATGGAGCGATCAACTAGTCTATCTAAACTCCTACCGTCACAGTAAGCTTCTGCTTCTTTTAACTCCTAACCACCGAGCCTAGGGAACTGCTCGCTAACAAAGTCATCCCCGTAGTCCCGAATGGTCTGACGCACATTTTCCTCATCGTAAACGTGATTGCCATGATCTCGTGTTCCACCCTTGTCATTATCCGAAAGTACTCCGACTATGCCGTGGCCGGCTTGATGGGTGTTGTTGTGACGCAGGCCCTCGGTTATGGCCTCATCTTTGACCTAAACTTTTTCTTGCGCAATCTTTCCGTCATTGGTGGCCTTGTTATGGTTCTCTCTGACTCTTGGGTTCGGAAGACCAAGGCATTTGCCGGCCTCCCCACGCTTGACGAAAAGGACCGGAAAATGTACTTCCAGCTGGCTGGCCGTGTGCTCCTCATCTTCTTGTTCGTTGGCTTTGTCTTCAGTGGTGAATGGTCCATCTGGAGAGTTATTGTCTCGGCTGTCGGTCTCGTTGCCTGCGTGATGGTTGTTGTTGGCTTCAAGGCTAAGTTCAGCGCCACCCTCCTTGTTGTGATCTTGAGTGTCTTCAACTTACTTGTGAACAACTTCTGGACTGTAAGTGACTCTGTAATTCTGTTCTCACAGGATTTATCGTTAAGCTAACCACGCCCCTAGCTTCACGAGCACCACCCCCACAAGGATTTCGCCAAGTACGATTTCTTCCAGATCTTGTCTATTGTTGGCGGTCTTCTCCTTCTTGTCAACAGCGGCCCCGGACAGTTCAGTATCGACGAGAAGAAGAAGGTCTACTAGACAGCCAACTATGAAATTGGTGAAGATTACATGGCCTACGAGGAGCACTTTTGGCTACTGGAAACCTGTGTGCTCGATTATGATTCACCAGTTCTCTTTGAGCCATAGGCTCCCGTGCAAAAACAAAAAAGAAGTTCGCATATCATGGCGTATAAGGCGTGGATTGAATTTCCACTTGTTATTGGAGCTGGGCTGGATGGACAAGGGGGTGGGATACCGCTACTATGCTACCTCATTGCCAATCATTGGGTGTGGAATAAAAGAAAGACCGTGAGGTTCACGAAAGTTGCTATGCTACGGGAATGGGTTAGAGACGGTCAAGAGATATACATTGAGGATGCATATCCCTATTAGCCTCTACTGCAGGATGGACAAATCTTTGCACACTTATTCCTCTACAGCATTTATTTGAACAATTAGCCTATGCCTAGGCAGTGATTCATTATGAATAGCGAGGCTCTAGCATTTGACTCACATCTAAATGAACTTGGAGCACTATAAGGCATACAATGAGTATTGTTGAGTAGACACGGTAGGTTTTTCCATGTGAGGAACTAAAAGGCACACCGTATATGCGACCAATCCCGTCATGGTCTAGGGTATTCTGCGGATCTAGGATCGCCAAATTGGCTCGCTCTTAGATCATTTAGTAGTTGCGAGGTGGTTGTTCCTTCTAGGTCAAGATCCTGCTCAGCTGCTCATACAGTAGGATATGGTGATCCTCTTTTCCTTGCCAACTAGGCCATGCCGGAGCGTCAGGATCCTATTAGCAAGCATCAACATATTTTGTACTTAACTTTACGATTAGCTTTTGTGAAATGCAGTCACAATCATCTTAGAAGGAGAAAAGGCTTGTATTCTTTGCTAAGGTTAACGAAGTAGGTCCGAGCAGCAATTATACACCCGTTGGACCAGATCAAGGTCCACCATAGGTCCTATAAAACCATCTCACAGGCTTCCTAGCGGCCTGTTCAATCATAGCACAGCCGCACTTCCCACGGGTTGCCTCTTATACAACTGAACTCAAAGGGGATGTACGCTGTCTTTTGCTAATAGGTATAGTAGCTTAAGTTAATATCTAGTTCTCCGATAGCGTTCCCGTTGTTTCAATGCAATTAATATAGATACATGAAAACTAGTAGGTTTATCAGGTCATATGCTGTATGCGCAATAGGCAGCCCAAGATACAGCGACAACAATAGAATATGGCTAACAGCGAGGGGGCTGAGTAGAGGCGCATGTTCGAGTCCATCTACATCCGCCACCTTCCATAGCTAGAGACCCTCCCCTGCCACCCCATTCGGGACTACATACAGCATATAATTCACTGATCCTGCGACAATCCTGTAAGGGTAGGAACAAAAGTACACCTACAGGTCCCTCCCTACCTATTTACCTACTGCACTAAATAGAACGCGAGTTAAGCAATTGAACACGTACTTGAAGCTTTCCTATATGTTATACTCAAGTAAATACTCTGCTTGTATAATATATAAGCGCGTTAAAAATAACGCTTATACAACATATAACTTAAACTAGCTACTTCTTGCGGGCAGATTTCGGCAAGGACCCTGCCAGTCTTTAAATCCCCAAATCAATCATATGCATTTTTGAACACCTCTGATAATGTCAAAGAGAAATATTGACCACGATCCAAGAATAACCAGTGCGGAGAAGATAAGGAAGACTGGGCATTATCCAAATCAGGGCTCAAAAGATTCTCTAGATCCGCAGCTGATGAATACAGCCTACACCGTTGGCTGGATCTGCGCTATAACTACCGAGTACGTTGCTGCACAACTTTTCCTCGATAAAAAGCACGCCGGACCTGAAGATCAACCGAGGGAAGATACCAACCACTACACCTTGGGAGAAATAGGAGGACATAATGTCGCCAGGCGGAGAGTATGGGACAAGCTCTGCTGCCAACGTTGCGACTAATATGCTACGTACATTTCCTCACATAAGGATTGGTCTTATGGTCGGTATTGGTGGTGGCGCGCCTAGCAGAGAACATGATATCCGGCTTGGTGACGTTGTGGTTAGCCTGCCGTCTAATGGAAATGGCGGGGTGCTCCAGTACGACTTTGGCAAAACAATACAAGATCGGACATTTTGCACAACAGGCTTCTTGGACCAACCACCAGCCGTGTTACGTGCGGCTGTCTCTCGATTACAGGCGCAGTACGAAATGCATGGTCACTGTCTGAATGAGGAAATCGACAGGACCTTGCAGAATTGGCCGAAACTGAACAGGAAGAAGTACGGGCGACCAGACGTCGGCGCTGACAGGCTATATCGAGCTGATATTGTTCACGACGACCAAAATTGCTGTGAAGCCGCTACGGATGACAACACCCTCAATCTAATATCACGCCATCCACGGACTCAAGACACACCTAACCCGGCTATCCATTACGGCCTGATTGGATCGGCTAATCAGATGATGAAGGACGCTTTGGTGCGGGATCGACTCTCGAAAGAAAGACGCGTTCTCTGTTTCGAAATGGAGGCAGCAGGACTGATGAATCATTTCCCTTGTTTAGTCATCCGGGGCATCTGCAACTATTCAGATAGCCATAAAAATAAGGAGTGGCAGGGATATGCAGCAATGGTGGCGGCTGCGTACGCGAAAGATCTTCTTTGCCAAATACGGCCAGACAAGGTGCTTGCTGAAAAGAGGATTGATGAACTTGGTGTGTAAACGTCAATATCCCCAAAGCTATAACCGACTGATCAGTTCTGAATGAAGTTTTACAGTTCTTGCATCGGTATCCAGAATCGAAAAAAACGTCGAAGTAGTGAGATCCAATGCGAGTAGAGAAAATGACCTCTCAATCCTCAATTGGATATCATCTGTCGACTATGGTCCTCAACAGAGCGACGTTTTCAACATAGCGACGCCTAGGACCGGCCGATGGTTCCTCAGCTCTGTCGAGTACCAAGATTAGTTAAATGAAAGGACCGCGACGCTTTTCTATACGGGCATGCCTGACGCAGGGGAAACAGTTCTTACTTCGATTATCATCAAGGACCTTTCCGATAGATTTCGAAATAATACTGCAATTGGGATAGCATATATATATTTCAACTTTCGGCGTCAGGAAGAACAAACATTGGAAGCTCTGAAGTCAAGTCTCTTAAAGCAACTTTCAGAACGTCAATCTTCCTTACCAGAATACTTGAGAAATCTATACCAGGACCATGAAGAGACCCGAACACGGCCATCATCCAAAGAACTTTCGGAGGCTCTAGACCTTGCATTAGCGGCATATTCAAGGGTGTACGTCGTTATTGACGCTCTCGATGAGTGTGATACTTCTAATGGTTGTCGAGATCGATTTCTATCTGAGATTTTTCGGATCCAATCCAGTGGCAGAGTCAGCATCTTGGCAACATCTCGTGACAATCTAGAGATCCAGTGCAGGTTCGAAGGGAGTGCGGTATTAGAAATTCGCGCTGCCCAAGACGATGTTCGAAAATATTTAGACGACCATATGTCAGAACTACCAGCTTTCGTAAGAAACGATTCCAACCTGCGACAAGATATTAAGACTAGGATTAGCAGAGCGGCGGACGGAATGTACGTATACAGTCCATTCTATTTTTCTATTTCAGGCTGATCCAAATAGGTTTCTACTTGCACAACTGTACCTTGAGTCGCTAAAAGGTAGAACGACGTTCAGAGCTGTCCGTCGAGCACTAGAGGCTCTCGTCACTGGCTCTAATGCGTATGAACACGCTTACGATCGCGCGATGAGACGAATCAATCGGCGGCCACGGGAAGAAGCAGACCTTGCAAAGCGGATTCTATCATGGATTACATTTGCCAGGAGACCACTCGTAACGGAGGAGCTACGGCATGCGCTTTCGGTAGAAATTGGTACGTCCTATTTCGACAAAGAGAATCTGTTGCAGGTTGATATGGTCTCTATGTGTGCTGGGCTAGTCACAATAGACAAGGAAAGCAATATTATTCGACTGGTTCACTATACCACACAGCAATACTTTGAGAAGCCTTCCCGGCCTTGGGTTAAGAATCCACACTTGGATATCACAGAAACCTGCCTTACGTACCTTTCATTTCAGTCATTTAACAGTGGGTTCGCGGGCTTTTACACGTATAAAGATCGCCTGGAATCGAATCCTTTTTACGCCTACGCAAGTGTCAACTGGGGGCATCATGCCCGCCTCGGGCCGGCATGTCAAGATGTTTTACCCTTTCTCCGAAAACAAAATCACGTTCAGGCAGCAGGCCAAGCCTTATTGAGGCCAAGGGCTGACGACCCATTACATTTTGAATATTTCATGGGGAGAATAACTGGATTGCACTTAGCAGCATACTTTGGCCTTAAACAAGTCCGGGACCTCATAGGAATATATGACGTCAATTCGAAAGACTGCTTTAACCAAACGCCACTCTGGTATGCAGCAATAAACGGCCATGAAGAGACCATTCAGTTGCTCTTAAAAAATGGCGCTAATATCGAGGCCAAGGATAATAATAGCGCAACGCTGCTACTGTGCGCAGTAAAGAACGGCCCTACGATAGCTGTTCAGTTGCTTCTAGAAAATGGTGCTAATATTAAGGCTAAGGATCGCTGGGGTTATACATCACTGCGGTATGCAGTAATGAGAGGCCACGAAGCAGTCGTTCAGTTACTCCTATCGAATAGCGCTGATATTGAGACTGAGAATGAGTTGGGAGTTTGGTATAGTGAAACGTTGCTAACAACTGCGGTAAGGGAAGGCGACGAAGCGATCGTTCAGTTACTCCTAGCGAGTGGCGCCGATATTGAGGGTAAGAATTCGATGGGCCGGACGCCGCTAATGCATGCGATAGACAAAGGCCACAAAACGATCATCCAGTTGCTCCTAACGAAGGGCGCTAATATTGAGACCAAGAATCGCTGGGGTCAAACGCCACTGCTGTTTGCGATAAGAAGAGGCCGCGAGGCAGTCATTCGGTTGTTTCTGGCAAGTGGTGCTAATATTGAGGCCAAAGACGACAATGGTGTACCGCCACTACTGTACGCGGCAAAGAATGGCCACGAAGCGGCCGTTCGGTTGCTTCTGGAGAATGGTGCTAATACTGAGGCCAAGGATAATAATGGTACAACGCCACTACTATACGCGGCGAAGTATGGCGACGAAGTGGCCGTTCGGATGCTTCTGGCAAATGGTGCTGATATTAAGGCACAGAATTGCAGGAGTGAGACGTCTCTACAGCTTGCGGCAAAAAGAGGCCACATAGGAGTCGCTCGGCTACTTGTAAATTATCATGACGATGAAACACTACAAATGCACTAGAAAGCGTGACGGTGCGAAGGTGCTCGATAATAAACAAACTCTTTTTGTGCCATAGGGAGCAACTTCCTCTTTTGCAACTTCTACCCTCTTCCATATGGGTATAGGTCTCAGCCCGTACGAACCGATTAATGCTGCTTGAAAGCGGCGCCGAAATCGAGGCTATATTGTCTTTACTCAGTGCTGTAGATGACAGGAATGGGGATACCGTATAGGCACTGCTTGAAACACAAACGGTTGGTTTAAATTATATGCTATATAATCTATATGCTTATATGCTTAAATATAACCAGTATAACAGTTTCAACCGGGCCGCGCCACAACTGCCAGCAGACGGCACCCTGCGGGCATAGTGGCACAAGCTTCCATACAGTTCGGTAACAGTTTTAACAGTGGCCTGGCAGTGGTGAACCATTGCCATAACTGGTTGGCGCTCTGGCGACGGCACTGCGGCTACGGCTTCAGTGCAAGGGCTTCAGCTGCCGCCAGCTGGCTGCGAGCCCGGCAGGTTTTCACCTTACAGCACAACTGGCAAAAAAAAAAAAAAAAAATATAACCAGTATAGAAGCGTTAGGTAGGCGTTTAATTAATTTCTAATACCGGTGGCCTTAGAGGCTCGTGTTCTGTTTAATACAGTAGGTAAATAGCTGAGTACTTCTTATAAGCCTGCTTGCCTTTGAGGGTCTCCAGCTATGAAAGGTAATTGAACTCCATTTTCCTAGTGTCGGACAACGATTCAATCCTATCATAATATCTAAGCATGGAATTTCGCAGTCCGTTTCCTATCGACGCACTAGCCTAAGATCTCTAACGTGACCGATCGAATGCGCGTGCTAACTCATCCATATCGTTCACGGGCTAGGGCCCTATTGGTGGAACGGCTTAGTCAGCCATTGTATAGCCTATATAGCCGTCAGGTCGCTACTCCTTCGCAGGGCTTCCGTTTTTCTCCCTACGTAATTTAATAAACAGCATGTTCAGTACAGCCTACTGGCTAGCCCGTCACAACCACTCCTCATTACCTCCATACCCCCCACTGTGTTATATGCCAATATAATATGTATGGAATCATTTTAGCGCCGCGTCAACCACCTCAATACAGCGTGAGACAGTGTTCCGAGTGTGCTCAATCGACCTCGTCCTATTAAGATCATTCAAAAACATTTCCATTCGGATTTCATAGAGCTTTCTATTATCATGTTCAAGCTGATCGCGCATTTCATGTTCGTGTCTAGATAGTACCCTATTGAAATAGTTAGTAAATATGATCTAACAAATCCGTATGCTCGGAATCTAGAGCATCTTACCTAGTTGACAGCGCAATTGGGATGTCGGGAGGATCTTCTGTTATTCGCGTTGATAAATTACGTATATCTTCGGCGGTTGGAAGTCTAATCGCGCTCGCCCCGGTGAGCTCTTTCATACCCTCAAGAGTGGTATGAATAGGAATGATCAGGCCGTCTCCGTTTGCCACAGAAGCAACAAGATGGCCGTAAACTTGTCCCTCATTCGACTCGACAACCCATGACCCTGAGTCTCCAGTCTTGAGATCTGTGATCTCGATTGTTAGTAGGCCCTAGGTTCAGTGTGAGAAGCACTTACCGAACCCCTGTTTTGGCGAAAGAGTCAAGGTTTTGACAAACTGAGTACCGGGACTAACCAAATACGATGCGCTGAGCCTTTTCAAGGTAGCTGGCTTGTACCCGTTCCCTGACATCAATATGACTTCCATTTCGCCGGGATGGCTCTCGGCACTAGCTTCAACAATGTCTAGGAGTTCCTTGGAGGCTTCCTTTTTCCCAAAAGTGATCTTCGACTTGTCTATCCTATTTGGTAGGTGTAGGTCGGGATGTAGGCGTATCAGAGCCCAGTCTAGGAAGCCATAGTCCTTATGGAACTCCGATTGAGACAAATCCACCGAAGCAACCTTTCGAGCTCTTGAAATGTCAAAAAAAATTGATGGTTTTGAGCTTTCGGGGCTATTAGGTTCCGATTCCGATTCCGATTCTGTCGGTGTATTATCATATGATGAATCTGTATCAGAATCTGTGCAGCTGTGTGATGTTTCCTTACATGCAGGCGCAATTTGGGAGATCAGATGACCCACAGTCATACCGAATAATGTATCATCAACGAGCACATTGCCTCCAATAGTAGCCCAAGATGGCGAGTGACCCAATGTCGCCGCAATTGGAAGCCCACAAGCAGTAGCAAGAAATTCATGCTCGAGAGGGGCGGTCCAAATGGAAACTATGTTGGCATCGCCGTTAAGCTGCCTTGGCGGCTTATTTATGTAATGCATTGGGAAGTCCGTGTTAGATGCTTTGATGGTTTCCTGGATGTGGGTTTGTTTGAAGAAACCTTTTATCTTCTTTGCAATATCCTTGTCGCTATAGAAAACGCTCATTGCTTTAGCATCCTGCTCCGAAGGTCCTACCATGTATACCTCCCACATAACAGCATAAGAAAAAGACCCAAGGTTTATGTGTGCCGCCAGCCCGGCCTTGAGCAGAGTTTGTAATTCCTCAAATCGTTCACAATCCTTATCTGGCACGGGCAACTCTTTGAATACCTTAAGAGGTTGCCTCCGGTGGCGCTTCTCGAAACTATTGGTTTTGATCTGCTGGAGTAGCCTTGGGATTCCCTTGGAAGTGTTTGTTTCAGAGCATTGACTTGATGTTGCAGGCGAGCCAAATACCGATGAGCCCGCTCCCCCTGGAGAACCGACCGAGGAGCTAGTAGCCTGCAAAGAGCGACTAGAAGCGGAAGAGCTAAGAACATTTCCGCACGATGCTGTCCCATTTAGACTGGAGAGTCCCGGTTCCGCTACGTTTTGTCCATTTGTGAGTGGGGGTAATTTTAGCCGCCTTCCTAGCTTGGCGAGGGCTTTGGAGGGCGCCCCAGCAGGCTGAACAATGGTCCTATCAGTATCCGGGGCCATCAGTCTACAGGACGCTCATACTATTGTTCCTGGATGGCGGAGCGAGCCGTGTAGGTGACCGAGGCAACCCGGAATACATTGGGTCGCGCCCGCGCTCTCAATGCAACGTCGGCTGCTCAGCTGACCGCCTACTATCCTTGGCTACGTGATATCCAATAAGAAGTGCATTATACACGTGACTGGAATACACCGCGGCTTCTAGGCATCTAGAACCTATAGAGCCTTGACCACTAGACGTAGAAGTTCTACACCCCCATAATGGCGGCAGAGAAGAGAAATATTTTGGAACTAGGGGAGAAACTGTGGGAATGGAAGCTTTGCGCGCAATGCTGTGCCGGCAATGATTGCGCAGGTTCTCGATGCCCTGGACAACGCTACCGCAGCATTCTGAGATACTATCAATTCTGTGAAGCCATCCTACGCCCCGATCCACTAGATGAACCGTTCAAGACGAAATTCATAGACGAGAATGACCACCATCTGCAGGTGATCCTCAAAGTGAAATCTAATCCCGAGTTAAGCCGACAAGAACTACGTACCATTATCTGGGGTACCAATAGCAGTATTTCCCTCACAGTTATGTCAGCAACTATAGACCGCGCAGTCAGGACTATGCTGATGGTGGATTGTGCGCCTTCATACCAGCCTTCTAGGCGTCTCGAAGAAGGTCAGTCGAGGCTTCCTTGGGGCGATGGACTACCATTATCCAAGTTTCTTGAGGAGGCCTTCCCGAAGCACCAGCACCACGTATTAAGCTCGATTAACCACCCACGTCATATGAATTTCAAAGGAGAATTGAGGGCCGATCGACTTAAGAAAAGGTTAGGGATTGCCTTCCGGGGCACAAGCGACTTACGAGACCATCTCCGACTAAGCTATACATCTCGTGGGATGGTTCTGAACGTTTACCATCATGTAGGATTCTTGAAGCAGCAATTGATATTGACGAAGGCGACACAATGTGGTGAAAGCTTTTCACAGTCAATCAAAGTGTAAGTGAACTTCTAGTTTAAGTTCTCACAATATCCCGTAAATCCTCACAAGACACTAGTTGCGGAGCCCTCCCAAGACAACTGATGTTAGAGACGATCGATTCTCTGCAAAGCATTCTTTTTCCAGTTGAGAGTAAGAAAGCAAGGAAACTACTCGATAGACTCGTGGCAACCGAGCAGTGGGATCCTGAAATCAAGATATATGAGTTCGGCACGATACGGAACCCTGAAGAAAAGAGCATCCCTTACTACTACCTCGCTACAAGTTTATCAGAACTTCAGAACGAATTGGAAAATCCTCCACCCCGGGGTTGGCTCGAAAGGCAAATTGAGCGGCGCACAGCAGATAGATATATGATGATGGCAACTCTGGCGGGAGTCGCATTTGCTGTGTTACTTGGTATACTCTCACTGATCGTTAGCACCTACCAAGCCTGGATTTCATACCAAGCGTGGCAGCATCCCGTCGGCTCAAGCGGCTCATGAACCACGATTTGGTAGACATGAAGTTAGTCACCGAAATTAAACACATAAGCCTAGCCGTCTCCTTATGGTAGCCTATTGCCTTGCCGTCTGAGTGTTAGGCAACTAGGTCGCAGGTGGAACGCCCGGATCCCTTGACGTGATTGTATCATAGGAAGACTATTATATAAGGAGAGGAGACCTCACTCATTCTTGAGGAGCCCTACCCCTATACGTCACCCTAGCTGCTACCTAAATGCTACTCTACTGTGAAAAATACGAAGTTTCGAATGGGTTGACGGTGCTTTTCTTTGAAGATAGTTATAAGTGGTGCAATTTATACTAAGTATTATAAAACACGAGACGTGTTAGAACTTACCGATGTATTAAAACTGTACATCGGATATCGCGGAGTATTAACGGCGTCGTTTTTACTCCTTGACATGAAAGATTGGTGATGGAATCCCGAAGAGCTCCCCGAACCAGTCATTTATAATCCTGGAGTTTACAGACGCATTGCGGAATGGTTAGAAGAAGAAAAAAGAAAAAAACTTCAGGTTGAATACATTTATCGCGGCCGGTACTATCAAACAATGCCCCTTACACTCGGATCCTACAATCTGCTTCGTGATGGTATGTTACGCTTTAGTTTAATGCAACCAAAGGGATTATCCACAGAGTTTTTAAAATATCTTCCGGGCGGTTCTAAGCCACTTACCCTTCCCCTTGCCCCAAAATCCATTTCTTGTGAGCTCTGATTGGCTCTTCTTAAGCATATCTGATAGATCTTTCCAATACTGCGCTTCTTCAGGTTCAGCTTGAAAGGAGACTTCCAAGTAATAAGCAGCCTTTCTATGAACGTCACCGTAAAGCTTGTCGATTTGAGCCGTGTACTTGCTATCTCCCACCTTGCTTGAGTTTAATGCTCCCTTCTCCACTAGAAAATTGGCAAGCTCTAAACGCAGCTTCCACTTCTCAGGGTCGCTATCACGCACAATAACACTTTCAGGGTCAGGCCAGCTGAAATGTGCGAACCCCCATACCGCGCAAGGGAGCAATGCTAAGCATGCGGGATCGTCTCTCACAAGTTTAGGATTCCGTGAGACTTTATACTTGACATATGGCACTATGGAAAATTGACATGCTAGGTTTAAGAAGCTTGTCTCGAGCATGTTTGGTGCCGGGGTATGCTGAGTGGTGGGCCAATGAGATAGTTGCACGTCGTGTTCCTTTGTTGTTTTAGATAAACCTCTGCACAAGGAAAGCTTCCCCTTTATGCTCCCGATACGCATATTATAAGAACGCCATATCTCTGCGCAGTCGTGATCGAGACGATCAAGGCATTCGACGAGAAGTCCTATTTGCTGTGGATGACCTTTGACTTTTGAAGCATAATGGAAGCACACGCAAACCTTAGTCCAGAACTTCATCGCAGTATCGACCTGAAGGGTTTTCCAGAGCTCTTTCTCGGATATTTGAACTGTGGCAGCTTTGAGAAGAGCAAGGTAAACGTCAAATTCTGGCGCTGCAAACCGGATTTCCGGCAACTTATTGAGTTGCCAATCTCGAACGCTCCTGTGCACGTAGTCCACGGTGCCATCACTTGTAACTTCCAAAAGTCCTCGCGTCCTACTGCTCAACCGCCGCCGCATCTCTTGAGTGATATGGTCCATCTTCTTCGGGTCATTCCGTATCTTGTTTATGTCTTCGTCCAATGCGTTCTCATTGTCAGCTAACCACCATGTTAACGCATCTAGCGCGGATGTTGGCGCCAATTCTCGTAGTTGAAAGAACTCTGACGAATTTTTCAGGTGCTTCGGTTTAATACCGGACCAGATGCTCGTGTATAATTCAGACATCTCGTCGGGAAGACGTTCAAGCTCAGCCAGAAGGTCCGAGAACTTATCGCCGTCAGAGAGACCTTCACACAGAGCACGAGCTACCACCGATACCCACAAGAAGACCCCTTTTGCCTTCTTAGTAATTGACCGTACGAGATGCTCAGTTGCTGTTGGATCGGCTTCATCTAGCTCTCTAAAGGCCTGCGTTCCGTTGAACTGACCACGCACAAATATCTCGATATCTTCAGCGGTTAAGTCTTCCATCCTCAAACTGGGATTAGAGACAAAAGCATCTCTGAAAATATTCCATGGCCGACTACTAACGCAAATCTTGGACCCCGCATGTTTGCCCAGTAATTGGACAATATCAACTAGCTCCTGATGGTTTCCGTCGAACTCGTCGAGCCCGTCGATGAAAATAGCTAGGTTAAATAGTTTCCCAATGTGCGGAACAATTAACAAGAAGCTCTCTATAAGCTCAGCCCATGCCCAGTCGGGCATGGAAGAGGAAGCCTCAAGGCCACAGATGCTTAATAAAGCCCATCGACGAGGGCAGATTTTGGGTGCCAGACTTGGAATAGTACGTAAAAACTGCTGAATTAATGTTCTCATCAGGCCGTTTTTCGCTTTCTGTAGTTCATTCCCAGGGTTCCAGAAATAGAATGAGCATATGACCAAGGGTTTCGAACCAGACCACTGCTGTAATAGCTGTTTAGTTCTTTGGTGCGAAATGATAAATTTCATCAATGTTGACTTTCCGGAACCTATCTTGCCAGTGATCCAGTATATCTCTTTCTCAGAGCTTAAAATCCACTTGTTAAAACTGGACCAGTATTTTCCATCATTAGTTGAGACTCGAGGTTCTGAAAAGACCCATTCGCAGGTTTTCTGATGTGCTGGAGGAATAGCTTCTTCCCTGTGACTAAGGCCCGTGAATGTGAGACTATCAATGATGGCATTGCAATAAGACAACCCACTAGGTGGCTCCCGGTTATTAGAGGAATTTTGAGACCATGAAGAGGACCATATGGAGTCGATGATTGATTGGCGCTTCGGATTAGGGTCCGGTTTATCACGATTTGCGATCTTCACTACAGATTGGTTTAGCCCCTGAGTATTGTTCTCCAGCCTAGCCAGTGTTTGAGCTAGGGCCTCTTGCTGACTTGAGATTTTCTCGAGCTTCAGGGAGCTATTGGACGATTGTTTCCTTCGAATGTTTAGTTGTCGTTGTGAGTACCCAGGTACGTGACTTCATGCATACCACAAGACGGCAAGCAGTGTTAGCGTCAATCTTGCCCGAAGATCTTCTAACATGTGACGCCACTTTTCAACATCGATTGCGCGAGTATTCAAGAGCGCGGTAACAAAACTATTACCGCCATCGCCAGGAGTAGCCGTAGAAGCTTGAAACGAAAATCGACGATAATGGCCAGAGTCCTCAAGTTCTTTTATTGCTGAAGCCCATTCGAGTTTCGCAATGGTGCAGTCTTTGCAGATTCGAAGTAAGTTGTCCCGCTCCAAATCTGAGGGCAGTATGCCAGGGCTCAGTTGGCCGATTCCGTCGGCCAGCATCTCACCGAAATGTTCCAGATCATTAATGATGACGGATATTGCAACAACCTCTCGCGCCTGGTTAGAGATCGAGATATAAGCCGTCCTTGTTTTTGATAGCAGCCGGGATCCGAAGTCGATAAACTGGACAACACCAGCTGCTATCCCTAAGATACTCAATGGATCCATTTAGTAATCCGAGCAGTTTTTTCTAAGTGTAGTAAAAAGGCATTTAAAACCAGTTGCCTCAAAGCTGAAGCCTAAGGGAATGAGGGGCAGGACCCTGGTCTAGAGCATGTGACTCGTGATCCCACGATATATGCATTTACACGGTTTTATGCTTTTATGACGAGAGAGCGGCCGCACTGCCACAATAAGTCGCATCTTAACTCGCTATTACAACCTTGCGCATCGAGGTCGAGAGCACATTACATGAAAGGTTCATCAGATACTGTGTCTTATGTACGAAGCAAAGTCGTTAGGACTAACTTTGACTCTTGTTTACTCTTAGACTGGCAGACAAAGAGAGGACAGGGACGTTCAGACACGATTGGTGTGTTGGAAACAAGGAATTGCATTGTGGTTTGTCTGTCCTCTTTAGGACTCAAGAGCCTAGTGAGCAAATTGAATGGAATCCAAGAGAGAAAAAAAATCAAAAAATAATATGTGACAGATATTCTATAACACAATCATGGAGGCAACTTTCAAGAAAAACGTAGTTTGATGAACATTACCTATTGTTGCTATTCGTGCCCTATACAAATTTTACAAATCTGTGCTATAGAGGCTAGATTGTTGTACTGAGTTTTCGGAAGCTCTAGACAAAGCGATTTACAAACAATGTTTGATCTTAGTTGCTAGATGTGTCAGGAGACAATGATAACCCCTGAACTTAGGAGTGATTGTAAGCTACTTAGAAGTATATTAATGGGTCTCCAGCCCCCTTAAGGACTGTGGGACTAGGAATCAATTGTTCTGTTCTATTGAATCCCGTTGTAGATTTCTACTTAGCGGCATCAGGCCTATAATCCCCTTACTCTGATTAGCCCTCATCTATCTGATAGTATGGGGCTTTTGGGTAATACAGCCGTATAAGTCGATCTGTACGTCAAGTTTGTCTCTGAAAGAGGAACCTAGTTTAAGTTGGTCTATTCGATGTTGCACTTCTGTGGGGTTAGCTTCTCAATTTTGTTTATGTCCGGAGAGCTATGGTTGTGGAATTGAATGATAGTCAGCCACATCACCCATGTTCATTAGCAGGATTCGTTTGATCAGAGTCGATGAATACTGTATTGAGTTAATGAACGATCCTGTGACAATAGGGTTTGTGGCTTGGAACGTACATGCATCCACATATTCAACAATCGACAACACTATTAGGTAATGCCCGTATGTGGAGAACAAGTCAGAATGGCTACATTGAATGCCTGTGTAGGTGGCACGTTTTTATAGGTATTGCCTATTTAGACCCATTATAACATATTCACCCGCTCTGTTTGCGCTATTGTTTAGTTGCAAATAGCAGCTCCATTTTGGAGACAATAGAGGTGTTGTAGCATTCACAAGACTTGTTACTCGATTCTGGGCTGCCAACGTTTTTGCCCTATGCCAGTCTTCTTTTCTATATAATTGAGAACTCCCTCCCATATTATCGCCGTTCCTTTCATCCTTGCTTTCACCATCCTGATCAAAGCTATTCATACTTTGATAACTCCATCTACGGTAAGACTAACAACCCTTGGTTCCAACTTTAGACACTAAGTCGAAACGCTACAACTATTCTCACAATCCTACCCCATATTCGCAACAACACCGGCCAGTACGTGACCAACCCCTCCATCCCTTTAAACCAAAGTATATTTACTCACATCTAATTAAGAAATGTCTAACGTGGTTTTGGCAAATATCACTCAAGGGCGTGATTGTCTCACACACATTGCCGTCGGATTTCGCGACGGAAAGCCAGCACTTGCACATCAGGTGCAACACTCTCAAGACCCGACGAAATGCAAATGTCGTCGAAACTTCGACGTTGTACAGGAAACTGTCAACGATGACAAACTCACTTGTTGCCTCTTCGAGCTCCTGGCGGAGGATGTCATTGATAGCCTGGAGCATCTGGCTATGATTTTTAGCGGAATCAAGCTAGGTGATAATTTCTCACCATTAGTTGCCGCGAGACTGATGTGGGACGTAGAGAGGCGGGTTTATGTTCGGGTGAGACAACCTCAGCCGGCGTAAATTCGACACATCCTGGCTCAAGAGGCCAAGATCCAGCAAGCATGAGGCAAATAGAGGGAGTCTGACAACAAGGAGAAAGACTACCTCGATCAACCACTGGGGCTTCGGAACGGATAATCACATTATGGTTGAGGAAGATAAGCTGCCTATACAATGCCTCGCATAGTTGTTCTTGCGGGAATTCTCTTGTCTAGGGATTTCCGGGGTCGGATTGATTGTTGGGATAATCTTCACATCAAGGTCTTAAAGGCGTTCTCTCATGTAACATCCTCCTCTATATAAGGGGGAAAAAATGAAAATGAAAATTAAAAACCAGAAGTGATCTGCTGTAATAATTGTAAAGGTTTGAATTTCTAACTCTTTATAATAATACGCTCTGGTTGTCTCCTTTTTTCTAAGTTAAGTATTTATAACCCTGTATTATAGGATTACCCAGCCCTTTCATTGCCCTTAGTATCTTTACAAGAACAGAATACCCTTGTTGCTTGAAAGGCTTTGTTGGAGTTACTTCTTTAGGTTTTAGTCACATACAGACACCATTGTTTCGGGTTAACATCTCCAATATTAATAATTACAGAGCAGGACCGTAGCTTGTGACGTTGTGCTACTATTACTGCTTTCCTTAAGTTGGGGATTTGGCCTATGGTTACTTGTACGTGACCTATTGTTATGACAGTAAAACCGGTGTTTAAACTCAAAGCCACCTGCAAGCAAGATGGTCGTGACAGTGTGGGGTACTTCATATAAGAGCGTATTCTCTGTTAATCCTTAGCTGTGATTGACATAAAATATATGTTGGCTTTAACAGACTCTTGTAGATTTAAAGAGCCTTGATTGTGGTAACAGAGTGACAACCATCTCGCTTCTCTGGGCTATAACTATAAGCATGGAAGATGTTGCTGAACGTTGGTTTAAGGCAACCCAAGTGAGGCCTAGCTTAGTCTAATCTTTTTGCTATTACAAGGAGTAGAATTTAAATTACATGTTGATTTCCAACTCCTAATCATACTGTATTGAAAACAAAACAAAATAAGGCCTGGTTTATATTCTACAAATGGCTCTAAATCCGATTATTGTAAACTATCAAGAGTTGATGGCCATTCCTATACTATAACTAGTAAAGCAACAAACAAAAATCTAGCAACGGATTCTATAAATCTATGCTTCCGGACTCACCGGAGATGATGTTTCGTTGTACCTATGTCTTATTTCTTCACGTTGCACATTGTTTAGTTACTCTTGTAACACACTAAAACGATTCTCAGTATGGTATCCGTTTCACTGCATGTCTTCCTAAGATTAGCCTCCTCTATGCGCCTCTGCCATTTTCCCGCCGCCCTGCCACGAAACCATTAAGACTACTAGGTAAACGCGCGAAATCAGACCACCTCCAACCATATTACCGTCCTTTATCCAACCCCTAGCCCATACGATAATACCCTACGGCTTCCAACCCCCAGTCCGATTCCTGAAAAAGTCGTCAGGATCATACTTAGCAGAAACCTGCTGCGCAAACGCCCTGCTCTCGGGGCGGAGCCGCCCCCAATAATCCGCCTCGGAAAAGCCGTAGTTCATGAAGATGGGGCAGTACACGTCCGGCAGGATGCCCTGGTCCTGCCAGCCCAGCACGAGCTGGCGGACGCCGGTGTACGTCTCCTCGAGCGTGCTCGCCATCTTGCTGTAGTCGAACTGCGGGATGAAGCTGTAGTTCAGCTCGAGGATCAGGCGGTCGGCTTCGTCGTCCGCGTCAATCAGGTCCGCGGCCCGCGCCTTGGCCTGCCGCGCGATGGCCTTCGGGAACGGCTGGTAGGCGATGGAGGCGATGATGCCCGGCTCGAGGAGTGTGGTTGCGGACACGTCGCGCCAGTGCGCGTGGACGCCCTCCATGACGGTCCGCGAGTTCTCGGCGGATGGAAGAGGGATCGTCTCCGTGCCGATGGTGACGACGGAGCCTTTGACTACGACCCAGTTGCTGCCGCCGATGAGGTCCGAGTAGGTCTGTGTTTTCGCGGTGTTGAGGATTTGCACACCGGCGTCTGTGAAGTTCTTGAAGATGTCGGCGGGCGGCGTGGGCCCGTCGTAGAAGAGGAAGAGGATCCAGGTGTCCAGGAGCTCGATGTCAATGAGTTCCGGAATCACGAGCCCGGTGCTGCGCTCTGATGTCACGATTACGGCGGCCTTGTCATCTGTGTTGTACTCTGCGAAGTCGCGGACAGCTTGGAGTAGGTTTGAAGCGACCTCATCCGTGTGGATGAAGATCACGTTGCCACCCCAGATATTGCCTTGGCGATATGTCTGTAGAGTATATGTCGTGACAATGCCGACTTGGGCGCTCATTGTTAGTATATGTTGAGTTGAAAAGGCTGGGATTTTGCACTTACAGTTATTACCACCCCCTTTAAGAGCCTTAGCCAAGTCCGCATTCTCGGTTTCTGAGGCGGTTACGATTGTTCCGTTTGCCAACACAACCTCGTACTCGAGTGCTGAGCTTGCTGCCCAGCCATACTGCGCGCTCATATACGACAAACCACCGCCAAGAATCAGGCCACCTGTTCCCGTGTTTCCAATTCTCCCGCCAACAAACGTCCAGCCAGAGCCCTGGAGTTTTGCTGCAATACTATTCGAAATCGGGAGTCAGTTGATGCCATAATCTTTGTAGCATATGATAGATTCGAGCTCCGATAAATTAGAGACAGGAATAGGGGAATACGTACTCATCGAGCCGGTTCCCCGGTCCCATACGGAGAACACCCGTACTAGCATCAAGAGAGGCTTCAGTGAGCTTTGCGGTAGAGATCAGTGGACCACCATCCACGCTGGAGAAGTAATTGTTGGGATTGTGGCCGCCGGACTTGACCGCAAAGTTCTCATCTCCTAGATTCAAAACCTTGATTATGGCGGAGACCTCCTCTGCCGAGATCGGGAACAAGATACAGGAGGGCTTTAAGGCGATGCATGAGGTGGACCAGTACTTGTTTTGCTCGTCAATATAGTCAAGAGACAGAGGATATGCCACTTCAATGTCCGTAGTTGCTGCTATTTGAGAGCACGTGTCTGCTCTGCCCAGGGCAGCCTGGAGCAGTAGAAGAAATAGTGTTGCTCGCATGGCTGGAATGTGGTCTCGAAGCATCAGCATTCACTTCAATAGCCAGCCCGTGCCTTGGCCGTTGATTCAATATGGGATCTTCTCGTTCATGTTTATGCCACATGGCTAGAAACTTGGTCATATATGTACAACATGCTTAATCGCCCGCCCTCACCATCTTCACGGTCCTACTTCGTCCCATGTTTGGCACAACCCCTAATCAAAGACGATAGCTTCTCGTCGGTGTTCCACCTTGGGGTCCGAAGGATTACAGGATCAAGTGACATTGCAACATTAGATCGGCAAAAGTGTCGTCGGGTCGAGGTGACGTGTCTAAAATTGCAGCAGGTTCCAGGATTTGCCCATTAGTCTGCCTGATATAGGCCCCGAGACTATACCTTTAAGTATTAGTGAACAAGGCACCAAGACTGGAGAAATCGACGATCGTTTCTTAATTCGTAGCAGTGTAGGATCTTAAATATCGGACTGGGAAGGGCGAAATTCCACGGAGGGTATAGCCCACGGTTGCTAGAGTGCTCTAGATCTTGTCTGCCCTGGGAATTAGAGGTGTCATGCAGCAGGGCCGTTGGTGATTCCGCTGCCGGATGGGCGGTGGAGTCTGTCCCGGGGCGCACTTCAGCCTATAGAACGCGTGGTGCAAATGAGTGCAACCTGGGTCTGACCACATATCGAGACCGGGAAAAATGCTAAGCGAACGATCGCGTAGATGCATGCTAGTTTATGTGGCCACTAAAACGTCGACACTTTAAACTAACCTACACTAACGTCTGAAGGAACCTCCGGAAGGGCTTGTTTGGTTCCCGAGACGTCATCTCACATACGTCACATACACTACGCGAAGCGATATCATCGTCTTAAGCGAGATGTAGGCGGTCGTGAGTAATACCGAGAACATGGGTTATTCTGCGTGTGCTTATGTACAGCTGCTCGTGTGTTTCCTTTTCGACTGGGGGTTCAAGACTATAAGCCCAGCAGCTGAAAGACTAGTGTAGGTAAGCAGCCCACAACACAGATTATTGATAATAAGTTCGTGTTATCCGTCTGCGACCTTAGCGGACATAATTACCTAGGTTCACATAGGAAATCTTTAAGTAAGAGGAGGTAAGAGGGTGTAAGAGGACTCGGGTAGCAGAGAAGGTCGTTAGAGATTTTACTCAGATATTCCCGGATTCTTGTATGTATGTACGAAGTAGGTAAGTAGTATAAGTGGCTTCTCTGATGGGTAAATATGGGCCGGGACGGGACGGGTAGGATTGTCAGGCGATACTAGGTAGCAGATGAGATCTCATTTTTTGACAGCTCAATGTCACTCCGTCACAGTGGGGCGGTTACCCAACTTGCTGGGTTAGGTGTCCGGGGTACGTTACTCCCTTCATGTACCAAACGTTCCGTTTCATGCCTACTTTTACTTACAACCTCCGGTATATAGGTACCTGGCAATCATATTTAACCCACCACGCTCTCGGAGTCTACCGTATCGCTATACCCTCCCATGTAAATAGAACGGCAACATTCCTTTTCTAAAATTAACGACCACAAGACAGGACAAGACGGGACAGGACAATACCATACAAGACGTAAGACGGAACGGGTGGGCCAAGTTCAAGATGTTTGAGCAGCTTCTCGAGGCCGCACGAAAATTAGACGATGCGAGTCTACTCCCAGACCTCCCAGACACCCCAGAGCTCCTGTTGCAAGGTTAGTCTATCTAGCTGGTGACGAAGATGACAAAATGACTTGTCGCCAAGTCCCCGCGCGCGCGTGTGCTAGCTAACTAACGAGGGCCTGTCACTCATAGCCGTTCCGGATGAGGTGTCTCTCGATCAGATCAGGACGCTCGCTGCGGGCATCCGAGATGGATCGGTGAGTAGTGCGCTTTGTGGATGCCCCATCCCATCACATCGTTTCCCGGTTTGGGATGCATGAGCTGAGTCTTGGTCGTGGTGCAACCTATTTACCTTACCTCTTTCGTAGGACACTATTGCCATCCTATCGGCTGTCTATGCCGCTTTGAAGTCCGACAAACTTGGAAATAAGCTTGACAAGGACCGCGGAGATAGGGTTGCACTCGAAGATATTGCGCTGCAGGTCGGCCAGGTAATGGAGCCGGTTTGCAAGGACGCAGCTTTTGATGAAGGTGTGTGTTGTGTGGACACCACACCCACCACTCCGCTTTTTCTATTATCACGAGCTTCATTTCACTGAACTAAGCATGTGGTCTCCATACTGATCTGTCTCACCAAGACTCGACCGACTATACGTCGCTATTACGCAATGGCATATTAGGCCTGCACATTCTTGGTCTGCTCCTTACCCTTGCGCCACAGCGCAACCTGGTCTTCCCCACCAAGACGCTTCTCTCCATCATAGCATTTACCAATGGCGATGACCCCTGGGCCTCTAGTTCCAGCGCTGAGCTCGCGCGATCTCTGCTGCGCTCGGGTCACATTGCAAATATTCCGCTGCCGCAGGCGGTGGGACCGTCACATTTTTCACCCCCGCCCCTGATGCTGCGAGGCTCAGGGGCAGAGGAGAGGAACCCCAACGCCAGCGACCAGACCCAAACCCCGAGAGCGGAGAAGGTGCGCTTTATCACCGAGGATGTCCTGATAGGCTTCCTGCGCCCCCTGTTCGCGAAGTCCCGGCCCACCACCGTGACGGCGTCCGGGCGTCCCGCCGCCTTCCCCGAGCCACCCCCGCGCTACGCCCAGGGGGACGGCTTCGGCTTCGGTGGTGGTGAGGACGACGTCGCCGTCAAGAAGCCGTGGAAGTATGCGCGGCGGTACGCCGTCACCGTGTTCGAATGGGCGGTGGAAAATGCAGATGTGAGTAATCTGCCCACCGGCTAACGCTACGTTACAATTCGTGAAGTTAGGAACCTGTCGATCTAACCGCAACATCAGACGGATCTCCTACAGCAGCACTGGCATCTCTTCACCCCCATCCTACTAACCCTGCTCGACGAGCCACAGCCAACCTCCTTAAAACTCCGCTCTCTCTCCATCTTCAGGACCTTCTGGCGCCTGTGTCCCGAGGGTCTCCTCTCTCGCACCGGCCTAGCCGATGTCTTCGAGCAGGCCGTGTTCCCAACCGTGTTGAGCCTCCCGAGCCTCACGCCCGAGGCCGAGTCGCTTGCACTGCTGGGCGCTGCGTACCCGGCGTTATTTGCCATGGTGGGACTTGAGGACCTAGACTCGACCGTGGCTGGAAGGGGAAATGAGGAGGTTGGGAGTGAAGGCACTCATGACCAAACAACAGACGACAAACGCGAAGTTCAAGCCAAGGGGTTCACCGAGGCGCAACGGAAACTGCTCGACAAGATCGTCAGGGACGGCGTTATGGTCGGATACCACCACGCAAAACAGCACGTGCGACTCATAAATTTCTTCTGCCAGACGCTGCGCCGCCTTGTGGACGGTATGGGTATATTATCTGTGAAGTATCTAAAGGTGAGTCTACCCCTTACTGTATTATGCTTCTTTATAGAATTATCACTTGTGTACTCTTATACGCTTCTAAAACCGAAGTAACACCCCATTCCGACTTCCCGCTAGCCTATAATTAATACTGGGATTAGGATATCGTCCCCATGCTTTCAGAGATCCTCGTGGACCCCTTTGGTACCAAACACCCACCGACAGTTCTCTCCGCCACGCTTCTCCTCCAGGCGGTCTTGCAAGCATGCTGGCCTCGGGTTCCGCACTACTGCAACGAGATCATCAAGATGGTGATGCTCGCCTGGCTTAACATTGAAGAAGACGACGATTTTCCACCCGGCAAGCCAACAAAGGCGGAGCTCAAACAACAACTAACTAGGACAGTCGAGATGCTCTCCGCTGTCACAGTAGCAGCGAATCTAGACATGTTTGATCGCGTGCGCCCGCTCGTTGCGAAAGATCCGCAGCTTAAACCTCTATTTACCAGCTGTGAAGCGAAATGAGGTCGTCGCTAATTTAGAAACAAGACAAATCCCGACTTCCGCTTAAGGTGACTTAGGGACATCCTCAAATCCATCGCCCGGAGGCTCCGGAAGCGCATTGGTCGATACCTAATCGACCGGCTGCTGCTTGAAGAGGGACTTGCCGCGAAGCCACTTCTTATATGCCTTGTACCGTTTCTTGGGCAGATCCTCTTCGGTGACGGTCAGCGGGTTATCACCGACGCGCAGCAACTCGTAGTATGTAGTAATGTCTTCCTCCGTACCGTTGGGCGCAAGGCCGTCCGTCTGCCAGCTGCCGTGTAGATATTCTTGGTACTCGGATGAGTCGACGTCTGTCGGGGCCTCGTTCGAAACCACAAGCGGGAGGCTCTGGGGGTGGCTGACGTACCGCACGTAGTCCTCCGTTTCTTGTTTGCTTACGGTCGGGTTTAGAGACCCGCTGACTACCTTTGTGAACGTCCACTGTGCGGCGTTCGACTTCTCCTGTGGGGTCTGTTTGGCCTTGCTGCCGTCAATAGGCGTCTCGAAGGTCTCTTTCATGATGCTATGGGGGACGGTCGGTGCCTTGTCAGCGGGAATCGGCTGTAGCCACCGGTGGATGGATATTCCTTTCGCGCTGACCTTTTCTGCCACCTGGTCTGTGTTGATGGAGGAGGTATCGTTATCTCGAGATTTGATGGAATCATGAGGATCGACAATGGTAACGCCTTTCTTGCCCACAGGCTTCTTTCTCTCATGAGTCTCTTGGTCGCCCTCCGTGCGGACTCGGAAAGGGCTCAGGTCATACTTGCCCTCTTGTGTCGATCTTAAAGGTATGTACTTGATGGTAGAATTCATCTTGTACGAGAACATCTTTGGGAACGATGATAGTGTAGCCGGCCGATAGTACTCAAGCCAGTAGTCATCGAAGAATGAGGTTGGCTTATCCCGAAGGTCTCCATTCAACGGCACAGAGTCTGGCAAAGTCGCCTTTTCGAGGAAAGCCGGGTTGAACCACTGAATATAATCATGTTGGTGCTTCTCAGACCATGATCGAGGATCTTCATGATGCAAGTAATAGTCCGTAGAGAGATCCCAAAGCATTGGCTGCCCCTGTGTGAAGATATAGTTGCCCAGGAAAAGATTGTATGCTTCCTGTCTTTGGCTATCGAGAAATGAATTATTATAGTAACGCTTAAAGCTCTCGATCATATCACGTGAATGGCTCGTCCATTGGTTAATCTTGCGGTATGTCTCCATAGTGTTCACGAGTTGAGAGCCGCCGTACTGTACGGCAATTGTATCGCCATGGTCGTGATACATGTGGGTAAAGAGGTTAACGGCATCAGTGTCGTATTCGATAGATGTATCGTCAAGAATCCCAAGAGCATGTAGCTGATGCCCGAGAGCTCGCTTGCCGATAACGAACTGTGCCGCATTGGTGCGGTCCAGGCAGTCGATGCAATTAGTTCTAGCTACGCCATTTTGAACTCTCCCCACTATTATCTCCCCGTCTCCATTTTGGAAGAAGCCCGTCGTCGTAACGACGGATTCCGCAATACTTTCGAGAGTGCCAATAACGTCCTGGTCCCGGCTTTTAGCAGCTCTGCTCATATCCCAAGCTTTATGGATTATCTTGTGCTCCTCGGGAAGAAATTGATTAAGATAATTTATAGCATTGGTGTATTCGTCAAGCAACTTCGATTCTCGCGGCGTTCTCTCCCGAGCTTTAACTAGATTTAGGACATAGATGGGAGAGCCATAGCGTTCAAACAAATTGTTGAAGTGTAGCGCAGCAGCCGTATAGAATGGGTCGACTAGGTTGAGCTCAATCGGTGGTTTGGGTGTCACGCCGATGTTATCCTGCGTCCAGTAAAGTGGAATGCTACCTCTATGTTGTACATAGGAAGTAAACTGAGGGTTTGCAAAGAGTCTAGGGGTAGGTGAGTGAAAGGAAGTGGTTAATGATTCTGAGACTATCTGCTCTGTCTCGACGTCATTCGCGACATAACCCAGATCATTGGCGCCACGTTTCAAAAAGCGAGCACCTGCGAAAAACCGCGAGCGACGGGCAATGATAGTGATGTGCGCTGTCCTTCCGTACACGGATATAGCAGCTTGGTCTATGTATCCGTGGATAATCGGACGGCACCAATCAAAGGGGTTGGAAAGAGAAGCTGACGCGGGCTGTAGTAGATGACTGTTCCAAACAAACATCCCATTGTAGTCCTGAGACGTAGTGCCTGACAAGCCTTCCATCAAGGCCGCACGCTCTTTGCTAATATTATGTTGTAAGGTTCTTGTGATGTCGTAGGAGTAGCTATAGTAAAAGGATCGCGTTAAGTCTAAATGGTTGAGGATGTTGAGGAAACGAGACTCTTCGGGATTCCGCGTATCTGTTTTGTATTTGGCGGGAGTCAGAGGGATGAGCTCGGTCCCATCGACCTGGTAGACGTAATGACCGCCTATCATTGCCACGGTGCTCTTCTTGGTGATCAACAACATGTAATAGGGGCCAGTGAACTTGATGAAGCCGAGGAGGCCCCATGTCGTGCAACGTTGCTTGATGCCGCCAGTGGCCTTATTTCCGTGGTCGATGGTGTCGAGGAGCGAGTTCATCTCCTTGCGGCCATAGATGGTCTTATCTTCGGCGATCCTCAGAGTTGGGTCGTCGTGCGTATTACGCTCGATCTTCAAGATGCGGAAGCGTTTCTCCGTGACATCGCCACCGACGATATAGTAACGACTCGCCGTCTCATACAGGGTAAATTTGTGCATCTTGTAGACCCGAGGTATAGGCGTCCCCTCGTCGTCGGGCGGGGTTATCTCGCGTTGCAGCGTCTCTGGGCTATGGGTGCGGATGAAAGGCCGGGCCACCGATGGCTCTTCGTCGTTGTCGTATTCGGTTGCATTCCTCGATGCCTTCACCTCTTGCAGGAGTGTTTCGCTACTAGCATTGTTCTGCAAGAGAGGGAAAGACGGCTCACTGTTGTCGATGTCGTCGTTGTCGTCGTTGTCTGGGGTCTGGGGCTGGGTGGCAGATGTATCATCGAATTCAACGTCGACGTCAGCGATCGGTGGTTGACTTGCAGTCGTGGGAGTCTGGGGCGGAGGCTGAGACTGGCCGTTGGCCTTGACGCCATTAGATTCAACTGTTTCTGCCATCCCTCTGTCTTCTCGTGGCCGACATAGTCAGAGGCTAGATAGGTGACACACACACTCCTCAGCTCAAACTAATCCTATTGGGAAATGTAGCGAGGTAGACAACAGGGCGCCTCGTGCCTTATCGTGATATCTCCGTATGTACAACAAAAGACCTGAGCTATTCGGGGATATCTAAGGAAGTGAAGCTCCAAATCGGGATCCCCACGTAACTAGGTATGTCATTGTACACGCAGCCCCACTCCGAAAGTGGATCGCCCGTTACCTTTGCCAAGACTTGATCTACGAAACCTACCCGGGAAGTAGCCCCTTTTCCGAAACCTACCTCCTCAAATATACATCTGCTGCGGTATCTAGATATCTCCCTACCACGACGCGCGGCCATAGCCGGCGACCTGTTCTAATAGAACTGTTGCACCAACGCTGATACTATCAGGGGAAATGTACATAACTACGGCTACCGGGATACTATACTAGGTTAGGTGGCACTATATGGTCCGTCAATGAGTCGTACAGTATCTTCCGGACTAGTAAGTACTACATATTATTCTTTTCATCCCGTGGTAAATCATCACGGAAAAATACACATGGCATAAAGTGATTCTCTTTCAGTCATCACCACCTACCACCTCCCTCACGTCCGCATAACAGCTATAGGTAATTAGCTCTCGAGCCTTTTACGCCGATTGGTCGTACAGATGTCAGCGCGGATGCTACGTCGCGTCGACTAGGGTATTATTAGAGGTCGCTTGTTCGCTTGTCTATATTACTCGTTGCACAATTCCGAGTTCTGGGAACGGAGGGCTGAGGTGGGGGCCGATGATCATGCCATCGAGCGCCAGTTGGAATCTCGGCGTTGAAACCTCGATGAATATGCAAGTCTTGGTCCGCTGGGTAGATTTAATTCGTCCGCATCGGGGTGTCGACGATATCTGATACTCCGTACCCCGAAGCACAGACTGCGTGTCATTTGTCCCTCGCTCGCCCGGATCGTTGACGCGAACGTGACACAGCCGGCTGCGGCGGCCATGTTGAAGAATCCACGCATCGGCGTTTGCGCCATCTCCGATCCGCCAAAGTAAGCTTGTATAAATCCTAAACATCGGATGGGTCGCCAAAGCCAGTAATTGCATACCACATGCAAGGTTCCGACCGGCGTCCTTCCGCGTGATTTCATAACAGCCCATTCTGCTACCTGATATGCAACCTTGTCAGGTAGCCTTGCATCGTTCGAGTCACACTCACGATAATGGCTAGTAAAGTCCGGTGGCGATGGGGCTTTCCTTTACTTCTATTGTACCTAATTTCGTTGGGGCTCTCTGTAGGGCTGATGAGGCGGCATCGGAGACGGGCGGGTAGGAGCTTCGGAGCCCATCTTTTACTACTGCAACGAACAAACGCATCGGCTCTAGGACGAGTGACGTGTATATCCATGAAACGTAGCTATTTCATAGTGGTACCCGCCAGAGATGATATACGGCGCTTTATGCGGTGTTATTCTTGCTTCTCTCACTGTGCGCTTCACTTCATTCCTTGTTGAATCCATCGGTGAAGGCTGAGCGTATAATCCAACGCCACTCTATTTCCTCTATCTATCGCCGAGGGCCCAGTCTTAGCTGCCGTAAGGTATGCGCCTAGTACCTCGCATGTTAGAAACCTAAGTAGTGACTAAAAGTGGCCAGGCAGAGAAACATCGACCGACTATCAATGAATACAAGGCGAGTCGAATCGGAACCTGCAATATTATATGTATAGGTACGATCTCTAAGCCATGATGCTGAGTGTAGGATTCGCTCAATGTGTCTACAGTATGATTCCTATTGGCGATGGTTTGCTGCTTGAATCCTGCGGGCAGTCCGGTGGAGACATAAAGCTCCGCTGTGCACTAAATGAGGTTGAATGGAATCCAGAGGCTTACGAGGCATCGGGAGCTGCCCTAGTTGCCGTGATACCGGTCCGACGACTATATCCAACGATTCGGGTCCGATGACAAACGATAGGCTCGAGTCAACGGGACGGGAGGTCACATGTTCGGAACCGGTAGGGTTTCGGCGTTGGTTGACATGTTCCCAGCCGGCTTCAATATTCGATATCGCTCTTGGGAGTGGTCTACGAGCTCTATCCGCCTATATACCTCTCGGCTAAATATTATTCGAACAAGGTTGCTCTGTAGGGATGATGCCAGCGCATTGCACTTCTTACCCCGAGCTAGTTGGTTCTCTGATCGACGTTTCCGTGGGAACTAGGGTTGAAGGCTGGTGGACAGGGTATTGCTGGTGAATAGTAGGTCAACAAAGAACGTCGCGTTGGACAAACGGGCAGTTGTGACCGTTACATTGTTCGGCTGCACCGAGCAGTCGGTTAAGGTGCGGTTACGGTGGCTACGACTAGCGGCCCTCTGATAAATTGATGCTACCATGTATGACAGAACGACCATAGTAAGCGGTGTGGTTGAAAGTTAGACACGGGTATCGATCGCAGGAGTAACTTGGGTTGAGCCAAATGCGGACCCGAAGCAACAACACTGATGAGCATCTTGGCATGAAGACCAGGTATAAGAATGCCCTCTCCTAAATATTCCTACATCAGCGGCAGTTCAAATGATCGCGCATCCAGATACCTTTATGTCTACGCCATTGACGGTTCGGATCCCTAACTTCGGTATCTCCTTCAAAGTGCTACTTACAGTCTAAGCGATGGCCGAAAATAAGGTAGTGGTGACTAGAGCCTATGCCATATGAATTACTAAACGATCGACAGGAAAACAAAACGAGGCCGGTGCGAAGATCGGGGGGGCAGCCCGATCCTTTATCATCATCATCACATCCACCACTATCCGCGGCTGGTTGTTCCAATAGCGAGCTCCCCCTTGAGCGGCGTTGGGTACATCGTCAGAACGACCTCAAGAATAAGATACAGCAATGCTTAATACTGGAGCCGGAATCACAGGATGGTCCGATTGGGCGCTGGTGGGCCCAGTCGCTGATAGACGAACCCGTACATTTCCCTCTCATGTCCAACGACCGGCATCCCACTGTTCCTCTAGTGCAAGTAGGCGCAAACTCTGCGGTCGGAGACTAATCGATTCATAGTACCAGACAATTCATTCCGTGCCAAGGCGCGGTTGGAATCAAGACGAAACTACAGAGAACTGTATATCCGGTTTCGTGGTAAGCGATACAGGAGCTACTAGTGGTTCACGCTAGAAGAATCTCATATGGGTAGAAGTGTCCGGTAGCGAGGTAAGCAAAAACAATTATGGAAATTAGTCGACTAGTCGAAGCCGCCATACGCCAAACTAGAAGGCCGAGACGGCATGTTCTAATGGATCCCTTTGTGCCTCCCAAGCAAGCCAGTCTGATCGTGTTGTCCTATGTGCTGTCAGCATGTCCGAGCCAAGACGAGGGCGTATGTAAACGATAGAACCTACGGTAGAAGACCCATCCCATTGACTTTCCATATTCCCACGCCCAGCGCAACTAACTGCATAAGAATATATGCCAACTTAACCTGTAGCATTTTCGCCTTGTTGGTGTCGGACTCGAATCGCTCAAAGGCCTGATTTGTTCCAACCAGGCCCATGATGGGGTTTTTGAAAGCCATGTAGACCATCATGATGCTGAAGATCTGAAGCGAATTCCCCGACATGTACATCATGAAGAAAGTCATAGGTAAGCTTTTGACCGGGGCCAGCGCCACTTCCCAGGCCTTCTTCAGTTTTAGGGTATCCATCTCCTCGGGTGTCGGCTGCTTTCGGGGTTGGGGTTTGGGCTCTTTGGACTCTTTTGCGGCTTGTTTCTGTAGGTGCATCGAGTAAGCGAGGGTCACACAAGTAAGCACAGCGTATTCATACCTTAGATACAGCGCCCGATTGCGAAGGATAGCCATGAGGATCAGGTATGCTGCCACTCTTGGACTTATATGTTGGTGGGAAATTGAGGTCGCTGACCCATTGGGGAACAGGCGCCGCGTTAGTCGACATAATGATCGCGAAATGCAGAGGCGAGAAAAAACACTGATATTCAGGTCGATTTGCTTTAGGGGAGAATACGCGCGTACGCAACGGAGGTAGATGACAGCTCTGACGAAGGGCCAATCGAGGAGTGACGTTGAAGGGAGATTCGAGATGTGACCCACAGTAACCTAATCCTAAGTAGTATTAGGTAATCATCTCTGTATCCCATACAGCCTACCAAGGACTCTACTTAGATAGGTAAAGCATCCCACCTTACCCACGTGCCGATTGACCAGCAGCGGCAACCATGGCCGAATCCACACTGCCTAGTGTAGGTAGTCTAGGTAGGTAGCGACGAGCTAAAGCTTCTACCTATCCACTGCTGGAGGGTAGGTACCTACAGGTGTAAGGGACTTAAGGGACTTGAGGTATCCTGGGCGCTACCTGGTAAGATGTTAGTGAGGGTCACTGCAGCAGTCGCCCCTATCTAGAAATCCAAAGTATCCGAGATTATTACTATTATCATTCTATTATGGGCGATTCTTACAACCAACGTCCTTTTTAAATACCTAAGTACATGACATAGCATCGGAATTTCTAATTCAATTACGAGGTAAGTACCTTGAAGCAGGTATCCATTTCGTAGCCAGGCACTGTCTGCCCATCCTCGCGCAATTATTTAGCTGTCTCAGCCGATTACGCCGACCCCAGCCATTCTCTGCGAAACCTCCCACACCGAGACGACGATTGACAACGACCTCGAACGGCTCGAGTCGACGAAAAAGGCTAAAGTTGAGCGCTGGTGCGCATGTGACGGTGCTAGACGAGCCACCCCCCAGCTGCCACATTCCTGCTGTCATCCGCACTCTGCCACTCTGCCATCCGCTCGACGCTGCCATTGGGCCATCGCATGCGCCCAGGACATGCGACATCTTGCTATCCAGATCGTCTAGGTCCAGTCCAGTCCGCGCTGCTAGCTAGCTGTGACATCCATCCCTCGGCGAGTCGCTGCCGTCGAACGTCGGAGCCCCCCATATACAGTCTCTCCGCTCCCCGCCGCCGCTCTCTCCCTCTTTCACCATGTCGTCGAGTGCCCAAACCGGGGACTCGAAGCTCTTTGCTCGAGTAAGCGCATTGTCTCAGTATTCTCCTATTCCCCAAATACTCATTTGCCCGCTCGCGCCTATAATTGCCCGAGCATCCCCCCTCCGTCTTTATTCGTCAATCAATCAATCCTCTGCCACACATCACACCAGGCCCCTCCCGAGAGCACATCGTCAATCCGGGCATGGTGGTGATCAACGTGGGAGAGCATTCCTCGCTTCCTTAGAATGACCCCGAGACCTCTATAACCTTCGCCGATCCAATGCGCTTGCATCGAACGAATCGTCCCAACTCCGCCCCAACCAACCCTCCTATTCCACATAACCATGCGACATCCCCTGGACTTTGCCCATCATGGCAATGTTCCTTGCGTACATCCCTCCAGACTATGGCTTACACCGAATGACTATACAGGGTAAGGTCGCCGAGCTGCGAGCCGAGTTGAACAGCGGTAGCAAGAAAGACAAGAACTTCACGCAGAAGAAGATCGCTTTGAAGAAGATAGTAGCCAATATGACCATGAGCAATAACGAGATGGTCTCCTTGTTTCCCGACGTAATAAGTTGTATGCAAATCCAGAGCTTGGAAATCAAAAAAATGTAAGGCCTACAGATACCACCGGAGAGGTGCGGGGACTCGCTTACAATGAAGCACAGGTGCTTCTTATTCTTGGTAAATTATTCAAGAATGCGAGCGGAAATTGCAATAAAAGCGATTCCAGTCCTCCAACAGGCAAGCTTCCTCAGGCCACTCCAAGGCGTCTGTGAGGGAGAGGCAAGTCTAACAGCATATAGGATATGGACGACCCAAACCCCCTAGTTAGAGCTCTAGCCCTCCGGACGATGTCTTATGTCCACGTTAGGGAGTTCGTGGAGGCAACGGTCCCGCTCGTAAAACGGCTGCTTCGAGACCCCGATCCATATGTTCGAAAGACAGCAGCCTATTGCGTCGCAAAGCTGTATGACCATGATAAGTTGATGGTGGAACAGTCCGACCTGATAGATAGACTGAACCAGCTGTTGAGAGATGATAACCCCACCGTCGTCGCCAGCGCATTGGCGAGTCTAATGGATATTTGGGAGCGTAGTGAGACTATCAAACTCACATTAGACTACAGCAATGCCTCCAAGATGGTAGCAATTCTACCGGATTGTTCCGAGTGCGTTCACACCTGATTCAATTTACCACGATGAAGCCTCAAAGACTAATTTCATACAGATGGGGTCAAACATATATCCTCGAAGCTCTCATGTCGTATGTGCCTCAGGAGTCGGGAGAAGCAACACTCCTAGCGGAACGGATAGCGCCGCGTCTCTCACATTCCAACTCAGCCGTGGTCTTAACATGCATACGGGTCATATTATACTTGATGAATTACATCGCCGAGGAGAAGCAAATATCAGCACTATGTCGAAAATTGTCTCCACCACTTGTAACATTGTTAGCCAAAGGCTCTGAAGTTCAATACCTTGCGCTTCGAAATGCTTTACTAATTCTTCAACGGCGGCCCGACGTCCTACGCAACGACATCCGCGTGTTTTTCTGCAAATACAACGACCCGATTTACGTCAAAGTCACGAAACTTGAGCTCATTTTCATGTTAGCCAACGAAAAGAACATCGATGAGGTATTAACGGAGCTCCGGGAGTATGCCACGGAAGTTGACGTCCATTTTGTTCGCAAAGCGGTGCGAGCGATCGGGAAGTTGGCCATTAAGATTGAGCCTGCTGCTCGACGCTGCATCAACCTCTTACTCGAACTTGTCTCGACGAAAGTTCCCTATATCGTCCAAGAGGCAACCGTCGTAATCCGAAACATCTTCCGGAAATATCCTAATCAATATGAGTCCATCATCGGAGTGCTATGCGAGCACCTCGACTCCCTCGATGAACCCGAAGCCAAGGCGGCAATGGTGTGGGTTATCGGGCAATACGCTGATCGAATTGAGAACAGCGACGCGCTCCTCGAGGATTTCCTGTATTCATTCGCCGAAGAGCCCGTGGAGGTGCAGCTCGCTCTGCTGACGGCAACCGTCAAGTTATTTATCCAGCGGCCGACCAAGGGCCAAGACCTCGTCCCGCGAGTCCTAAAGTGGGCCACGGAGGAAACCGACAACCCGGACCTGCGGGACCGGGCATACATGTACTGGAGGTTGCTGAGCACGGACGTCAACCTAGCAAAGCAAATCGTGATGGGCGAGAAGCCGCCAATCACCGCCGAGTCCGAGAAGCTAGACCCCCAGACCCTCGAGGAGATGTGTCTCAACGTCGGCACGCTCGCCACCATCTACCTCAAGCCGGTGCAGACCGTGTTCCGGAGCGCACGGCCCCGCCGACTAGCCGACTCGCCAGCCTTGCAGAAACGCTCCCTCCCCACATCCCAGAACCTCCCCACCTTCGACGCCAACAAATCCCTCTCCATGCTCGGCATGGGTGGGCAACCAGCCGTCGTCCGACCCGGCAACAACGCCGCCGTAACGAACCCGGCCACAGCAGGTGGCGCGGGCATGGCCGGCGCCGTCAACGACGCGGACGCGTACTTCGCCGGCGTCGGCAGCCAGCGCATGGCCGCGATGGGCATCCACGACGACGGCTTTGGCGGCGGCACCGGCAACGAGGCCGGCTATGTCGTCAACCAATTCGCGCCACAGCAAGTCCTGCAACCCGCCCAGGGAGTCGGTAGTAATGGAGATCTTTTAATGCTGTAGATAAAAAAAAACCATATTTCATGTTCGTTATCCCTACATTAATACCTGGGCACTTGCAAGACCCGATCTGGGGGTTTTTATTGAGTAGCCATCATGGTTTTATTTTGGGAGCCTGGTGTTGTAAGATGGTCCAGATATGACACGATGTAATGCATACAGAAATGAGACATAGGCGCCGAATAATGTACTTGTACAACGTCAGTTCTCTCTTTCATTTTTATTATTCTAAAAAGACATTTCCTTCAAACTGACGTGTTTGATCCCGCCGTCTACCGTATAATTACTTGCTCGTATTTTCTAGTCATCAAGCAGTGCCTGTTTGATAAGTGGTCCAAAAAAAACATGATCTCCTTAGTCTAATACACAACAGGCTCAGCTATCAGGCTATAAACAAGTTAGTAGTTCTATTGATTGTCTTCGTCGACAATTTTGATTTCGAATCATCGCCGTCATCCTTTTACTGGCAGCTCAACGGGATCTGTGTTAACGAAAGCTAATATGTTGAATTGCGCGATTAGTCTCTAGTATACATTGTCCCACCCCGTATTACCTTGCAAAAGCAACAGATTATATGTGTAATCTCTCTCGATCGAAACCTAGCATGCAGCAGCTATGTGTTGCGCTGCGCACTGTACATGCTCAAACCTCCAAAACACAAATCTTTCTTTAGACTAGGTATCATCATTCAGCTCAATGAAGCCCATACTTATACCACAGCAGCGCATCCACTAATTAAGACGGCTAGTGAAAACCTTGGCCTTATGCGAAGTTGGAGGTGGTGGCCGGTACTGTCCTTTAGGGATTACCCCATCCTCTGATTAGATCATCGTAGTAACACTGGCGATGAATGCGAGGGCCATTGCACCGTAGATCACCAACAGGCTAAGCTCGACAGTAGCAACTCCAGCATTCGTGATGGGGATTGGAGCAACCGTGGGAGCCGCCGTGACGAATGTCTGCATTGAGTGTTGAGAAGAAGCACTGCTTCCTACGGCCATTGTAGCTGCAGCTGTGGCTGTTGGGTCGGCTGGGTCGGCTGGGTCGGCAGGGGTGGAAATAACATTGGTGTATATACCAGTCGTGCAAGTAGACGAAAATAGCTGTGAACCAGTGCTACCGGAGCCGCTCTGCAAGGAGTTGGGAACTGTAACAGTAGTTCCGGGTGCCGATACCCAACCGGGGACACTAGGGGTTGTAGTCCAACCTGGGGCGTTAGGGGTTGTGACCCAGCCTGGGACGATAGGAGTCGAACCCGAGCCTGGCACGTTGGGTATCGTAGGGTTTCCGGAGGGAGCGGGAGCCGAACCCGGTCCTTGGCTATTGCCTGGTACGGTAACAGTGACAACGCTTGGTGTAGTACTTGGGGTACTCGGCGTAGCGAAGATAGGTCCTGGGCCTCCCCCACCCGGAACGGTGACAAAAGTAGTGGGTAGAGCTGTTGGGTTTGGTGCAGACAAGAGGCCCCAAGGGTTAGTGTCCGTTTCGCATGGTGTTGAAGGAGAGCTGCTGGCCGGGATGGTAACAAGCGTGGTAGGTGGAAACCCTGTGCTAGGTGAGGTCGGAAAGGGATTGTTACCTGGAGCAGACTCCAAGCTAACTGTTACCGTCTCAACTACAGTACCGGGGAAAGGGACTGACATAACGGTGACTCCTGGGTTTGCGGTGTTAGGGTTAGGGGATTCCTGTCCGCCGGGAGTAGGGGTTTGTAGCCCAGCCGGGTTAGGAGACTGCCCTCCGATAGGGTTTGGAGATTGGCCCCCTGAAGGATTCTGGGATTGTCCTGTTGGGAATGGAGGTTGCTGTCCTTCAGTATTGGGAGGTTGTTGGCCCATAGGATTTGGGGATTGCTGGGCAGTAGGGTTTGGAGATTGTTGTCCCGCGGGGTTGGGGGACTGCTGGCCTGTTGGACTGGAAGGTTGCTGTCCGATCGTGTTAGGAGGCTGACCATAAGCTCCACTGGGAAGATCCGGCTCGCCGCCATTACCGGGGCCGTTACCGGGGCCGGTGTTCCCAGGACCAGCACTTCCAGGACCAGTACTCCCAGGGCTGGTTCCCCCCGGGCTGCTACCAGGTCCGCTCCCAGCGCCACCTCCAGGAGTGCTGCCAGTAGGGTTGTTACCAGTATCGCCTCCAGGACCAGTACCAGTACCGCTGCCAGGGCCACTTCCTGTACCACTACCTGGGCTACTTCCCGGACCGCTTCCCGGGCCGCTTCCAGGGCCACTTCCTGAGCCACCACCTGGGTTGGCCCCAGGGCCGGTGCCGGATCCATAACTACCGCTCGGGGCAGCAGCAAGAGCCGTGGTGCCATCTTTGAGAACTGTCATCTGAGTGGACGAATCCTGTGGAAGGAAGGTTGGGGTAACAACAACAGTAGCTTCGACATTGTCATCGACACGAAGGGCAGGGGAATCTCTCTCTTCAATTGCCAGCTCAGGGTCAGAAGACCAGGCAGTGGGGTAACCAACGACAACATAGACGGTGCCGGAATGAGTGACAATAGAGTTAAGGGCGGAGGTGGTAACTGATAGACTTGGGGAATCATCAGCCGCCAGGTGATCAATGTTAGACTGGCTAGCCATGGCAGTATGGCACAAGGCCAGGAATGCCGCGAAGAGCATGGCTGCCGAGAAGGGATTGACTTGGCTTTAACTTGAGTGTACTGCTGGAAGTGGTGACTGGGACTTGATGGTAGACTGGAGATATTAGAGAGTTTGGGCTTAAACGAGTGGAAGTCCGAACTGGCTGATGGTAGTAGACGAAAGGTTGAGTGAGTATCGAAGGAGGAGAAGGTCGAGGATGGATAGATGGGTGGGTAGGTGGGTGAATGAGTGAGTAAGTGATGGAATGATTGAACTTGAGAGGAACGAGCATTTGAAAAGTGCCGACGGAAATTGTGAGACCATGGCAAATAGCCAGGCAGGTGCCTGACGCGGTGTCCCCTGAGTGAGGCATGCGTAAAGTGGCAGTTGCTTCGTTCTCGACCGCAAAGTATTACAGATGGAAGGTAGGATAAACGGCATTGCATCTATTGCAGCAATCTTGAGGGGTAGGGGCGACGAAGCCACATCAACAGCAAAAATGGCATACATCTCTTGCTCACGCCTCGAGTATTCACAAAGCTCTTACGGCTCAACTTTGTTATGTACTTAACTTCGTTCTTCATTGTTTCATGGTCTTTGTGAAGCCCAAACTGTGAGATGATGACATTTCCTGACTTGAGTACTGTATAATTACTTCTAGAAGCCCCGGCTTGAAGGGAAACCGCAAACGTTAGAAGACTAGAGTTACCTTATAAAGTTCTAGTACGTAACAGCTAAGATCACGCTTTAGGAAGGTTAGTACCCGGCCTTCTGGTAGCTACTGCCACGTACATTCATACATCTCCAGTTAGCAGAGTCATTTTTTGAAACACGGACATCATCCACCTAGGTACAGAGAGGCATCTGTTTATTTTTCGAGGAAATTACGGCCGGGGCTCTTCAAAGGTAGCCAAGCTGGCAACAATGACGCATCAAGGAGCAATTGAAGGTTCCGCTTAACCTGAACAGATTAGGTCGAGTCGTCTACTTTAAGCCTTCCATGTCTAAGATAATTACCTAATCTATATGTCTATATGGCATGCAGGCGTTCGCACTTCAAGGCGGGTATGCGTAGCTTACAGTTAACGTCTGGTGGTATAATTTGATTGCTGTAGTAGTTACTAGTTACTCTACATTACCTATCGTTGGGCGAAAATTGGAATGAGGTTCTAGCACTGCTGTCTGTAAATATGTAGCCTCGCTGCCTATCACTACAGCATCTCATATCCCTATTTCTGTCCTATGATTAATAAGAGACTCAGCCACCTTGGCGTTTTTCTCATAAATCTCTTGAATTTTGTAAACATATCGAGTCTTTTCGCATCTTCGAATCTGGCGCCGCTAATGGGAAATCGGGAAAGCCTGGATATGATCTAGCAGGCTCGGAAGAAGACGGGATGAGAAGCATCTGCCTGTATTACTTGCAAACACTAAAAACTAACTTGCTTGTGATTCATTGAGCATGAAATAAGTGATGTAAATGGGAAACGGTGTAGCTGGCTTCTGGTATGAGACAAGCCGTTCTACTTAGGCAATGCGCATACGCGTCGAAGCACATCTGTATACGGAGTATGATGAAAAGAATTTAGAGAGAGTATGCCAAAGTTCGAGTGTCACGCCACTCTGAATACTTTATTAGCTACGTCGCTGTTGTGGACTGTGTAGTGTACCGAGTTTATAGGTCATCTAATGAACATACTATACAGCTATGGGAGGTCATTGCTCTTATCTCTTTAACACCCATGATGACAAGTGTATGAAGAGCTTCAATCATTTGCATATCTTGAAGCCTCTAAATAGGCGGGCGCGAGTAATTGCCCAGATTGCGTGGTCCTTTGGACGTTGTGGCGATACTAATCACCTCTTGATGACCTCCAGCACGCGGAACGGTCGGGTCATCCGGGTGACAAAAAGCGGAGCCTGTTAGTTGCATCATACCTCCCATTGTAACCTCCTCTGCTCTGGCCTCCTCCGACCGCTCTGGGATCCCCTAATGGGTATCGGGATCCGAGTCTCCTCATGGGCCGTGCAAATGAGAGGGGGATCGTACTATAAGGATACGGTTATGGACGGGCCTCGGTAGTATTCCCGACATCGCCTTGGATTTTGAAGGTCATGAGTCTGCGTGTTTGGCGGTGATGCAGGACATTCTAGCCTACAGACCGCCCGATTAGCGTAGCGAACCAGTAAGAGGATAGGGAGACTTGCAGGTAAGAGTGGCGATGGGCGGAAAGATATGACGGAGAGGGGGTGTTCATTCGTTGTCAACATGACCCAAACTTGCATACCATTTGGTATATGTGGTTATAGGTGTAGTAAACCTCGTCGCTAGGACATTGCATTGTCTACTAACTGACACCTCCATGGGGTTCTGATGGGGTAACCCATTAAGGGTCGATCGTCGCTGCTCGTCACCTAATCATATTAGAGGGTAGGACTAGTACGTTGCGGTTACAGCGTACGCCGTAGGGAGTTACATAGTCATAGATCATACATAGAATGTGGCTGTCGCGATTTCAGATGATCGGACGACAAATATAGCACTGCTTAGCACGTTTTGAAAGCAACATAAACTTTGCCTTACTATGCCAACCCATGATTGAGACCCTTGATATGCGGACGGAATGCAAGCTAACGTAGGTACGTGCTTTATATGCCTGGCTCTTAAGGGGTGAATGCTTAGGACACAGTTACGACGCAGAGATTGAATTATATTCGACTCTTCCTATGTTGTAGACTAGAGCCCCTCCGGTTGACGTGGGCCACTTAATCCCTCATTTTTGAATAAGCCCTTTTATTTCCGAATAGGTAGATTCTGGTCAATGAGGTGGAAGTCTTTCTATTTGTGGCATTTCTGTGGTACGTATTTTGTGTTACATTAGTTGGCAAACTTGAGTATCAGAATTGTCCATCACGATACACGCCCTTGTAGCCCCGGGTCGGTGCCTTTGGGCCATCAAACTTGTGAACGTAAATAGACTCCCGAGGAGTAGATAACTATCGGTAATGAATAAAAGAAGAATGAGTCCTTGTCTGGGTTGTTAAGAGGTGTTAAGTGTTCGTACCATTATAGGCATGTGAAAGCTGGGGAAGATGCGGGATGGGATATTCCTAGTAGCCCCGGACTGAATCCTAGAGGGCTCATTAAGGTAGACAAGGGGCGGGTAGCCGCTGGCCAGGCCAATGAAGGGCGTGGAAATCGGGCTCTAGCATATGGCATCAGTGGGCAGTGCCCACAATTAGCTGCCTCTAGCCCCCTGCTAGACCAGGTAGACTGCCTTAGGTACGTTAGGTACTTGGCCAGGTGGGTGTCCATGGCATCACCCTCCCAGGCAAGGCAGCTCTGAGGGCAGGTTGCGAAATACAGGTCACCGTGCACGTTCCTGTTCTTAGACCCGAAACATCATCATCTGTCTGTCATCCTCCACCATCCCGTTTCCCACTATCAATCTGAATCGGCCAATCCAGCCCGTTCAACCCATCCACCCGGCCACCTTTTCTCATATTGTTTGGTTGCAGCGGTTTTTCCTTTTCGCAGAAGAAACCACGAGGTCTTTCTGTGATAAGGAGACTGCTGTTCCAATAGTAGTACCTATTTCATTTGTTTTGTTATCATCACCGGAGCGCCTGCACATTGTCCTCATTTCCCTCCTTTATTCCTTTCCCTTCCCTTCTCTTTCCTTCCCGCGGACCCGACACCGAATGGTGAATGTCTCAATTGTGTAGCCAATAATTTCCACAAACCGCATTCGGCTGAAACTTCTCGCACATCGACGCGCTATCCAGACCATTTTCTTCATCGCGGTCATCTCTTGGCAATCCCGCTGCCATCCGAACTTCGTGTTCAATCTCAACGTGCATTGCTCTGTACGGTTGCAGGCTGACCGACCGTGACAACCATGGCTGACACCGCTTCAGCCTCTGCCGGTGGAGATAACGGCTCTAAGGAGGAAAGGTTGTCAATGCACCAGCCTGCTGGTGACGTGGAAATGGAAGATCTCTCGAAACCGCAGCCTGATCCCGCAAATCCCGATACGAAATTACCCCAAAATAACGATGGCGAGAAAATACCAATACCAGTTCCCGAGAAAGATGTAAAGGACCCAGCACCTGCTGAGGCGTCGTCCTCGGCCCATCACGACAACCCGACATCTCCTGAAACCGAGGACTTGACAATAGACCCGGTCGAATCTCATTCTAGCAGCGGTGCGCCTGCCGTAAATATCATGCTACAACTTACGAATGGCGCCAGACACCCGTTCCGCATCGATGAGAAGTATCTTACTAAGCGCAACGTTACTATTACGGGCAAGACGGGAGATGGCAGCATGGATCCTGCGAGCATCACAGTCTATACACTAAAAGAGCTCATATTAAGGGATTGGCGGAAAGAGTGGGAAGAGCCACCAAGGGAACCATCAAGCATAAGGTTGATTCATTTTGGTAAATTGCTTGAGGATAGGAACCAACTAAGCCGTGAGTAATGCACAAATCGCTTTCACGGAGCTCAAACACCCAGTGACATTAGCTAACGAGATCCCCTCTCCAATAGACTATCATTTTAGTACCACAACTAAGAATTGGGTACATATGACCGTCAAACCGCAGGACCTACTGGACGAGGAAGAAGCGGCCAAGAAGGTCAAAGAATCTAGCTCTCACAGCGGCAGGAGCGGCTGCTGTGTTATCTTATGAGGGGTGATAAGAACCCGAGAGGAAATACGTCTGAATAATTTTGATAGCGAAATGGCGACTCATCTTGATCAACCTCGTCCGGAAGACGAGAGTATCTACGAGCCGTAAGCGAGACTTGTCAGCATCGGTAACCTTGGGCGAGGGATCTCATATTTTGCGTTTTCTTTGGACGCTGAGGCATCGGGCGGCGTTAAAAACGGAGTGATTTCGGTGGCCGGGGCTGCGGAGCTTGCCCGTCTGTTGGCCAGTGATTGTATTTTATTGTGAGAAGATAGACACGCCACTGCCCCCGTGGTGAATACGCCGAGTATACACAAGTGAGTCGGTAGCGCATACACACTAACATTCTTTTGGAGCCTGGAGTGAGATCTGGTTTTTCTGGCATGGGTCACAATGGGACAAGGGGCATGTTGAGATGGTCTAGAGCGAAGCCAAACATAATTGAGATTATCTGGATAGCCGCTTGCCTGCCTTCCCCCCTTCTTTTTACGGTTTTCTATTCTGGTTCTTAATGAGGCGAGACGGCGGAGAGAATGATGTACATTTTAATTAGAGTATTGCTTCTTTTGAATAATTGTTACTTAATTTAGACCTTGGAGGCACAAGTGCTATCTAGCGGCAAAAGGTCTGTTTTCATTTCTATATGCCTGTTGCTGTATAGTATGCTGTGGAACCGTCTATGCCATGCTCTCATCTCTGACCGTAACGCCCGCGGCGAGAAACATTTCAGTGATAAGGGGCCGTTGCCCACAGAACCCATGACTCATCCCACGACCAATGCTCCAGGGCTCTCTGCTCGCATTCCAGGGAAAACACCCGAGAAGCGAGTAGCCGAGTTGACTTAATATTGATAGCACTTATCCACCACAAAAGACGAGGCAGCATCCCATCCCATCTCTGCCAAAATCCGCTCTATTCGAGACAAGAGCCATCAAATCAGATCTTGAGCTTCCGCTCCATCTCCTCATGCACACCAAGCGCCCCGCGCTGCTCCTCACCAGTAAACACGTCATCCCAATCACACGACGCCTCGCGGCCCATGAGCACGTCCTCGTGCACGCTCGCGCTGCCAACACCCGTAGGGCCCGCGCCGCCGCCCAGACAGGCCGGCCGCCAGCTGCCCTCGCGCGTGATCTTCAGCTCCATGCCGCGCCGGATGGGCTCCGCGATGCCGAAGGTCTTGCGCAGCGACTCCATGCGCAGGTTCTCTTGGGTCGACTCCCACGCCTTCAGGCGGGACTCCAGCGGGTGGCGGGATACGGGCGCTGCCGGGGTGGATGAGGATGAGGCAGAAGAGGAGGGGTTCAGGCCTTGTCGGAGAACGTCGTAGACGCCCGGGGCCGAGGGCGCGGAGGTTGAGGGCGGCAGGTGCGTGAATGTGTTGCCGTGTTGGGCGGGGGGCACGATGCGCATCGACTGTGGGAGAGGGAGGTTAGCCTTGGCTGAGTTAACTTGTATGGGTGGAATAGGTGGAAGAGGTATATCGGATGACGATGGGGATCTATGTTCGTTTACGACTTAGGACGTCCGCTTACCATTTTGGCGGTTGGCTATAGGAGAAAGTAGAGTTCTGGGTCGGTATTCCCGGGCTTTATGAGATAGCTTGTGAGTGAAGAGTAGCTTGATAGTAGACAGTGGTTTGACGGTGTATGTACGTTTAGTAGGCGGCTTAGGTCAAAGGAAGCTCTGGGCAGGCTCCAAAGAGCTTTCGCGTTTACTTAGAGCCTTGCCAAGAGGCTAGACCCAATGAACAGTGGACAACCCCAGTTTGTGGGTACCCAATGCGTACTAGTCGCCCGGCCCTTGCTTCATTAAATCCTGGAGGTACTTCTAACGTCATATATCCGATTATCGGATTTAGTCATACGGATGTGTCTCACTTACATCAATGTAGGTAAGTATTCTATGTTGACCTTCAATTTACCATGTCAATTGATAATCAAAACTGATTGACAATAGGGGATGTTGTTCATTGAACAGAGGTTATGAAGCGCTGAAATGTGCTAGTCGAGACCATGCGGCCTCCCTCTTCTATCCGTGCTCCAGTGGTGAACATCGCCAACGGCACCTTCTACCGTCACCATCCCAATGCCAGCTCAACACACTCAAACCCGGCACTCTTCAAGAACCTTAATTTCACATTACCATCTTCATCTGATCCTCCAACACATTGGTATGTGGTAGGGCCGTCGTTGAGTGGTAAAACCACCTTCTTGCAGCTTCTCAGGGGATCCCACCTCTGCATACCGCCAGCAGCACGGACCTATCCCTACCTATCGTCAGATGCGGTTCCTCACAAACTGCGTGTGCCCAGCAGGGCAATTCGATACGTGGGTTTCAACAATGATAGTCTAACGCCTGGCATCACTACATCGGCTTACCTCGCCGCTCGGTACGAGTCCAAGCGCGAGAACACCGACTTCTCGCTCCGGGATTTCTTACTCGGCAACACACACCTGAATTCTTTAGACCGCAATCCGGAAGATGAACCAAACCCTGCGCTTTTGGACCGGGTTGTCAAGGATCTGAAGCTCTTGCAACTCCTGGATCTTCCCGTGGCTTTCTTGAGCAATGGCCAAGGACGAAGGGCGAGGATAGCGCGAGCTCTGCTCACGGCCCCGGAGGCCTTGCTCTTGGACGAGCCGTTTATGGGGCTTGATCCACCGACAGTTGCTGGGCTGAGCCCGCTCCTTCACGCCCTAGCTACCAATGCGAGTCCAAGACTTGTGCTCAGTGCGAGGCCACAAGACCCTATTCCCGATTGGATAACGCATCTAGTCTACTTGAGAGCAGACTGCCAGGTCGGCGCTATTGGTGAGAAAGAAACTGTCTTGGACAGCCTACGGAGATATGTCCGTGGTGTATGGAATGGCGCTCTCGTAGAAGACGAAAACATGGCTGTGCATAATGTTGTCCAAATTGGTAAGATCCTCACTGCGAAGGGTATTCGGGGAAAGGCTTTGATGGGAGATGAGGCTGTCGATAAAAACAAGGCGGAAGTTACCAACATAGAGTCTGATACATCAAGGGCTATTGGCGAACCCCTCGTAGAGATGGAGGGGTGTCAAGTTCAATACCGAGGTAAGATTGCATTAGGCAATTGGAAAGAGCAGATCGATGGCACGGAACGAGTTGGTCTGACTTGGACCGTTCGGCGAGGAGAGAGATGGGGCATATTTGGACCGAACGGTTCTGGTAAAACTACTAGTAAGTGATTCTCAAACTCATCTTCTTATTTCAGCTACTCTGAGAAAGGGCAGCTTGTTCCCGCTCTAGAAATACTTACAGATCACACTCGAACCGGTGATAACTAACATGGGTATTACAGTTGTATCCCTCATCTGTTCGGATCATCCGCAGACGTATTCCATGCCTATCAAGCTATTCGGGCGGAGTCGGCTACCAGAACCTGGCTCTGGCATTATCCCCCTAACCTTTTGGGATATTCAAGCCCGAATCGGGCACTCGAGCCCTGAAATTCATCAGCACATGCCGCGGAGCCTCACCGTTCGGCAGGTAATTGAAAATGCCTGGGCCGACACGTTCCGTACAAAGGCGAGGCTTGATCAACAAGCGAAGGAGAAGGTCGAAGCCTGCCTACGGTGGTTTGAGCCAGAGCTGAATCCGACTTATACAGCACCGTCGCAATCTGGCCTGCAAGGAGAGGATCGGACTCTTCAATGGGCAGACCACTACATGTTTGGCGAGCTCTCGTTCTCAGCGCAACGTGTAGCATTATTCTTACGGGCGATCATCAAGAATCCAGACATCGTGGTTCTCGACGAAGCATGCAGCGGTATGGACGACGGGGTCCGGAACCGATGCTTATTGTTCCTTGAGGCCGGTCAGACGAAGCAATACGAAAAGTTGGGTGATGGCTCGGAAAGAATTGTGGAGAGCGAGGCCTCGAAGACAGGCAATGTCAAGGTTGGCGGCTTGACCGACAACCAGGCGCTGATATGTATCAGCCATGTGCGAGAAGAGATCCCCGATTGCATCAGAGAGTGGATTTGCCTCCCAGAGGCGAACTCGGGCGAGCCCGCTAGATTTGGCGTAGCTGATGCGCCGTTGGGCCGCGATGAGAAGAGCTGGAAAGAGATCTGGGGAATGGAATAAACTTCAAAGTTACATGGTATTATGAGACTTTAGCGCATTAGCGGACATAGACAAAGGGCCGAGCACTATCTATACACATACGTATCTAGACTATGATGGATTGGATACAAAAGGGGTTGGATGGGCCTAGTAGATTTGCCCAATAATAAAGAGCCTAAGAGATATAGGGCTCCGTTGAACTTTAAGCCTTACACAAAGTGTACAACTAACTTATTTATAGGAGAAGGGACTAAGCGGGATAGGAGAAACGACTCATGATTGAGAACTATAAGAGCCTGCGAATAATATGTCCATATAATTATCTTTTCAAGTTTATCGAAGACTTTGTGAGGTATAGACTCCAGCAATAATGGGGCTTGGAATAGGTATATGGATTGAGTATCTCCATGCCAAGTTGGTTCTAGAGTAGCGACTTACCAGGAGCGACTACATAGTTAAACTTTGTGTTGGCGAACCCAACAAGGCAGTTTGACTTAACATGAGTTTGTATCGATCAACTTAACTAGAATTTATGTCCTTGAGTCTCAATATAAGTGGCCGTATAGCTATTTAAGCTCGAGAGACGCTAGGGGCAATGTTGTGCCACTGGTTGGTGGATGGGAAGTCATGTTCCATGAGCACATACGATACTTTATATTAACCTATCTACTTATTGGTTTATTTTAAAATACAGAACTTTGTATTCCTTATACGATAGAATAAGATACTAGTAATGTACGGGGAACGCAAGATAACGAATATGTTCCAATATCATAGAAAGGTTACGAGACACGCCTTCTGATCGCTCCGTTAGAGGATAGGTAGTTTAGCTAATGAGAAGCCTAGAGTAATTCATCAATAGTAATTCGGGGTAGGTTCTACACCGATATACAACGCTCAATGGGCTAAACTAACCCAACGCCCCATTATTAAACTTCAGCGAAGAATGCTAGATGATATCATAGTTAAATCTATAAGTGGGTAGTGTAAGGGGATATAGTACATGCTAGGTTAACTAAGCCTTACTTACTCGCACTATGGGCTTAATGTGATCTATCACAAGATAACTGTAGATTATCCACTTCTAGGTTGTTCTCGTTTCTGGAAACCGTAGTCCACACAAGCAATCACTTACTTCTATTACCGCTAGGACCTTTGGGAGGATCGCGAACAAGTAATCTCACTTTGCCATCCCCAATTTCAACACCCTGGCTGAGTATGTCCACCTCCTCCTTATCCTCTCTTGGTTCCTCTCGCGCCAGCGACTTGTCCCAGCTTCTTGCGTCGATGCCAAGGATGCCTCCCATGCTGTTGCGGTCGCCAGGCACTGAGAACTCGCGATAGGCGTACCTCCACTCGTTTAGGAAACTTCTAACTGCCTTTCCGACCTTGTCTTTGCCGTTTTTACTGTGGTGCCCTGTCCCTGTAATTGCATACACAGGCTTACTCTCTTTGCTGTTGTCAAGTAAGACCCTCTCTAAATACTCAACCGCTTCTTCGGGATGTAACCCATGTAGGTCTACGTAGATCTCGGGGGCTGACGGGCCCCCTTTGTTTCGGGCCTCGTATAGCTCACGTGCAGCTTCCCGATGTGCCTTTCGCATAAGGTCATTCTCACTTTGACCTCGAAGACTAAGCGCCTTGGCCGCCCGAGCGTCATTACGGTTCCATGCTTGCGCGGCACTGAACACGTGTTAGAGTGCGGCAGTGAAAAAGACATGACTAGACTCACCTCTGAAGAAATTTATTACGTAGGCCACCGTGTTTGATGGCCTCTTGGCGGGACTTCAGGTAGGCCTTATTAGCTTTGTCTCCAGTCTCTAGCCAGGGTATTTGCTTAGGCATGGGAATGGCCATTGCAGCAGCACTATTTTCTCCGTGTTTAATGCTTGTGGAGCTTCCATTGCGGCCTATCTTCTTCGAATCGAGCCGGTTTGGGCTTGGACTGGGCGATGGTGACATTTTCACGATATCGGCCAAGGAACTAGGTGTATAATTTTCTTTGTGTCCGTGGCCGTGCCCACCACGCTTTCCGTGGTGCTTTTTACTGGGCTTAGACGAAGCAGAACTCAGAGAAGGGAAAGCATCGTTGTCATCAATAGCCGGAGCAGCAATACCATCTTTTGTTTGAGGGCGGCTTCCCGGACGAGATCGTGAACGGCCGCCCTCGTTAGCAAAGCCATGCGGCTTTAAACCTGGCGGGGGTGTAAGGGCGGCACCCGTATAATTAAAGCTAGGTGCAAATGGGTTCAATTCAGGTGTTGCCGGACGCAACGCCGGAAAAGCGTTGTGATCTTGAACCTGGAGGGTCTGAGACTTCTGAGGTGGAGTACTGCTGCCGTCTACATTGAGTCGATTCATCAGATGGGCTGGATCGTGAGAGAAAATGCACGTGTCACCTGCTAAGCAGTTTCCCATAATCCAGTACCTATATAGATTAGCGACCTGATTGAAGTAATGAAAGCATGGTTAGCACTGACTTGCAGATATGGTTGCTTAAATCATGACTGAATCGGCAATCCGCCCTCAAACATTGGCCGGTAGATAGGTAGAATTTGCAGATGATACCCGCCTTCTGTTGAGTAGACGGTGTACTAGGTCTGAGATCGGGTGTGGTGGACTTTCCAATGAGTAGACCTTTCGACTCAGGAGAATGGGATGTGGCATCAGTGGATTCAGGGCCTTGGGATTCCATCATGGCTGTAATAGTTGCACTGAGATCATAGCCGTGCAATGCAAGGGCGGTCTCAATCTCCTCATCTGTCTTAGACTGGCCTAGGATGGAACGAAGCATATCATAAGGAGTCATATCTGACTGTTGCGCCGAAATGTATTCGGGTGCAGCAGCATTCAAGCCGCTTGCGTTTCCTACTGATGACGAGATACTAAGCGCGTCGTCACTGACAAGCCAATCGACATTCTCGGTCTGGAATTCGCCATATATTTCCTGCGCGGGACTAGTGTCACTAGCAAACTCGTATGCGTTGAGGTTCGGACTATTGGGAATCACAGGGGCCGCGAAGGCAAGACGTGGAGAAGGCCGCGGCGACGAAAAGGGCGAGACGGTCGAGGATTTTGTTCTACTAAGGCTGGTGGGTATGAAGCCTGGAGGCGCCAGCGGACTCACCCCCAGGCGAGGCGATCCGGATGCAGGAGTCGCAGACCCTCGCCATGAGGCTGGTGACGGGCGACGGAGAATGGTTTGTCGAATAGGGGGGGGAGAGGTTGCGCTCCCGCCCGTGTCGCGGTACCGCCATAATGCATCGAGTATCGCGTTCTCTAGAGACGAGCCGGTAAGGGTGGTCTCCCTCTTGAGTAGCTCCTCGAGTCTGTCCGTCTTGTCCTCGTCCTCTATGTTCGGATCCTGCAATATAGGGAGGCATAGCTCGTACGTCTCGTCCGAGACCATGATGACGCGGCTCCGGAGGAGCGGGTGTTCGGATGGATGGAGGGAGGGAGGAGGGAGGGTATGGCTGGAAGAGTAAAGCTGCGAGTGGTGTGCTGTAGGGTTTGGCTTAGCGGCGCATACATATCAGGGAGTCAAAGACAGGGCGGAGTGTAAGCAGCAGCCGAATAAGCATACATTGAAAACGAGAGTCAGGAGGGGAGATGTCGCAAGATAAGGCAAGGCAAGGCAGAGTGCTAACTAAACGTCGAGTGCCACGGACAATAGGCGCCTACTCGCATTATGCAGATGCCGTGAGACGTAAGGCTACTAATGTAAGAGTCGAGCAGAAAGAAAAGGCAAAGGCAAAGGCAAAGGCAAAGGCAACGCTGACAACGCTGACACACTCACTACTACACTGGAGCAGCGAGTGCCTTGGCGAATGTCCCAACCAAACAAAATAAGAACAAGAGAGCAGAGCAAAGGAAGAACGCCTCGTGGGGGCTCTAGTTGCAGCTGTGACACGGCGGTAGTACTGTATAACAAGTATATGGTATTTCAGGATCGTGGGGTGCTGATAGTAGCAGCAGCAGGAGATATCAGATAAATGGTCCGAGGATGGTTGGCGGTATGTAACAACAAAAGGTTGCATATGAATTGAGTGCGAGAGCGAGTGAGGAGGGACGGGGAAGCAGTTGATGCAATCAAGTGGGGGCCCCAGGCATACCTACCTCCTTATTTGATTAGTGTACGATCGTACCTTGGTATGCCACCCAGGTACTTACAGGTAGGTAACCGACAGCACTGCACAGGAGCAGACAGGAGGTAAACTTTGTTTGCTATAGGTGTTTGAAGAGCGCCCAGTGGGGACCTCCTACAGCGATTTTCCCTCTAAAAAAAGGTTCTAAGCGGTTTCAGAGCAGCTCGCGCCCGGGGAATGAAGAAAAGGAAACAAGGGTTGCATGGGGCAATGAGGCCAAACCCACTCTTCAGGTATTACTTACCTAGACTAGCCTGGACATAGTGCTGGTAAGGGCACTTATCTGGATACTGCTGTAGATAGTCAATCAATTGATGGCCGTTTGGCATGCTGGTCTTGCCGGGAGACATGCGTACCTACATATTAGGATGTATAGTCAAGCGTCAGCACCAGCTCCTGCTTAGGACACAACAATACTGCTATGTAACCAGTCCAAACAAGTAGCCCATATTAACCTCGAGCAAACAATTCAATCACCATCCCAAAGCTCCAGTGCATACTACTTAGTATCCAGTCCACTCAATCCGCTAGGTATCTAGACACATCTACATCGGTACATGTGTCTAAGTGGGACCTGCTTCAGTGTAACCAACCACCAACTGTACCTGTTTCCGCAAACAGCGATCACCAACATCCCAACCAACACTGCATGCCATGCCGCAGGAAGTTGGCTCATGTCATGCCTATGCTATATTTGATGCAGATATGTGCAGTTATCTACATGACGTTGAGTTCTTTTGAGATGAACAGAACCCGCGTCTGTTTAGCTCCTTCGTACTCGCACCATCACCATCATCTAGCTCCTTACGGTATCTCTTCTTCATCCTCTTCGGCAAAACCGAAGCTGAAACCACCACTTCCATTGGCTTCTTCTTCCTTTGTCCCAACTGCCTCCTCCCACTTCCTCTTTTTCTTCTGACTTCTCCGTTCCAGCTCGTCGAGCGCCTGGCTGAGGAGTTCTGGGTAGTCCTGTTCGAGTCGTTGCACAAAAAGCTCGAACGGACTATCGATTCCCCTATTGAAGCCTGTGACTTGTTCTGGTTTGTTCTTGAGAAAGGAGAGGACGTCTGCCAGATGGGAATTGGGGACGAAATTTTGTGTGAGAGCTATACCGGCTTCCTTTATTGACAGTTAGTGATATCACTGATGGTGGTGGATCATGGTAGATTAAATAGGCGTGTACGTACGAGATTGACGACTAAATGCCACCACCCACTCGGCACGTGGAGGATCTCTCCCGCTTTGCAGATCCCTTCAATACAACCCGGTATTGTTCGGGCTTCTGTATGAAATTCAAGAAGCCATTCGGCTATGCTGAGAGGACTTGTTACCTCACTATTGTCTTCTGATACGAAAACACCGGGGACCTGTGAAGACGGAGGGAACATGATCCAATACTTCGACCCTTGAACTGTACCTGGTGGTCAGCAATGCAGTCACGGAAATAGTTTGGGAGAGGGCAGATATATTGAGGGTGCGCACCAGCAAGGACTAAACCTCGCCTAACATGAGTTCTTGGCACTTGGTAGCAGTGACTATATCGAAGATGGGAACACTCTAGTTGTGACTCACCAACAGCATTCCACGCACTTGTTGCGTTTGGGTCTTTGTGGAAAGTTGAGCCGCTGCGTGCTGGGCCGACAATAAGCCATCGGTGCGCCGGTCGTTCTGCACCAAGTACCTCGAACAAATCTGGACCAAAGCAATCAGGGGCCCAGTAGACTGAGTTCTCTTGGGAACCAATATCAATATTCATCTTCTCCGCGAACCATCGATCAAACAGGTACAATGGGCTTTCGTCATTATTTTCTGACATGTACTCATGATACGTTGAGAATGGCCAATCGACTGCTTCAGCTCGAAAGCTCACATTAGGAAATTGTCGAAGAAGCTGTTGGATGCTCCATTCATGGCAAACTGGCCATGCCCGTATGCAGTCGGTCAGAATAAAGGGAGTATTACTCCAATTCTGAGCAAACTCATCATATGAGAGATTTGCTAGGCGAGAGATCTTGTTTGACGCCGGTATGGTTGATGCATACTTCTCCAAAGCAATATGTGAACAAACAAAAGGTCTGTGCAAGACATCTGAGAAAATATTGCTACAGTCAATGTTGCTTCGTGCTTCAGCTGGTATATTAAGGTATGTAGCCTTCCAAGTGCCTTTCCACACTGGACTTTTCCCCTTAGAATTCATTTGCTCCCTACAGGCAAGAATCCATTAGCATCTCTAGTCTTTTTGCTTGGATGTGCACTGAAGAGCTAGCCACTGATAATACTAGGTATCGAAGCGTCACGGGAACTCAGGCCCCCAGAATATACAATAGGCTAACACCTTTAATGACTCACTCATCTAAATGTAGTCCTCGTATATACTTCCCTTTACAGGCAGGGCGATAGCTAGGTGGCTGACTCACTCTACAAATAGGGTTTTCCACAAATCATCCAACTGCCCAAAGGCATATAGAAAGCGGCATGTGGAAGCAAGCTTTCTTAGCGAGATTGCGTCGAGGTACTCGAGTAGATGCAAAATCATCTCATCTGGCAGTTGACCGAAAACGCCTGTATATTGCCGGGCATTGGGGCCATCAGCGAAGTACTGGTTCCCAAGCGGCTTGATGCCCATTGGATGGGTTGGAATAGAGTCAATAACGCCTGGTCCGTCAAGGTTCGCCATCTTGCTCCCTCCATGATTTTGATTCTCTGTGAGTAACATAGGGGTCGTTGAGTAGCGCAGTAGAAAGATAGATATTAAAACTACCTAAGGCAGGTAGGTGATTTGAAGTAAAAGTAAATAGAACTACCTAGGTAAGTTATCATATGATAGAATACAGAGTTAGATAGAGCATATAATCTAACTAAGGTCAGATACCTAGGTCGTACGTTATCGTAAGTCTTTTTTGTGGGCAACTTTCCATTGGCTTTTAAAAAAAGAATAAATCTGTCTCAGCAGGGTAGATTTTGCCCTACCGAGTAGCCTCTGGCTGGGTACTATAGGTACCTACCTAACTTTAAGGAGGTAGAGTGGTTACCTCCAGTGCAGCACTGCTGCTTCAGCTTGTATACCTACATATAACATTGTATAGGGTGCCTGTCGACACTAAATAAAGCGCAACGCAACTAGGTACGGGCATTGGCCGACTACAAGAAATCAACCCCTCAACCCCTCTCTTTATTCACCTACACAGAGTGTTAGGTAGATATACTTCATAGTCGAGCTAAGCTACCTCTCAGCAGACTAAGGTTAGCCATAGCCGAAGCTTAAAGGCCCCCCACTACGTCGTACCAGACTACGCACTATACGTACCCAGGCCAACCCAAGTTTCTCCGGAGTTTTGCCCCCACTCAAATTTTTTTTTTCTTGCCTACCTCCTATACAACTGTTTGGGCTTTTCCCTCTCCCCTTCGATCCCTCCCAAACCATCTCAGGTTTAATCCAGACAACAACAACCACAATAAGAAAACCAGCCTCTGGACCGTATCGCTCTCACTGTTGTTGAGAGCATTACGTCCATTCCGTTCTCCTATTTCGTTTCTTCGCCGACTTTATTGCCTCAGTGCAAGAGTCCGCGCCTTTTCCAGCCGAACCCCACCACCGCTCGTCCCTCTCCGTCTTCTTGAATTTCAAGCTGTGCTTGGAATTCGGGAAGCAGCACAAAACTTAATTCGCAATCATGGCTACCGACAAGGGGCTCGAGGATATCGAGCAATCCCAGATCGAGTCTAACTATGACGAGACCGTCGACTCTTTCGATGAGATGAACCTGCGCTCCGAGCTGCTGCGAGGTAAGATATGCGCCACCGCGAATAAAACCCCGCCGATGCGGTCGCAACTCGCACCGAGGCTAACATAACATCTATCGCAGGTGTCTACGCGTATGGTTTCGAGCGCCCGTCTGCTATCCAGCAGCGCGCTATTATGCCGGTCATCAAGGGTATGTATTGTTGTGCCGCTTTCCTGGTTGCATTTGGTTCTGATGCGCTGTAGGTCACGATGTTATTGCGCAGGCCCAGTCCGGTACTGGCAAGACCGCCACGTTTTCCATCTCTGTCCTTCAGAAGATCGACCCCAACCTCAAGGCGTGCCAGGCCCTGATCCTAGCCCCTACTCGCGAACTTGCCCAGCAGATCCAAAAGGTGGTTGTTGCCATTGGTGACTTCATGAGCATCGAGTGCCATGCTTGCATTGGTGGCACCAGCGTTCGTGAGGACATGAAGGCCCTACAGGATGGCCCCCAGGTTGTCGTTGGCACGCCCGGTCGTGTCCAGGACATGATTCAGCGACGCTTCCTCAAGACTGACAGCATGAAGATGTTCGTCCTTGACGAGGCTGATGAAATGCTCTCGGTTCGTTCTCCCCCGTCACTAGCAAACTCAGAATCCCCATTACTGACTGTCCCCCCAGCGTGGTTTCACTGAGCAAATCTACGATATCTTCCAGCTTCTTCCCCAGTCCACTCAGGTTGTCCTTCTCTCCGCCACCATGCCTCAGGATGTCCTCGAGGTTACGACCAAGTTCATGCGCGACCCCGTCCGTATTCTCGTTAAGAAGGACGAGCTTACCCTAGAAGGTATTAAGCAATTCTACATCGCCGTGGAGAAGGAAGAGTGGAAGCTCGACACCCTCTCGGATTTGTACGAGACTGTTACCATCACCCAGGCCGTCATTTTCTGCAACACCCGCAGAAAGGTCGACTGGCTCACTGACAAGCTGACTGCCCGTGATTTCACCGTTTCGGCCATGCACGGTGACATGGACCAGGCTCAGCGTGATCTTATCATGAAGGAGTTCCGCTCGGGATCTTCTCGTGTTCTTATCGCCACTGATCTCCTCGCTCGTGGTATCGATGTTCAGCAGGTTTCTCTAGTCATCAACTATGACCTGCCCGCCAACCGCGAGAACTACATCCACCGCATCGGTCGTGGTGGTCGTTTCGGCCGAAAGGGTGTTGCCATCAACTTTGTCACGGCCGAGGATGTTCGCATGATGAGAGAAATTGAGCAGTTCTACAGCACCCAGATCGAGGAGATGCCCATGAACGTTGCCGACCTCATCTAAACACCTTTTTTTACTACACAACCACATTTCTCTCTGCATACATCTTAACGTGTCTCTCGAGGTTGGTGGCCAAGGGTATTCCAGGGTTAGATAGACGCAAGGGGGGGGAGGCTGATTTCTGCTGCAGCTGATGTTACGGCTGCCGATGTGGGAAATCACGTTGCATTCCTCTGGCAGTGGTAGAAAAGTAATTGATGCATCTGGGCATATTCGGCTATGTGTTTGCACCTAATCTCAGGCGGTGCATACTGGCCGGCGGGAGGAGTCGTTGGTGTTTCTTCCTTTGCTAGTTTCGCGTACGTTTTGTACCTAGGCCACCAATATGCTTTCTTCTCAATAAAGATTGTAAACCGAACCAACGAACCAGAACCATCCATCGTGTTATATCCTGCACCCTTAATGCATGTCCCCCTCTCTCCCGTCACTTATCGTGTGGCTTCCTTTAATGCTTTTTTAGCCTTTCTCAAATAGCAATTCCCTAGTGCACTCTATCTACAATGCCCTCGTCATCATGCGTGTGCTTTGTCTATCATCACCTTGGTATTAATGGGTCTATTAGATTTTATCACAGTTATTGGAATAAATCTAGCTTTGTGTATTCTCCTACGCTGTTAGCTTGGTAGGCACTTATACTTGTTGCTTTCTCCTTCCCGTCTTGGGGCTTACCTAATAATATGCCCTTGGAAGTACCTACGTTGAGAATGCAATCTGAAGTAAGCATACAAGAGCGTGTATGCAACTTCAACTGCACATGCGTGATATGCACTTGCCTAAAGGCCAGAGGCTTGTTTAGCGCGTTAGACAAGGAAAACCTACCACAGATGAAGCAGGAGCGTTCTATCAAACAAAGGTCACCAAAGTGTGCCTTCCTCTATTCTAGAACACAGCACCCAAGTGTTAGTTTCACTGGAGGAAACAGTCGTTTCCATTTCGCTCCAGCAAAGATCTCCCGCCTCCCCAGTAATCCAACAACGCCGCTTGTTACCCACTCTCGCCTTTGCACCCTGTGAGCCTCTTGAGCTGATATATGAGGGGAACAAAAATTGTAATGTGCTCTCTGTTAGCAAAGTGTTCCCCTACTATTTGTGATGTGACGTCTTGAAACCCCTCATTCTGCCGCCATGCCTCCTCCTCCTCCTCAGCAGCCCGAGACGGAGACGAGCCGCAAAGTAGCCGCGCTTCGGGGATTTCTTCAGAAAGAGACCAGCAGGACTAGAGTCGCACCACTGGTGTCCTCCCTAATTGCCCGAAATATCGATATCCACGAAAGAATGCTCACGGACCTGAGAAACAAGTTCCAACAAATGAAAGACAGCCTTAGTAGCGAGTCTGAACATGCCGATCGTGTTTCGAAACGATTACAAAATATTGAACACGACGTAAAAAGTCTACGACAGCTCATCCAAGAAAATGGGCAGAGAGACGTTAAGGACGGAGCTAATATCGATCAGGTGAAGACTGAACTAGTCGATGCTGTCCAGCAGGTTGCAACCAAGACAACTAGTCTCGAGAAACATCTTCAGACCATAGAAGCCGCAATAGAGGGGCAGCGACAGACTACAGATGGGATAAAGGGAAATCTCGACACAACAGCACAACATATAGTTGTCTTACAGCATGATATTGAGAAGCTCAAGTCCAACCCCGACAAGGAGTCCGTCGCCACATCGGTCTTAGATTCTATCGCGAAGTTGGAAGAGAAGATAGCAAAGCATTTTGATCAGAACTCGGAGCCGGATATCAAGCATTATCTAGAGACAATTACAACAAATCTGGATCTCGTTAAGAATTCTTCATATCAATGCCCCATCAACAGCAAGACAGGTCAATCGATAAATAACGAGGATCACACTTCGCGCCCAGGTCACTCTATAACAACAAGCCAAGGTCAATGCCCATACTTCATACCTACTGTAATAAGTTGTACTGACACAGATAGAACATGAACTAGCAACATCAAACCAGCCTGATCTCCAATCTTGGCCTGCAATTGTTGATTTCATCGCAACATACGAACACTTTAGAGAAATATATAAGTCCAAGGAGATTAGCAACGAAACGCAGTTTATGAAAGCTTTTCTCAGTAAGATAAACGTCCACGTTAGCTGCGCCCTGCAGCGCCACCTCCTAGACATATACCCCAACAAGGCAGCATTGGTCTCCCTGAAAGTCGGCCAACAGCCCCCAATCATCTTCATTAGATTAGGTCGTATGAGATGGAACGATATCAGACGCGCGATACCCAAAATTACCGACTTGAAGTCTTTACAGTGGGCCGTAGACGAGGGTATATCTGGGCCACTCCCAACTCAGATTTCGCGACAAGATCCAGAATATGAAGATCAGAGTCCCTCAGCCTCATCGAACCCCGAAGCGAAGCAAAAGCGCGTGCGTTCAGGATATTGGGGGCGTGGGAAGGCCCCGCCTCGGTCATCTAGAAACAAGATCTCTAAATCGAGGGGGGTTTCTCGAAAAGGAAGAAAATAGCCGCGAGTTCCTTCAAGTTAGTGACGCAGAGAGCTTAGCGACACCCTCCGCGAGGGAGGCAGACAAGAAGTGACGGAATTACAGATTATCGTCAATCTCATTGCTTAGGACGACGTTGCTTGATCAAATGGAGTTTACTCGCCGGGTTCTACAGCGCGAATTTAGCCTGGCGTTAAGAAAGTAGGGCGTTCATGACGACCAGAGCAGGGCCATACAACAAGGACGTTACGGATGATTCAGTAGATAATTGTCCAGTTTCTCAGAATGCATGTATACTAGTCAGTTCCCCAGAATGTTACGTCCATATTGCCCGTATATAACCATGCTAATAGATATCAGATGTATTCGATTAGAAACGGCATTCCTATAGCCTTGATGCCTAAGAGACGTATTATATTATCGCTAGAGTGTCTATAATACCTTCTGATTTCACCCTTTTGGCTGGACTTTGTAACGCTAAGTTGTATAATTCCTAGACTTAGTCTATGCCATGCAAGATCCTTGCGCATCAAAGGTGATATCCTAGGTAGCTTCGAATGAATTCACCGATATTTTCTGCTTCTCGCTATTCTCGGCTGTCTAATACAAATGACAACTATCTAAGGAAGCCCGGCCGAATGGTAACCAGTCCTCATATCATCGCCTACGCGTTAAAAGGGGCACGCTAGATCACGATTTAGACTTGGTGTGAATCATTGTAATCGCTATCTATATTGCGATGCACACAGAAAATCCTTACACCAAGCCGTGAAATCAATACTATGGTATCGAATCTGTTGAAGACGAAACTCCGAGGCCATCCCGAGTCCGAAATCATTCAGCTGGGGGAGCGCCATCAGCTGGGGGCTCGCTACCAGCCGGAGGCGCGCTAGCAGCAGCAGCCGCCGCTTTTTTCGCGTTCTTCTCATCCTTTTTCTTCTGTTTTGCTGCTTTCTTCGCGGCCGCTTTTTCGGCTTCAGCTGCCTTCTGCTTCTTCAACTCATCTCCGCCAAACATTTCTTGCCATTCTGCGGCCTTGCTGGCTGGGATCTGAGAGAACAGTAAAGTGGGAGTACCCAGCTTTTCTCCGGGCTGCAGCGTGTTTCCAGTCCAGATATCGGGTATCGAGAATTTTTGCTTCTCCTTTGGCAATCCCAATTGCGTCAATATGGAAGATGCGGTATTAGGCGCATAGGGACTTAGGAGGTTGGCCATAAGGTGGCTGTCAAATAGTTAGAAAGTCTCAGTATAAGCACCAATCTAGAGAGAAACGAGAGATAGTGACCTCTAGTGCGAACGGGCCTAAGCGAACAGGGTAATCTCGGGTGACATACATATGGTTGAGAGCGAGGTTAATCACGGAAGCACATCTCTCGGGCTCTTCGTTCAGGAGCTGGTTGCTGAGCTTATTGTGCTGTAAGAGCTGGTTTCCCAACGCCGATAGAGAGAGTACATTGGCCGCCCCCTGCCTAAGCTTGATCGCCTCCATGTTCGTCAGATAAGTCTGCAAGAGGGCATTCACGTCGGCTGTGTGTTTTTCGAGTGCCGCATCAGTGTACTTCTTGTTGGGAATGGTAGCGTCAAAGTTGGTGTGACAAAACTTCATAACCCGCTGGCACAGGTTTCCTAGCGATTTTAATAGATCATTATTATTTATATCGATGAAGTCCCTAAGTCGCCATGTCAGCTGTTTCCCGATATCATGGGTTTTTAACTCGTTAGAGCTTACTGCCAAAGAAACTCCGCGTCACTTGTTTCGGGTCGTCGGGATAGGAGGTAGAAGCGCCACACATCAGTGTCGATACCGGTGTCCTTAACGGCAGTGCCGAAGACGCCGATGCTTTACACAGATAAGTTAGTATTAACCTTAAAAACGACTAGGAGCGAACTTTTCTGAGGTACGCATGAGTTGCAAAGCTTGGAAGTTGCTGGACCAAAGAAAGAAGGGTGACGTCAAGTTCATACTTTCGAGACTTGCTGAATTTACCGCCTTCGTAATTTAAGTACTCCGTGGTTGAAAATCGTGACACCTTGGTCCAGTCTTGCTGAGTGCCTAGCTGGCTGGCTGGGAATACTATTGAATGGAAACTGAAATTGGTTAGATGTCGGATGCCGCACACTTTCCATCGTAAGCATCAACTCACGGAACATTGTCCTTCCCCTGGATGAGAGTTAGCATAGATTTCTTTAGTCAAGGACATGGATAGATTATGGAACCGAAACTTAGCTATACTCACCATAAACTGATAGAGGGTAACCTCCTTTGGATTTTTCCACCATTTCTCCCAATTGGATCCGGAGAGATCGTCACCGTCCGTATAGGCTTTTGTAATTGAGGGGTATCCGATCTATCATCAAATTGTCAGTAGGGAACCTCTCACAGGTAGGAAGCCGAGACCGAGACTCACACAAGCATCAAACCAAACGTAGAACACCTTGTTTTCATATGCCTCGTCCGATAGCCCCTTCAAACCTTTGGGAACTGTCTCACACACTCAAGTTAGTGAAACTTATCTCATATATAAGTGGAGGGTGGCACTTTCTAGGTACGCCCCATTTCAAGTCTCGTGTAATCGAACGCCTTTCGAGCCCCTTAGCTAGCCATGACTGCGTTATGGCGACACAATTCGAACTCCACTGCTCCTTTGTCGAATTGAACCATTCCTTTATATCGCTTTCTAGGAGGTCTAGGCGGAGGTATAGATGGTTCGTGCTTCTGGCTTCCGGTGTTGTACCGTCGAGCTTACAACGAGGCTTTATTAGATAGCCCGTGCCCTTCGTTTCTTGCCCAACAACGTCGTTGGCTGTGGCCACGGGCTCGAGAGGGTCGAGAAGATTGCCACACCCGTCACACTATTCAAATGAAGAGTTAGAAAACGAAGATCTCCTGGAGAATAGCTCGCCGTGACATTGAGCGCAATGCCTCTCCGTTGGCTACTCTTGTGGAAAGGGTCGGTACTTGCTTGATCACCCCTTGCGTCATTATAGCTATAAGTAGTATGTCAGTATTCGAAACAGTCTATTCTGCAGCCAAAATGATGCCTACCCGCATATACTACATATTCCCTCGACGAACCGATCGGCCAAGAATGACTTATGGGTCGGGCAATAGGGCTGGATGCTTGAGCGCTCCTCAATGAAGCCGTTGTTCCACAACCTAGTAAATATGTCTTGGACGATGGCAGTGTGCTGCTCGGTCGAGGTCCGGCCGTAAATGTCGAAGGAAATAGAGAAATCGGAGTAGATGCGTTTGTGGATCTCGTGGTACTTGCTACAAAGCTCGTAGGGTGTGGTCTTTTCCTCGAGGGCTTTGGTTTCGGTTGCGGTACCGTACTGTTGATCGCTCGCGTGTAAGTGGCGATGGTCGCTCCCAACTTGACGAGGGTTGTCGGATCATGGTGGGGTTGGTAATATGCATACCTCATCACTACCACAGACATATAGTGTCTTCAACCCTCGGGCTCTGCAGAAGCGGGCGAAGCAGTCGGCGGACTGAAAAGTGTCGCGAAAGGTTAGCACCGGATGCGCACAAATAACAAGGGCCTAGGAAGGGCCGGGAAGAGGGCCATACCAGAACGCTTCCAATGATGTTCCCCAGATGGACAACATTGTTGCAGATGTGTGTATGTTAGTTAACGTGGCGGCGTTCGGAAGTCGAGTTATACTAACTATGGTAAAGCACTGGAGGGAAAGATTAGTGATTGAGACCCCTGAATGTAAAATCGTATTTGCATATGCTGAAATTTGGACTGAAAAAAAAATGTAAAGAATAGTTAGTTAAACGTGCCTGGTGATCAATATGTTCCTCTTCCCCGCCTCGGGCAAGAGCGGGGAGGTGTTGACGGAGCCCATGGTTGAAGCCTCGTGAGAATGGACTATCGCAGGAATGGGAAGAGTGACTGGGCGATGCGCGCGATCGCGAAAACTCGTAAAATTTCCAAGTTGGGCAATTAGTTTGGTGTACTCGATATGGACGGTTGCGGTTTAAGCTTTGCAGGTATAAAAGATGGTGGGGTGAGTCAAGCTGTCCCGCGTTTGCGAATTTATCTTATCAAGCCCCGCGTTGCCTCTTCGCCGCTAGCGCCCAGATCGCCGCTAGATTGGCCTGACTCACATGCATCTCAACCCACAATAAGTACCTATCTAGGCAAGTACATCTATTAGCACCAAAGGCATTAGGAGCCAAAAGTACCCCAGCTCAAGCAGACTTGAACACGCCGATATCGTGGATAGCAGACTGAATGTCTGACTATGTTGCGCGACGTCTGTAGTTTGCGCCCTTGAGTAAGATTTCATTTTATGAGACCCGAACAGCACAGGGCACGTCTTGCCTTATGCGTTGGAAATAGATTCTCACGCGCTCAAAATACTGACATCGCTTATAGCAAGGTCAATAATTCAGTTCTTCCAAGTTTCCCCTTCGTTAGCCGCCTGGGTAGGATATCGGGCGCCAAAGCACCACGCATGCTTCCTAGTTGTCCTCCAAACTCGACCAATTCAAAACCTAGCAGAATAAGTGAATAAATTAGAAAAGATATAAATGAGGTCAATTTGATTTCAGGAAACGAAGCTGGTTTGGTAAGAGATATTATAATGTCAACCTTCTGCATATACTGGCTATATAACAATCAGAGTTCTTATGTTTGTGTTTGGGGTGATTTTGCGGTTATCTGTGGTGTCCTTGGCGCCCTTTCAGGTTGGGTCTTAGGTCCCAAATGCGGGCCGAAAGTACACACCAGAATTAGGGCATGTTGCCAGAGTGGTTAATGGGTGAGACTTGAATTCAATTGAATTAAGCCATCTCATGGGTTCGCCCGCGTAGGTTCAAATCCTGCACATGTCGTACTTTTTGCATTTTGAATCTTTTGAATAGCCCATACTTATTCTCTTCCCCGAAGTCTAGAAGGGCCTAATTACAAAGGGAAAACAACAACATATAGATACTCTCAAAGGTACTAAACCCGCTGTAGAGAATGATAAGACTCCCTTCAGACTAGTTGGCAGAATGACATACATGATAGCGTATGTTAATCGCAAGATATTCTGTTTATTATTTCCCATCTCATTATGGGTTTCTTCATTAAAGGAAAAATGCCTTAACTATAATGTTGGTTTCAGATTATATCACTATATACGAGACCTTATCTCCATATTCAGATGTAGTCGACTGAGGTCCTAGTCTAAAGCGCAGCTATTTAGCTCTTCAATCAATTATAATAGTTTTAGAGGAGCTGCCTATGCTAACATCTATTCGGATTTTACGCAGCTTACTACGGAATACTGTAGAGAGTGAAAGCACTCTCTCACTGTAAGATCCGACCTTGATACGTCGGGGGCACATCACTTCGCTAGTATGGCGGGCTACGAAGAACCTGCGAAGCACACACGTAATGAACTCAGACATCCCTTTCAATACGACAAATGACCAGAAATATTGCTGCCCATATATTACACTTTCCTACTCTGTGGATGGTACAGTTTCAAGCTTACTACTTGGTTCCCAAGGGTTGTATTTGACTTGTTCGACTTCTTTGTTGATAGCTTCAACCTGAGTAATGTTTTAAAGAGTTCGTTACATTTGTGATGTCAAAAAATTCCGTCTTCCTTAATAGAACGACGTTCGTAAACCCATATGTATTTCTATCTATTAGTTTAAGAAATTACACTACTTCACGTAAAAAGACCAAGTCTTTTTCATCCCTTTCTAGGCGCATGTATCTCGCGGAACCACATGAGCAGATTAATCTAGCCATACGACAACGCCCAGATAATAGCACACACTCGACATCTACAACTTCGCACTCGCCTTCTCATCCGGCGCAATCTCAACAACCAATTTCCCAAACTGCCTCCCCTCGCGAATAATCGCAAACAACTCCTCAATCTCCTCAAAATTATCCAGGCCCCTCGCAACACGGCTCACGACCGGCCGGATCTCCTGCTCGCGCACGAAGGCCACCATGTCCGCGAACTCGCGCCGCGACCCCATCGTCGAGCCGCGCAGCTCGACGTTCTTGAGCACCGCCGTCATCAGCCAGTCCATCCTGGGGGACACCGTCATGCCGTAGCTCGAGACGACGCCGCCCGACTTGAGCAGGCGCACCGCGCGCGCCATGATGTCGCCGCCGGCGCCGTCGATGACGGCGTCGAGGAACGGACGGGACTGAGGCAGGAGGGCGAGGAGTTGCTTGTCCCAGTCTGCGTCGCGGTAGGAGACGCCGCCTTTGGCGCCAAGGGTTTTGGCGCGTGAGAGTTTGGAAGAGGAACCGGACGTCACGTACGCGTTGCACCCGAGCGCGACGGCGAACTGCAGCGCAGCCAGTGCGACGCCGCCGCCGATGCCGGTGATGAGGATGTTGCGGCCGGGGAGCGCGTTATTGCTCTTTGTCACGAGGGCGCGCCACGCCGTGACTCCCACTACGGGCAGCGCGGCGGCCTCGGCGGCGCTTAGGTGCGCGGGCGCCAGCTCGACCTCGCCTTCTGGCACGACGATGTAGTCCTGCGCCATGCCGGCCGTGGTGCCGACCGCGCCGCCGACAGTCGTCAGGCGCGTTTCCGGCCCCTCTGGGTCGGAGTCCCAGCCGCGCGTCGGCGTCAGGATCACTCGCTTGCCTATGAGCGACGGCCCAGACTTAGTGTCTGGACCGAAGGACTCGACGATGCCGGCGCCATCGGCGAGGATGGGGTTAGAGAAGGAGATACCCGGGTACAGGTGCTGCCGCTGGAAGTGGTCCCTGTGGTTCAACGCCGCGGCTTGCAGGCGGATGAGCAGCTCGCCGGGACCGGGCGCAGGTTTGGGGTTGTGGTTGAGTTGGAGGCTAGATTCGTAGAGTGGTCGTTAGTGTTTGTAAGACCTTATTATCAGAGATTAAACAAATCATCACCAGAAAGCGCTCTTTTGAATTGAATTTCTTGAGCTAGGCGGTACAGATCAAGAGATGAACTCTCCACTTACGGATAGTATACTTTGCCCGGCTTCCCGTCGATTTTCTTGAGTGTTATAGACCGAGACATGATGATGGGCTATTGGTCCCGATTTACTCCTCAATTTAGCTCAGCTTACGGTCTCAGACGAGAAAGACATTCTAGAAGAGAGAAAGGAGCATAATGTATAAAATGCATTGATCGACTCACTAATTAGTACATAGATAGCTCCCCCCGCGTCCGGGGAAGCCTTCTGTCGAAGTAAGCTTCGTCCATCCGTCCCTTGTCAACCCCACCAAAAGCACCGAAAGTACCGAATCGAGGGAAACAAACCTCGGCTTGCTAACTGCGCCGGATGCCGCGACCCGAAGATTCCAGACCAAACCTTATCAAGATATCAGGATCTGCATTTACGTGATTATACATAGGCATCATTTTTCACGACATCTCAAGCATTCCTGCACTACGTAAAAATCACAATTAATGGATATCGTCACATGCAAGGCAGAAGGAAAGAGATAGGGTCATTTAATTCAATCCTTGAGGTGTGAGCGAAGTTCCGTCCAATTACTCACGGATACGAAGTGCGGGCAAGCTTCTTTTACACGTTCGATTTAATAACGGGCCGGACTCTGCAGTCTGAACTGCTACGTAGGTTGAATCTTCTCGAGACCAACGAACTTGAGTACCAGCGTCGTTTAATACAGTACAGGGGACATCAATTGTCTCATTCAATCTCTGCATCCACGACGGCTTGCCGCACTCTCCCTGGAGTCTTGGGCACTGAATAGTCCGTCGGGAGCTTCGCAAATGACGTCTTTTCTAGTCATGGCCCTGGCTCAGAACCGCCGCTCTGCTTTGCCTTGCTTCCTAGTGAACCCGGACTCTATTCCATACAAAGGCCAGTAGAATGGTTCTTGCCTCATCCGAACGCCGACCTCGTGTCCCATCATTATGTGGTCGTTGTCGAACCCTATTCATTATACCATGCGTGTTAGGATACCTGAAAATTACTGCAGCCGGTTCAGTCGTCGCCTGTCTTTGCAGTAGATGTCAGACTAATGGCAATCTTCTTCGGTGCCCCTCCGGAATCTCGGGCACCAGCCACCGCCTTCTTTTTCCGCAGGGGGCTTGGCGAAGTACTTGAAGAATTGGGCCCAGATGTACTGTTTCGGCGTTTGTGCTGTATCATCTTACTGAGATCATCTTCCTCGTCCTCTTCACGGCGACGCTTCTCTGACACTCGTTCGGGCGGCGGCACGGCCACCATCGGGCCCTCTGCCTTTTGATGCCTCTCCTCTGGCTTGTTCTCGTCCCCTGCGATGGCACCCGCTTCGATATTATCGTCCAATTCTTCGTCCGAGGCATAATCAACCAAGAGTTTGGTACTTGGCGATTCACCATTGGCGGGCAACGTCCGGTCGCTAGGCCTTACTTGCAGGTCATCTTCGTCATCTGAAGTATTCCAGTACTCTTCTTGGGCGTCGTCCATTGTCAGGTGTTCCATAGGGTTCCTCTGTGGAGGTGGCCGATTACGTCTGCGATCACGAGAGCCGTCTTCCTCGGACTCTAGGAAGTAATCCATATTGGTCGTAAACCCGGAGGTCTGATCATACCGGAGGATCAACGTCCTAAAAAGCTCCATATACGATAGGCTCTGTAGCTTCTCTCGATAATTTTCCACCATGTGTTTGACAAGTTCTTTGATGTTTTCTTTCTTGATATGCTCAAAGAGCTCCAAGCATGCAGAGCTAATGAGGTTATCGCGTGGCATCGTCTTGATGAGGAGATCGAGGACCGGTTCGATGACTCTTTTCTCCGCCAGATGCTTGATATAAAACTCATCCTGTGAACCAACAAGGTGGCGAAGAAAGCGGACAGCAACTGTACACAATTAATATATTGTCGTAAAAGTAAAGACAAGCTGACTAACCGAGTTTCAGAAACTTTTCTGGTGACTGTAGTAGTTGACTAATGCGTAGCACGATATCGTTATTCATAACGAAGAATTTGCTGCGATGTTGGTGCTGTCGAACGAAGAAGCAGAGAATCTCAACTAGATAGGTGAAAGCGGATGCTTCCACATGAGCGAATTCCATATCAGTCCGGTCTTGTAAATTCATGAGAGGCTGGAAAAGTTTGCCAGCTGATTTCTCGTAGAAGAGGCCTAAGAAATGATCCTGCTGGGGGTCAGGGGCTTGGGCTAATCTAGCTCGGGCTGCATACTCCCCGTTAGCTTTCGCAAACGCTTCGGCCTGCATCGGGGGACCCTGATCAAGGAGCACTTTCAGGGTATCCGAGATTTGTGATTTGACACCCAGGTCGGTCTCGACTAGTAAGAGGTCGATAAGTGTGTCGGTCAACTGAGGTTGTTTTTCGTGTATTTGACGATATATCATCTGCCGGATCATTTGTGGGTCATGATCGATCATTGATACGAGAATGTCCGTAGCGCCAACACGAACTGCAACGTCAATACTCCTGAGACCGAAATGGATGACCTGGAGCAGACCGTGGGCGATGAAGTTGTTGTAAAGCGTCTGTCGAGCGGGCGGTTGAAGATTCTTTGCAATGGCCAAACATTGTTGAATGAAAAGGACCGCCTCCTTCTTCCTCGTCAAGTCTTGGCCGGATTTGAAGATGTTAAACAGTTCGCCTAGGAAAGACGAGTTACCCTGCAGATGTTGGACTATATCCACCTGGTTGAAGAAAATGAGAGAGTTCAGCACCGAGAAGGTGTTATCATCCAAGATGCGAGCAAGTACGACATCCTTCAAGTATTGTAACCGGTACGTCTGGTGGATCTTTTTGGTGATGTTCGAATCCTCGATGCGGACCACCTCTCGATATCTGCCTTCACCCTGTAGCCATTGGCGGTGATTGGCCTTGTGACTGGGAAAATCCGGGTCATATTCCAAGGCGCCGACAACACCAATCACACATGCGTCTGACACAGCATGTTCTATAATTGCCGTATCGTTGAGCAGAATAATTGTCTTCACGATATTACAGAGACGGTGCAAGTCCCCAAGGCTCTCAAGATCCTCAGCATCGGACACAACAGGTATCAGCTTGTCAATATAATTTTCCGCAATGACGTATTTCGTGAGGGCTTCTCGGCCACCCATGGTACTAGTTAGCATGCGCATTTGTGTCTCAATATCGGCCAGATTGCTCATCGAGACCTCGGGAAGAGTAATCGGATTGGCTGCCTCCATAGCAAGGTCGTCGGACGGGCTGTCGTCTACATAAAAGAATTAGCATTTTGGTGGAATAGAAGTGTAGGCGGCAACACGCACCCTGGGCGTTCGTCGGATTGTACTGCTGTTGTATACTATTAATAAACTTCCTACAATACTTGTTAGCTGTCGGTCAAAGATTGCGGTTCAAGGAAGATCGCTGACCAGATCATCGCGCAGCCTTCGGCCTCTTGAAAACTCAGTGCCATATCGACACCATTGGTGGGCTCCGTCCAGACTATCAGGGTTTCTGCGGACAATTTAGGTCAGCCAACCGGTGTCGAGGACGGTGATATACAATTGGTATCAAACCTTGTTGTTTGTGAAAGCCATCCTCTTTGCAGATCCGAGTCTCAAGGAGCGTGCGACCGGGCTGGTCTTCCGATTCAACAATCACTCGGGCATCTCGCTGATGGCCATCTTCGGACTGCGCACCCATCAAGAAAGAGTCAGCGACTACGGAAGGGATAATGCGACACAGCGGGCGGAAACAGTGCCAGCGACAGAGAGGCTTACAGCATTGAAAGTGGCGGTGCAGAAGCCGGTGCCGCGGTCAAACCAGTCGTTGTTGCGAAGTTCGTAGACCTTCACTCGTCTCCGATCCGTCGACGGATGAGGCACAGGCTGTGCCGCCATCGTCAACGGGTATTCGGAGTCGACCTCAGCACCAAGCCGATTGTAGTGCAGGAGCTCGGGCGCGAGATCGAGGTGCTGCTGGAGGGATAGCTCAGTGTCGGAGTGACTGAGGAGAGTGAGCGCCGCCACGTTTCTGTCCGAGTCGGCGCGCTAGTCGGCCGGGCGCGCGCGCACACGACGAACAGTGCGACGATGACTATGTCTATTGAAGAGTGCTATCTATATAGCTAGCTATGCGGTGCCAGACCAGAGAAGAAGAAGCCTCGTGTGTGGTGGCGGCGATGACGCGACGGGGGGGGGGGAGTCGGACGGTCGGATGGGGAAATGATGCGATCGCGCGCAGGCCACAAGCAAAGCAAGGCCCCGGGCGGGACAGAGTTCGTGCGGTGTGCGTACGGGTCTCGACGTGCGCTGCGGCGGGCAGGGCAATCTCGCAATTATACGTAGGCTCTACTCAGTCATTTGCAGTGTGGTGGCAGGTTAAGGTTACGGTTAGGTAGGTACCGGGCGGCAGCAGACGGGGCATGGGGCTCGTGGCTCGTGGGAAGGCTGATGGCGCGGCAGATGGCGAGACGGTTGAGGTGAGAGAGAATGAGGCGAAAAGCCCCGACAAGGTCGATTAGGTCGCGACGAACTGAACGGGCAGGCCGGGGCGCTGGGCCTGGCACTGGGTCCGTGCTGGGTCCGTGCTTGTGCGCTGGATCTGGCACCTGGGCACGACCTGGGCAGTGGTGAGCAGGCTTCTGGACAGGCCCCGACGGCCTTTGCAGCGGGTCCACTCCCTGGCGCTTGTCTTTACCGCTAAGTCGCCGCGCTGTACACCCACTGACTGGCTGGATTACAGACGCCAGGCAGAATCTGGTCTAGCGCGGTATAGATAGTGTGCCTAAGTAGCAACACCTCCAAGTCCTGCAGACTTCGAGGTTGCTTGCTCTCCTTAAGGTTAAGATTAAGCAAGTTGGAGTTGTGGGAAAGTGACGTAGACTGCCGTATACAATCTAAGAGGATGCAGCAGTTGGATGTCTGCTGATAGGGCGGTATAGCTGCGGATCGACGACCAAACCACATCATAGCAACACCTAGATAGCACCACCTTGGTTCACATTTAGGTACTTATCTGTAACTATCGTGGGAGCCTGCTGCCAAAAACAAAACATTACCCACTTTTTGATTTCTACCTAGTACCTGGTCACAGAAGTCAATAACGCCGAAACATGGTACGTAATTTGTGACACAGTTGCCACTTGCACAACCATAAATCCATGTACAGTATGTCATCATCTCAGTAGACGAGAGGCCGTACAGTCCGCCGTCCTTGTTGCCGTTCAAACTTAATGTCCTACAGTATGTGTACCTAACTACCTTGGGTATGTACACACGTCGGTCTTGGTTTTATATTTAATCCTAAGCAGAACCATCTCTAAGTTGCAGCAACTTGTCTACTAGTGGAAGATTAGCGGCTGGCGCGTGCATCCCGAGATAGATCTTAGCGTCGGTAATGCACATCATCCTAGGCATTTTGGCACGTGCCATATGCCTTATAATGATTAACCTATATTTAACCTTCGGCGTCTCACCATCATAAATTTGAGAAGCTCGGCCAGGCGGGGAGTATACCTACTATGTAAGCCGTCTACGAAGTAAATCTCTGCTTTATATCCTATCTGCTCTCCACGTATTTTAACTTACACCACCGTCCGAAATTCATACTGATAACCTAGCTCGTCCAATATCTCTTACATATTTGACAAGAACACATTACCTCCTTCACATAGATATACGCATGTCTTCTTACTGTTTTCTTTTGGGGTTGAAAAGCGAACAGAATATTTATGATATCGTGTAGATCCTGATCTCACTACACTGTGGATAGAAACTTGATAGCCTGATAACCCTCTTCTAAATAAATACGATGGCATAGTATAGAGATGTGACGCGGGCGGCTATCAGGACCGACTATGTCTCACCGGCAGGTGCTCAAAGCGTTGGGATCCCTTGGAAAAAGAAAAAGGGGAGGGGGAGGGGATAAAAAAAGCATAAAAGCGAAGTTTACCTATGCTCGAACCGATAGGTTAGGTTTCCATGCATAGCATGTATTTGCTACTGCGTTACAGCAGCGGGTTCGTGGAAGATTCTGCTACTTCGCTGGAGGACAGATGTGGCTACTGCAGTATATGTTCCCACCAAAAGAAGTGGATATTGTTAATGGTAATTAGTCGAGAGATCGCCTTCTGAAGATATAAAGTTACTTGATGCTCTACACGGAGAGAGAATTAATTATTTACAATTATATATTTGCATGCGTAGTATTGATACCCCCATGCAATCTTGCCATTGTATTGTGGCCATTTCATTGCCAGGGCTCTCATCTTTGCTGTCACGGAACAGAAGTGCAGCCCTCAGCAACGACACTATCACAAGACGCGATGTTATCGAGTCGGAGACTTGACCACTTGCATTCACTATATGCATACCGTGACATTTACCAACATAATTGAGGCGGCTTTATCTTATATAAGCGATACTATGATCTCGCATAAGGGACGCCACACTTATTGACTCTTCGATATCTCGTCCTGCCATACGGTCTCGGAACAAAGAGACTGTTTGTGTATATAGTAGGTAGTACGTAGGAAGGTGCTTTAGAGACCCTTGCGTAATAACCTATACTATTACCTACTTAAAAGTATAGGACCCGTGACACGTCCTACTTGATCATTAGGATGAGGATAGGGATAAGTTGGTCACAGGGCAAATAGGGTCATTCCGTCTTACCTAAGCAGATACGTATAATTACAACTCAATATAGTGAGCAATGATTTTCTGAGTCTCAGGCGGTCATTAAGGTCTCCGTATCACCTAAGCTAAAGGTTAGTGTTTCCAAAGCCGCCGGTAACTTGTACGAACTAGCTCGACCTAAACTTGATACCTTCGTACCGTCCTGCTGGATCATTCTGGCTTCCAATCACGAACAGCTTGAGGGCATTAGCCGAATTCTAGTCACCCAACAGAAAAGGTCTCGCCTAGGGATATGAAAGAAGCGTATCTAAAGTGTGTGTTATCTATCTGGCGTAAAGTCCCAAGTCTTGTGGCAATTGCATTGTAGAAATGTCAAAATAGGAGTTTTCTTGGCAAACCATCTAACTTTAAAAAGTTTTTTTTTTTTTGGAGAGTTGGTATAGAAGTGTACTTTTCACTTTAGAATGATAATATGCCTAACAATATAGACATAGGAAATCAATCCTTCGTGCGCGATTGCTAGGCAACTAGGTCATAGGTGTAAGCGGCATAAGCTGCAGAGTGAAGATAGGACACAATAAGGTAGATAGTAGTTAGGTAGCAGCTAGGGCGAAGTATAGGGGTAGGGCTCAATATCATTAATTCCTGAGCCGCCTCCTCGAGTATGAGCAACGTTTCCTCTCCTTACATAATATTTATCGTATAATAAAAGCATCCCAAGGGGTCTAGCGTTCCCTAGTTGCCTGACAACAGGAGGGATGCCCGACCTTCTTAGGTGGCCGTATCAATGAACAACTATTACATAAGAAGAGGACTTAGGGATCAATCATATTGAACCCTACCCCTTTACTTCAATTAAGCTGCCACCTAACTATTACCCTATTGTCGCTCTAGGGTTTATTCCACTGACAACAATATCAGCTCTGATAGAATACCTAACCGTTTGCTAAGGACTCCCTAGCTCCGCGGTGTCAAGGGCGGCGTATACGCATCTCCTGAATATGTTGCTATACGATGAAATCTAACTACTGATGATTCTGCGAGCTAGTTATACGTACTTTTAATCGCCTAGGGTTATAGACGGGGGAGGTTACGAGCGTGGATCGTGGCATCATCACGTCTCTGAAAAGTCCCAGTAGTTGGAAACTGCCTCGGTATGTTAGGATCCCAGTCATTGCCGACACCTGGCTTATGAATGCCCGAGCACTTAGATCCATTATATAATATCTAGAGTACTTTTACTGTGGCCGCTCTATCATTGTGAATTAAACTGCGATATCCTTAGCTGGTTCCTACGCCCGTGAGAATTCTGTCCAGCATAGCCATGGGCAGATCATTGAAATTGAACACTATAAGAAAACTCGTGCAGTTCTCCGCCTCAGTTATTTTTAAGATTGAAAATTTGAAGCATCCTCATCGATATCGACATGTAGTAGAGGGAGATTCAAAACAACGCTGATTGCGTTCTTAGTGGCTATTGCTACTCGACACAACCACAGGAAGTGGGTGGTGAGTATGATGACGAGAATAATGGTTAATATTGATAGACTGGAAATACTAGAAGCGGTGAGGTTGCCTTCATATCCGTATACCTGCGACGGAAGGAAACTAGTCCAAGACATCTTGTGTATCGATGAGTAGTCCTTCTAGCAGTCCCGGAGATATTCAAGCCGGGAGATACGAGAAGTATCCAAAGACCCATTGTACTCATGGCAAGTAGGACTGATATCTTCAACTCGTTGCCGATGGTTGGTCGCACCTTGCGTCTCATGCACCCGCGATTGGATAAGGAAGAACGAATAAAGGCGTGCGAAGCTAAGTGCCAGAGTGATTAGGATTGACATTGCGAAAAAAGAAAAAAAGAAGCGAGCACTACGTTGCCTAACAGCTTAGTGAAGTGGCTGAATGGTAAACTTAGATATATCTTAGGGTGCTATCAAGTAGATATGGCATTGCATACTGGTATTCCTACTATCGTATGTGGAGCGATAATGCTAGCCGTTCCAAGAAGGACCGATATGTCTCGTATCTTGCCTAAAATCTCTTGACCGTATCTTCTATACGGACAGAACGCGCCCCACGAGATAAATGTTGTACGCCGTACGAGTACCTCAAAGACTAGCTTGCAATCATGCTGTCTCTCGAGCAACTAGATAGGGAATCCATGTCTGCGTTAGTATAGTAGCTCAGCTCATCCAATGTGTTTAGAGGCTCTACTGCATGCAGAAATGCGGATGATAACCATAATTTAAGGCTATGCTGCGAATCTCATCCGCGCCATCCACGTCAATCGCCTAGCTTGGATTAGCATCAGACTATTCAAATGTTGCATACTTAATGTCAAGAATGATCTTGTCTCTTTCTGAGTTTCTTGAGGGAGATCAATGCAGGATTCCGCCTGCGGCGATATAGTATCACCGCGGCCTTTGAATTCGACCATGGTGGCGTCGATGCCGCAAATTCATGATCGAATGCATCCCCATACATGGTTACTTCGGGATTCTCCTCTGCGCGTTGATCATCCACGAGGAAGACAACGCCTACCCGGCCTGCATTAATCCTACTACATATGCGTATGGTGGCGAAGACAGCATTGGTACGGCTTCTGCGGGATAGGTCGTCGCTAGGAGCTTTTGTAGCAGGATTGATGAAGGTTGGAGTAGCGCTGGTTCACGCTGATCTCCGTGATAGATAATGGAGGATAGTCCTGGCCAATAGGGCATCCTCCGTATTACCGTACTGCATATGCTACGCCAGATGTGGAGAATGATGGCGGTGAGTGAGCCGATCCTCTACTGACGTTTCTCTGACGCATGTAGCTTGTTTGTCGGCCTAAGTGGTGATGCAGTAGGTATGAATCTTGGTGTTTGTTATCGATGGTGAGGACTTGGCTTGAGGTTTTTAAAAAATCCTTGTAAGGCTTATGTTTTAGGCTGGGGCTGGTCGACCCGTGGATCTGGATCTACGTATGATTTTAGGCCAACCGGAAACCCTGCTCGTCCTAGGTGGTAAGGGAGTGTGTTAGGCATAATACATGATGATATAGGTACGTAGGTCTTTGGGGGAACCAATACGCATTTGCGAATGTATTGGGGGAAATAGCGGAAACGAACCATCTTAGACTCACACCGCGGTTCTGACATGCAGGGCAGATAGCAAAGTTCAACCCTACTTAACTGCCAATGCTGAACTCGAGCTGATACGGACTTCTATTAATATCATAGTCGAGGGGTGATGTCCAGGGCGATTAAGACGTACCTGAACTTAGCTCTACTGACTCGGTCACCCTGCATTCGGACTGATCTGGCTCTCCCATAAAGCGTACGACGTGGTACTGGAAGCTGAGCACCTACTGTACACTAACATAGTCACCTCCGGCGCCTATGCTTAGGTTAGATAGCTTATTGTCGTTCTACAACACACGCTAACTAAAGCTCCGACTTTTGTTATGCCGTAGGTTGGTACTTTTCCCTGGCACTTCCCTGTCAACCCGCGACTTCGGGACGCCCTAGCTCAATCGCCACGCCACTTGTCGCTAACCATCTGTATCAACCCAGGGGCACTAATTGTCTTCGTCGCAACACTATATCTACATACGCATACACTAACAACAACGGAGGTGTCAGCTCCTGGGCAAGGGACAGGCACAACAACAATGCGTGGGCGTCTATAGAGACGACGATTGGTTGCGACACGCCCTACTACTACCTGTGCACTTATCTCGCGTCGTGGGCTTATGGAAGACAGACGATCCGGCTGGGCTGAGGAGCGCTAATTACCTAGGTATGCGTACTGTAGTCACGGCGCTGTGCCAACCTCGCGTCCGCTCCTCGCTGCACCTTGCAGGATGACCTTGAAGTGAGTGACTGAACTGATGTCCTAGCGAGGGATCATGACTGCATATGACGGGAGTGATAGTGACAGGTGAATCAGCCACCTGAATAAGGTGCCGAAAGCCTTAGGGCTACGTTGTACTCATATAGATATGCCCGCCTGTGTAGCCTGTCATGCGGTAACTAGTGCTACACGGCAAAGATTACTGGTAGCCAGTGAGCCACAGGGCGAAGGGAAAGGCAAGGGAAAGGGGAGGGAGGGTTGAATACGAGGGGCTAGGGTGGAAGTGCTGTATGCATGCTGCATGTAGGTACATGCCTACATGTGTGTAGCGCACTCTAATAGGTTACATGTAGGTTAGGTTTGCAGGCGTTGTACCCAGTCCATCGTTCGTCTCTTGTGGAGCGTGGACCCCCAAGTGTTCGTGATTATTATCTACAATCTGTACTTACTTAGTTATACTGTATACAGCGCAAGACAAGCTAGCATGCATGCATGCAGCAGTACCTACATAAGTGATGGTTATATGTAAAGTTGATCGTAAGGTTGAGGTTGGTAGGTACGCACACTGATTGATCGGCGTCAATTTGAGGTTGGTTATCAGTGAAATACCTATCGGTACCTTCGTACAGCATACCTACATATCGTTCCCAATTCATCCACTATGAGGATCTATTTCTTTTCTCTTCCCGTCCGCCCACTTTGTCCAATAGTCTCTACTAATTTGGTAGCAACGCCGGCAGAAGAGCTCGAGACCCTGGATCCAGTCTAATCTCGGACACTACCGACAGTTATACGTATCCGTAGCAGTCGGCTTGGTCGGCAGCGCAAGATACCGGGTGGGTATTGTAAGTCTAGGTAGGTAAAGTATGTAGTCTACCTAACTAGTAGTTAGTGTACGTGTACGTACTAACACGCTGCACGCTACTTACCACAGGTACAGGTAGCGGCTCCCCCTGCTCAGCCGCACTGTCCGCGCAAAACCCGAAAAGTGACCCCCAAGTCGTAGCGTGGCGCCCAAGCAAAAAGATAGGCAATAAATCAGCCTTAGACAGGTAGCTTGGGATTCTCTCATTAATCCCAATTAAGAAAATCATTGAGGGCGCCACCTGCCAGTTTTCCAGGCTCCACGATCTAGCCTCATCCGCTGTTGCTGCATATAACTCCAGGTCGGTTCCAAGGTTTTCACGCTTGACCATACACTTCGTCCCCTGTTCCTCAAAACACCTCTTAACAGTCGCAATATAGCATCGCATTACTTTGCTATACGAATACTCAGCTAATACCATCTGACACCATTGTGGTATACTGTTTGATTTACAATACATATAAGCGTTCTTCTTGATACCCCCATTTCTCTCATTTGATACCCTCACCGTCGGCCATTTTCAAACACGAGGTCTTCTATTCGCCTCCCCAGACGTTTTCTACCCGTCAACCCGGTCAATACCTATATCACGCCGTGATATTATTCTCCACACTTAGCGCACCGTATTATTGGTGGCACCTGATTTAAGACGACCGGGCGCGTGTTGATTGCGTCGATTGAATCGACCTTGGGGTCTTCCCTCTTCTTCTTCGGCTTGTTCATTCCACGCCAGTTGTCCACTTCGCCTGGGATCGCGCTTTCGTGCCCGGCAGGAAGTCGACGCTGGGTAGGCCGGCTTTACCTGAGACCATTGATTTAATCGGTCGCCAACCAATACATACCTACGATGTCGGTCTTCTCGATAATTAGACGCGGGCGGGCGCAGGCCAAGGAACACAACGCCAAGCAAGCAGACAAGGAGAAGAGCGAAGCCGTCAAGCTTCCCTACAAGCACGTGCCGACACATGCGGCAACCGATGCCTTAGCCACTGCTCCTGCTTCGTGGAAGCATGACGATAGGCCCAGGATCAGAGAGCAGAACCGGAGGAGAAGTGCTATGGCGGCCAATGGTAGCCACGGCGGACTACCGCGTGTTGGGAGCAACCTATCCCAGGTTTCATATCCTTCTGTTTACGCAACTCCTGTTGTGCCTCTCCCTAAGAACTATAGTTATAGTAGTATACCAAGCTCGTGGCGTGAAAGGATGGCCAGTACGCCAGAGGCTTCAGAAGAGCCGGACTATTTCAGCCCAAGAGATTATAAAGGAAAGGGAAAGGAGAGAATGCCGTCCTTTACCGTAGGCACAGGTGGTACAGCAAGTCCTATGTTATCTTCTGGGCGGACTAGCCCTTTGCCAAGTAGAGGTAATTAGTTCACGTCTAGGAGCAGCCTCTTCTCGGATGGCTAATAGCAGAGTAGCAGCAGTACCTGTAACTGTCGGTGTCAGTGGTGGCGGCGGTGGCAGTGTCGGTATGGCTATCGGTAGGGGATTGGAGAACTCAAGCGGCTCTGAGGATGAGAGGGAAATGAAAAAACATGTCAAGAACGTGTCCTTCAGCACTGAGCCCAGACCCCCGTCTTCGCGCGATAGTTCGACCACTGGTGAACGTATGCATCGTCTCCACCCCGCTCACGCGCGGAAAATGTCAGAATCGCGCGCCCTTCCTAACTCTGATCGGCACTATCCTCCGCCCGCTAGAAGCACCTTCTTCTCATTCTCGGGCCCTCGCCCAACGAGTCGTCGCAATCATAGTGTGGATATGTCCACGACGCCTGGTCCAGGCTTTCCGGGACAGGTATACGGCGCTCCATCTTCAGCCGCTTCGTCTGTCACCTCGATCGGTATGGCTATCTCCACTGCTCCCACCTCTGCTAACTCGACCCCGCCACCCTCGACCCTCGGAGATAGTATTGCATCGGAGATACATACTTTTCAGCTCCCAGCTACTGTCAACATGGGGGCGCCTGTAGCACATTCACGGAGGTCGTCGCTGAGCGAGTATCTGAGGACATCTAGCGATACTATTCGGCTGCCTTCGAATGAGACTCGCGGGCGGCCCCAATCGCAGGCACAGGCTCCTTCAACAAGGGGACGACGGCTTTCCAAATTAAGACCTCGTGAGTCTGGTGAAACTGAGCGATCCGCAAGCATCACTAGAATTTTTGCAAGAGAAGCACCCATAACAAAGCCAACTCTAACTCAGACTACACATATGGTACATGAACCCAATCGACTAGAATCTCAGACACTCTACGGCCTCGACGCCTCCTCTAACTTCTCAAAGCAGAACCAGACGAGAGGGAAGTTGAGTAAGAACCGTACTTCGAGAAAAGATGGTCTTGATCATGCCCAGACTGGCACATCAACCCGTTGGTCCTTTTTCAGTCGTAGGAACTCTATCACAGGAGCATAATACCCGTTGATAATTTACATACAGCATACATGACCACTCATATAAAGTACTGCTCCGGTACTTGATGAGGGATGGTTATTGGCATTGGCATTGGATCAGCCCTGGCATGGGGATGCCCGTCACGTTATACCGATATAATGATATAGCCGGCTCGCAGGCTGGTCTTGTTAGCCTATACTACAACTTATAATCCCGTCTAGAGATCTCAGCACTCTTAGACGTTTCGATCGCTTGCGATTGATAGTTGCACATATATGGTGCGGAATTCACCAAGAGTTTTGTTTTACTATATGAGCCCCTTGTGGTTCGACCCTGGTTTATCGAGTGGTCGGACGGGAGCTGGGTTACTAAGTGGACTTGGGTGGAGAACAAACAGTTCGAAGCACCTCAAGCCTGCCGCTGCAATGAAGTGGTGTTTGTACCGCAATACCAGAGTTTTACTACCCTATTTACAAGCCCGTGCTCGAGAGACTATATTATACCGAGGTGCTTTGGAATTGAGATGAATTTTTGGGTATGTGGAAACAAATGTGCTCGCGTCAATACCCACCGGGCTAACAATGCTAGCTATCGTAGGTGATGCATCAACGGAGACTAACTGTTCTGGGATGGGAGACTTATTCTAGATCACAGATTCGGCCACGCTAACAAGTTCGAGTCTCGAGTCGAGCCTCCCGAAAGAGATTTGGTGACATTTTAGGCAAGCGACTAACGGAATGCCCTGGACCTTGAACACGTGGCTAATGTACTATTCCATCTTAGGCGTCGCATCCAAGAAGAGCTTGCGAGTGGTAAACTGGTCCAGTAGGCGATATCACCATCGCGGCTAGGGTGACTATAAACCTGCCATTACGTTTGTGCTAGATCTAGATCTGGTTGGCCGGCTAGTGTGCAAGTGTGCTGATCATTACCTAAGTTAGTAAATTATCCAGACATTCCAGGAACGAGAGATGGCAGATTGAGGCTCATCAGTTAAACGACACTGGTCGCAGGCATGAATCAGACAACGTCCACATGCACTACACTACTACGTGCAAATTTTGACCTTTCTGCCCACCGACCGTCTAGGGCTGCCTAGGAAGAAGGGTCGCGCCTCTTCTCAAAACTGCCGTATATCAGCAACACTGTACCTTCAAGTTCAGCTGTCGAAGGACACCTTGTGACTAAATGTAGGTAGCATGAGACGTACGTTTTCAAGCCTATTCAGTACCCCACCGACTCGCCAAACGCCCGAATGCGAGACTCGAAAGCGCTAAGTCACTTGATACTATACACCATGAGAACTCCGCAGAATAGCTACCAAGACGGGCTGTTGGGTCTAGATTCGAACATTTAGGTAGCATTTTTCTGCTTCCCCGCGGTAGCTAATTCGTGAGATTTACCGAGGAGCTGACGGGCTCGTACGATTAACCCCGGATTGATAAAAGTCCCCTGACCCTCTGAAGTTTATGCATGTATATATGTACTAGAGGAGATGAATATTTGATAGCAAATCCAAGCATTGTTATGTAAATGATACCTCTCGCCGCTGCAACTGCATATGGACCCCTGAAAAGCATCCGGTTCATGGTCCTCGCTTAATATTGCCTGTGTTTACGCATAAAGAATGAGTCGCCCCCACAAGGAGTATCTATCGATACCCTACCTACATGCTTAGTCGTAGCTGTTTTGGCCAAGAGCTAGGCATGTAGATGACCCTGTCTGTCCCAAGTCCAGCTGATTCTAGAAATCTGCAGCATGTCGCTACACCTAGTATGCTAGGACATCGTTCGTTGAGTATTGAATGACCTGTCGTCGATTTCATTGCCCCCGGAACAATGTCTTGCAGAATATTCATTTTGATGAGTAATAACTAACTGCTCTTGATCTACCGCTCTAAAGGACTGTGGGCCGTTTCGATGATCATCAAACCTAGTTCAAACTAAGTAAACATGGTGGTTAACACTGGGTAACGAAGCTACGTCCCTGCGCAAATCCTATGGACCCCTTAACATGATCGATTGCAAGGGACCCCTGTCGCCTGGTGGGCAGCTGAAGCTATTTTCGGGATATTTTCCAGCCACACTTCTGTGCGCAACAAATAGTACGCATAAGGGTACACTAACTTCGCATTGCACCTTATTGCATGGTTGCTTAGATCATAGGACTTATGAGTAAGTGTTTCTGGACGATAATGTCGCTGATAAGTGTTGTTCATCCTAGCCTGGCGCATGATAGGACGTAGTCATAGTCATCATGTGGTCATTGAAAGCAGATGCCGTTCCTCAGACCTTCAATCCCCCTGTACGTGGTATTGGTGAAAGAGGGGTTACGCCATAATACGGCACAACCAGCTCGGTTACTCCCTCGCATCTCCTTCGATGCCAGGCTCAGCCGTGAGGCGTAACGGTGGCATAGGCTATAGGATAGGAGTGGTGCAGTATGGCAGTCCTACCTGCCTACTCGTATTCCTCACCGGCCGGTCTGACACGCAACAACCACTACTCCGTGAAGGATGTAATGATGCAGTCGTTGCCTATTGCTTGCTTATCTTGGACCCCCACGAAATGGCGGTCTCGTTATGTGTCTCGGGTGTCTCATTGACCGACTCAGTGATTAATGGCTGCCTCGGCTACAAAACAATGGGTGTCTTCGTCGCGTCACGCTCATCTCGGTGTTTTGCTTCTTCTCCTGCTGTGTTACCTGCCTTACACAGTACTATAGTATATCCAAGCCCTGAAAGGGAAGTGTGGCGTAGAGGGTGCGTCAGGAACTTAATCTCCGAGAATCCGGGGTCCTTTTGTCTGTAAGTAGCCTGCATATACGTACATACCGCCCGTCGACTCAGTAGAGAGCCATCCTTTTCGTTGTTTACAGCATAAAGTATGGGCATTGGATGATGCCGCCCGGATGCTACGCCAACCATACCATCGGAGGATAACAGCTCATGACCTGCCTGCCTATGCCCCCATGCAGATGGACTGCCGGACTTGGCGTAAGAAGTGCGCTTCGTATTGGTTGCTGCGATGCGATTACTCTGCTACCGCGTCATATTGCATCCTACGGCAAGCCTCGACCCTGAGTCTCAGAGATTCTGGTACGGACGTATGAAACAGATTGATGATCCGGCAACTGGCCCTGAGCCTACCTCTAGTTTATGGCCTTTTTTTTCAGGTCTTGGCGAGAAATACTGCGGTGAGATGGAAATGTGACGTGTTATACGGCCGATCGATAAATGATATCTACTGTATATCTAAACGTTACGGTGGATGCCGCCACCCGAGGTATTTGATCTGAATTTGGTTATTAGCTTGCGTATCGCGGGTACGGGATAGAAAATTAAAAGAAGAAAAGACACATAGAATATTCCTGACTACGGAGCAACCCTTCTGCCTAAAAGGCCTTATGTCTTAAATCAAATCAACGTCAATACATGATGATAAACTATCGGTCAAAAGGGATATATATCGACGAAGCCCTAGGTAATAGGCAATACAATCCCGAGTACCTGAGGCCCCTCATGTCTCCGTCTTCGCGCGGCGATGTGACGTTACCACTCACGAAGGGGATCCGGCTAGGTCATGCATCTCGCTTCTATTTGGCGTATGAATGATGCTGTGATATTGGAGAAGAGGTGGTGATAATTGAGATAGTATCAAGCTCGTTACCGCTAAGTCTTTTTACCTTCCACTTTCCGGCCCAAGCTACAGGCATCATGGACCGGTTACTTTGCCGGGTGAGAAGCGCCAGGACCAAGATGAAGAATTCTAGTAAGGTCTCCTATGTGCCCTATTAATGGATGTAGTTATTAGCCACTACTTAATATGACTCCCCTCCCCTAGTGTGGCTTCTCGTTCTAAGACATGATAAGGCTCACAGGTTAGTATGATTAGGCGTACTATGATTGCAAGTCTAAGGCTGAAAACCTGAAGCTATCAAAGAATAGGTTGCACTCCCTAGAATGAATTACCAACAGAGCCTATCAGCTAGGCTAGGTAGAGCCTACGTATGTCCCCTTGGTGGCTAGGGCGTGTGGCTAGGTTAGCTGGCTCCGTAGGCCGGCTTGTCTTGTAAAGGGGCTTCGTTTCGTAGCTTCTGTCCGTAGCTTGATGTCAATGAAATAAGCTCCAGAGTGAAGATAGGCCCCATTAGGGTAGTAGTTAGGGTGCAGCTTAGTTGAAGTATAGGGGTAGGGCTCAATACTGTTGATTCTTGAGCTCTCTTCAAGAGCATGACGGAGGACTCCTCCTTATATAATAGTCGTCCTATATACAACCACCTCAAGAGGGTTGGGCGTTCCTCTTGCGACTAAGGTGCTGACAATTTAGTTTTCGGTTCGGATTTTTAGATTTCATTCTCTTATGAAAGTAGACTTCAGTTAATTACACCTAATCAGAAAAGCACAGATTAACCGGGTGCATAATTAGCCTATTTTGGTCTCCTTTATTTTGCGCTTCCCCTAGGAATCCCATCTTTTAACGTTATACACAAATCATACCGAATGTCATCTTGTATATCTGCCACGTTTAAAGCATCAATAAACTTTGAAACAACTAAATTCTCGTTTTCTTATATCTCTAATTCAGACTCTATCGCTTTGGCTTCAACAATTGTACAATCTTTAACACGTTCTATCAAGGTAAAAATAGAGCTACCACCATATGTGGCACATAAGTTTGGGCCAATAATGAAATCCGGATTGACATTGCCATGATGCTGAGAAAGGTATTCGATAACCGAAACTGCTACTAGGACATCGGTCTTGCCTAATACTAGCTGTCTGAGTATTCAAGATATTACCAAAAGATTTTTCAGAGCTTCAACGATATAGTTTTAGCACTACAGTTTATACGTCGTCAGAATGTAGCCCACCAACGATAAGGCTATTCAATATTGGGCAGGGTGGCAAGAGATGCTCCTTAGGGGCCGGACATAAGCCACTCGATATTGTATCATAGCCTCGTTGGCTTGGACCCCAATCAACTATTAAATCTAGTGAAAGACCCGTATTTCTAGTACGTATCAGGTCGTATTTACAAAGACCTATCGGGCCGAAAATAAAACGTAATTTCATATCCGCGTCCTACTCTATGAACCTATCAATGTCATCCTAGGCCATACCGCTGATTTCGCTGTCGTCGTAGACTGGATATGGGAGGGGAAATCTTGTGGTGCATTGACACAAAATGTAACGAAAACTAGCAATGGAGAATTTCTAGCGCCCCCAATGTCTGACACTTCGTTGCACAGCGAAACCCCTTGTAGGTGGCTTGTCTTGCCATAGGACTTCGCAACGCAGCTTTATAGGAGTTGAGAATTGTATCGTCGTAATCTTTTACCTTTTCCCAATCTCGATCTTCTCTCTCTTCTCTTACACTTACATTCGCCTCGCTAAACTCCTTGTCACGAGCCCATCTCGGCTCTCTTATTTTGCGCGTCGTGGAATACTAGATGACCAATTATCAACAAGGCCTAGAAGTCGTATTCCACGACGCACCCGAGGTGGACCGCGGAAAACAAGCCGACCTTATTGTATGCCCGGAATGGCATGAGCCTTCTTCCGGAGCGGAAGATGCTAGCATTGCAATCGGGGAGTCGTGTTCTCGGCCCCAAAAAGAAAAAAGCCGCGTTTTATCGCGTCGGCGCCTCTGGGTCGTCGTCACATTTGGTATTCTGGTCATTATAATTGCTGTGATAGGAGGTCTACTAGGTGGTCTACTGTTAAAAAGGGGCTCCACTGATGGAGAGTAAGTTGGCATCCAAAAGTTACGGAAGATAGCAGAAGTTACTGACAACGAATTGGCGAATAGAAAAGCAACCGTTTCTAGCACTCCTATTGAATTGTCAGGGACAACTACGTTCTCAAGTACCACGACTCCGGTATCTCCGTCTCCCACGTCTTCGACTCCTTCTCTGATATCTACTACATCTTCGGCGTCAACCACAATTCTAGCCACTGCTTTCCCGACGTCTGGCACTCTCTCACTCGATTGCCCAGCCATCAATGCAACGGAGGAGTCGCGAAATGTGTCGAACGGCAAGTATATCTTCGAGATTTACTGTGGGTTTGACGGTTATGGTTCTCAGGGAGACAGCATACCGTCTAACACATATACAATCAATGATTGCATAAATCAGTGTGCCGGATTGAATTCCATAGACGGCGCTCAGGGCTGTGGCGGTGTCGTGTGGAATGGGAACCTTACTAGTGCCTTCGTCCAAGGTGGGAATTGCTACTTTAAAAGGGGGACCATGGATCTGGCTAATTGTAATCAACAACCGTGTCTACTAGCGGCCGCAGCGAAGCTCGTAAATAGTGAAATCGCACTCTCGCCAATCGTCTAGGGACTTGAGCGAATAAAAGGGTTATAGATTTAACCAAGCTTATTAGGGCTCTCCTCCCGCCTACATTCTTAGTGTTATTTGATTTCTATTGTTATTGTTTAGAAAGGTGTAACCTCCCTCAGTTCACCCTAACCATTCAAATAGGTGAACATAGAATTTCGGTATTACATTGTTAGGGATTTAGAAGGAATGATGTTTAAGGATATGCCTCATGGTGATTGCTACCACGTCAATTCATATCAAGCTGGGTTATTTTTCTTCCTACTGAATGGTTATGATGCAGTTTTGAGGACTACTGAAAGTCTCACTAATACTTATTGTGTCTTGTAATAAATCTATACAGTAATTGAATGTATCTTAATTAATCGGGAAATGGACGGAATTTGTCACTATACTGCCTGTATATATGAAGGGGTGCTTTCGCTCTTTCGACGCGGAGGTGATATATTAGTAAGGTGTGTTGGATTAGGCCGATTCATAAGCATCAAGATATGAAACCCGAACATTCAACAATACTTCCCACAGAGAACATATTATTGAACAGTGGAATGACCTACCATTCAGAACGCCAAGACCTTAATTGTAGTCGCCACGCTCGGCACACCGGCCGAATTAATCGCAAACAACATCCAATACCCAGGGACCAAGACCCCCGGGTCCGCGGGGAGCGTGACAACACTCACGAGCCCCACGACGCTCAGGGGAGTAAGCGGCACGCGCCTCTGGTCCGTGTTGACGGTGTGCGTGGCAGAACCGTACCGGACGAGCGAGAAGGAGGTCACGGCCTGCGCCGTCGTGATAGTCAGCGAGGCGCCGGGGCGGACCTGCGTCGCGGAGACTAAGCTTATGGCTGGCCGCGCCGCGCGCGTGCCGTCGGCGTTGAACAGGTACGGCGGCGAGAAGAGCTGCAGGTCGAAGTGGTTCTGCGCGCAGCCCGTGCCGCAGAGCCCCCCGCCGCCCGCGACGACGGTGGCGTCCGGAAGCAGTAGCGCGATGCTGTGGTAGGTGCGTGGCACGGCGATGGATGCCATCGTGCGCCATGTGTTCGTCTTGGGGTCAAAAAGCTCGGCTGGGAACGCGGGCGTTGTGTCAGTGAAAGGAATCGGGTACGACTGTCCGCCGACGATGAGCACCGTGCCGTCAGGCAGGACGACGCCGTTGGCGAAGGCGCGTGCGTATGCCATGTTCGGTAGCTTGGTGACAGTCGCTGCGGAACCGACGTTGCCGAGCTTAATTAAGTGCGCATTGGGTGTGGCGTTGGAGTCTTGATAGGATGGCGAGCCGCCGGCGGACAGGATTGAACCGCTCACGGCGTCGAACATGACTGCGTTACCGCACACTGCAGCCGAATGTCGTTAGCTACTGTCATTCTGAATTTGGCTTTTGAATGCCTCAAGCGGCTGGAAAGCTTCTATGATGAGATTTTGTCCCGAGAAAAGATTATACTCTATACCCTCGAAAACGGCAAGATCAGGGAGAAAATAAGTAATAGCTCTGAAAAAGACTTACTGGCGTCACCGTCCGCCGCGCGGGTGCCGGCGCTCGTGTACGACCCAGAGCCGCTCACGTTGTACCAGTTCATCTTTTTACTTGGCCCAGCCTGGAACACGGAATTGCCCTTGTACGCAAAGAGCCAGGCGTGCTGCAAGACTCAGGGTCAGTGATTACTATCTTAGGAGTACATGATCTGGGAGTGTGTCGAAAAAAAAAAAGAAAATTGAAAGCTTCTGGGTTATAATCCGGGTTTGGGAAGAAGCATCCATTGCTCATCAAGTCGTAAAACCAAACGAGAAGAAAATGACGCTGGGGACGACTTACGTTATCGGCGCGGTAAACGCCCTGCGCATCGGCCGTGAGCATGGGTGCCACAGCGCAGCCCGGGAGCGACGTCCATGTGTTCGCCGCCGGCGAGTAAATCTCGCCATTCTTCCCGCCTTGGCCGCCGCTCCACGACCCGCCGATGGTGAAGATGCGCCCGTCGCCCACGGTCACGCTCGCTTGATAGCCGCGCGGGATGACCATCTCCGCCGCGCTCGCCCAGACTGAGTTGGCCGGGTTGTAGGTGCTTGTGTTCTTGCTGTCGTTGCCCCCCGTCACCGTAATACGGCCATCGGCGTCCAAGGAGATGCCTGGGCAGAACATATCGTCTTGGAATATGTTAGTGTTTTATTTTCTTCTCGGATTAGCTAGGTGGATTAGTGGATTCTAGAGATACATATCCATGTTTGGCGAAGAGGTGTGATCTACATCGCCCGGGTTCCGAGCCTTTCACTTACGATGAGTTTCCGTGACGGTACGCTGCGTCACCGTCTGAGAAGAGGGAGTCCATAAGGCAGTCAATGTCTGCCCTGTGCTGCCCCCGAAGAGATCCGGCCGGAAGGCACTCCACTACGACAGAGGGGGTCAGTACTGTTTCTCACGAGTACATGCGCGGGAACGATTCAGTGGGAGACTCACGAAGACTACGTTTCCCTGCGCGGATAGTGCTCCCGCTGCTGCAACAATAGGCAACACTACCGTTGAGTCCCAGCGCCCCTGACTGGTGGGAGGCGGCGTGAATGATGAAGCGTCAAGATTGACGTTTGGGCTGTAGACATTAAGCTCGGCTATGCTCGACCATGGGTTATTGGCACCTTGAGCCTCCGTCTGCGCCGTTATGCGAACATATCGGGCAGTGGCATTGGAGAAGAAGGTAGACTTGGTGACCTTATCGTTGAGCCACGTGCCGAACTGCACCGGACTGCTCCAGGTGGTCCCATCGTTGCTTAATGTAACGGTATGCTGGCCTATGTTTCCGTTCGAGCTTGAGTCTTGTCGTGGTTGATATGAGACACCGTTGATCACGTAGCTCTTCTTCATATCCAGTTGGATGTAATGCGGCAGCGGCGCAATAGTTGGGCTATATGCTGTGTGCCAGAAGGTGCTGCTGTTCCCGTCGATGGCTTTTGCAGCTTCGTTTCCGGGTTGGAAACTATCTGCCGTGACGGTCCATCCTGTACGAGGAATGGCGGTTGCCCATGGGAATTGAGCAGCCCCCAAAGAGAGGAAGAGGTGGAAAATCCCGAGGCAAAACAGCCACGGGCTGTGGCGAGTGACATACAATCCCATTGCAGCAGAAAATACTTGGATCAAATGAAGCTACCGTTCTGTATGTTTAGATTTCGGGGAGGGACTACTGAGGTCTTCGTGGTTTTTATAGACGTGCATATCTGTGTATTCCGTTTCCTCCCATCTCACCCTCCCTCTAATTCCTCATGTTCCGCTCTTCGGATTGCAACCTTGTAGAATCGTGATCAGGCACATGGCAGGCAACCAGTCGTAATGTCTCCCGAGGATGTCGTGACAATCTTCTCCAGATTCGAATAGGCAGCTTGCTTGGCGGAAGAAAGCTAAGATGCCTTACACTTCAGCTGCGTCTGTCTGGCCAATGACGACCCTGGCCACAGCTCGGTTGTTCAAGCCACAAGTGTTTTCTGCCAACCAGGCTTACGAGCTTCTGCACTTCTAGCCAATATAATGCAATCCATGGATTCATCTCTGCAACGGTTACCGGGAATCATGCATTGTAAGATTGGCACGAAGCCAATAGGCGTCGATCCACAATATAGAATAGCAACGATCAACAGGGGTACGGATTCCCCGTAAGCACTCGCTTAGTTCTTGAGGGTGTTGTGCACCAGGCCGTTCTCTTAGATGTCAGACAAGATAATGAATGATGACGTCGCAGTCAGCATGGCCTAGGCCACTAGGTAATTTACCGAGCACGAATAGCCCCCAAAGAATAAGGATACGCTTTTATGCTATACTCGCTCGGAAGGAATCGGACTTGGGCGACTGGCTATCTTGATATGGTAGGTGCTTCATATTTGTACTACTTAAAGAATTTACGCTATTTATGGCCTTATAAGATGCTGGGGACGAAGATACTAGTCATTTTCGGAGAGAATTCTCGATTCGTATTTCATGGGCTTGAGTTACATCAATAAGTTTTCATTCAGGTGTGGCTTGCCTCTGTTGTTATGGCTAGGCATACTTAGTGTTCTCGTGCGCTCTCGTGATCGTCCCGGACTAAGAATGTATATATAGAGTGTTGCATCTAGAGTCGATTAATTACGAATAATCCAGTTTTCGTTGCGAAATAAGTGCCTGGCCGCCTCAGTCCTGTCTTGAAGCCGATAGTCCTGTTGCCAAACCCGGCGTCCTTGGGGAGTAGCCTAAGGACCTGCCTTATTGATGCTCTTTCAGATTTTGGCCTCGAATTGGTGCTCAACGTCTTAAGGCACTTGAGAGAAGTAAGTAGGGTCCATCTTAACACTTTGGGTAACGGATGTGTAGCTCCTCAATGGTACTAGGATTTTAGCATAACTCGAGGTTGGTGCCATAATAGATAGGGGAGGTATATCGTTCTCAGTAAGAAATAGCATGTCCTATGAATCTCTTGGCGATATGGTTCTGTGTGCTGCCGATTGCTACGCACTATAATATATAATATGAAAATGGCCGATAAATAGAATATTTCTAGCAAAAGATTTATATACAATTACTTACCTACGCTATCTTAACGGTCATTACCGCTATGGTTATTGTGTAGTTTGAAAGTATACACAAGGTAATAACCCAAGTAAAAACAAATCATTGCACAACACAGATTACGGTTGGCGATTTCTAAATTTGAAACCCCTAGCTTCCTTAACACTTTACCCTTAACGTTGGTAATCGACATCTGGATAACCTAACGCGCCTAAGTCTAGTTCTCTAAGAGGCTCACATCAAATGATCGAGATTTTCACGTGTTCTGCCACTTCTTGAATCGTGAAAGCTAGCAACGGGTTCCCTAAGATATCCAATTGACGATATGTGTATTAAAGGGGCTAGAAGGTTACATCATTGAAATTGGTTCCGTCTTAGGTGATTACTGTGTTTGTGGTTAACGTAGTTTGCGTCGAACTCTACGATCATTAGAGGGAGTTAGCTACGATCTCGGGAAATTAACCAATCAAACTTTAATGCGAATCTAAATGCGGAACTCGGGGGCGGCAACTTCTGTTCAGGGACTTTAGAGCTTACCACGACATCTATACTTGGTGCAGGTAGTAGAAATTTGTTACGCGAGGGTCTGAAACCACCTTTGTGGACACTATCTTACTATATATAAGGTATCTCTTTGTCTGTGAAGCTAGGTATTAAGACCCTTTCGCCATACTTAGTACGAAGGTCTGTGTTGACTTATCGTGGCGGTACTGTTGGTAACTATGCTCTTGATACTGAAGTTGGTTTCTGTATATTATACAGCTTGCGACGTCTAGTACCCAGTAGAAGGCTTAAGGTGTTCTTTAGGACTCCACATGGCGTCAGAGACACTCAATCATTCAAGCAGCCATCAACCTCCCCAAAGCCTCCAAAGCCTCCCTCTCCTGCTCTTCGAGATCAAAATCATACAAAAAATTCCACTTCCCCTCCAGTGCCTTCCTCCAGTCCTCGAGGGTCTCATACTTCTCCCCGCCGCATAAGATATTACCAACTTCTCTACTTGACCGAATGACTTGTTTACACCTTGGCGCCCTCACCGACTCGAATACTTGAAAAGCTTTGCTTATATCTTTCGGATCGGTGATCCTGCTTAGTAAAGCTGCAAGAATAACGCAATCCTCAAGAGCCTGTCCCGCGCCAGCACCTTGCCAAGGCGTAGATGCGTGAGCAGCGTCGCCGATGAGACAGATGTTGTCTCGACAATACGCCTCTGTAGACCTGTGCTCATGCTGCGAGTACGCATGCAGGGAGGGTTCGGATAAAAGAAGCTATGTTCCGGTTAATAATCGTCACCACGTTTTGAATACATAGAATTCTGAGGACCTCACCTCTACTATACCGTTAGCTACGCCCCATTTTTGGCGTAATCTCTCTTTCTCTTCGTCTTCAAGCTTGCGCTTTCGGTCGCCCTGTCTCTCCTCCGCATCCTCAATGCTCGAAATAATAGCTTGAACCATTGTCCCGCCAGCTACTAATGCGTACAATAATAGCGCGCCATCGGCTGTGAAAGCATACTGTTGCCCGGGCCTTAAATACTCCTCGTCCACACTACCACGGACCTTTTCACTTGGAAAAACTGCCCAGCAATCCCAGAAACCAGCGGGCGAGCTGTGCTCCTGACCGGCGAGAACATGCCCTCGGACATGACTGCTAATCCCGTCGGCGCCAATGACAGCGTCAAAGTGACGAGTAGTGCCGTCCTCAAATATGATGGCTACGCCATAAGGCCCCTGGTCTATGGCTGCTAACTTCATATTCGCATGTAGAATTCTCTCAGGCAGGTGCGTTAGGAGCTCTTTAAGTAACGAGGCCCGAGGGACTGAGATCCTGGGCTTCATATTCGGTATCTCGAATAGAAATTCTCCCTTTTTAGGACCAGAACCCTATTTACTAAGTCAATCTCATTTTCGGTACGTTTGCGTGTTGTTAGTTCCTGCTTTTCACTCACAACCATAACGCGGATTGATTCGGTCGGTACGGCACCCGCCTTCTCTACTAGAGTGTCTACTGCCGCAGGCAATACTCGTTCTAGTGCAGTCAAGGCACTTCGGCTAAGGCCTACAGTAGCACCACGCTCAGAGAACTCCTTAGACTCATATACTTCAATCTCGAAACAGGGGCTCCTAATAAGCAGGTTTGCAAGGCTGACGCCTGCTAGGCCGCCTCCAATGATTGCTAGACGCATTACTTGTTCAATCGCCTGTGCATTAATGAATTATGGTATGGAGATAGTTGTCTCGGTGGGAAGAAGCAGGATGCATCGGAACCTAAGCTCAGAGGTGACTTTCTCAATGAGTAAAAAGAAAGTATCTGTTGGTCGGACAGCTTCGTAAAAGGTGAACCACGTGGAGGGAGTGGCAAAGCATTTCGCCCCCAAGTTCGTGAGACCATAACAGTGAGAATACGGCAATCACACCGATACCGATGGAGGCGATACGCATGGCCGCCGGACCTCTGTTACATTACTACTGCAATACGAGCGCCTATATGCATATCGTCTAGACTGCTATTTATAGCAGTCAAATCACCTACGTGAATTGAAGATCACGATAGTCTCTTGCACGTCTAGCTGAGATGTTAGTTCCATGTTACATCGCGCCGTCTCTATACTAGAATGAAATCTCTCTCTGCCTCAAATTAGGTATTTGAAATTACTTTATCTGCAGAATCACCTCGTCTCGTAAAAGTCTTTTGTCTTGGGCCAATAGGATAACTGCCGTCAGAGCAGCAGCGCCAACAGCCCCCACCCTCCTCAGTCAGCGTACTATGGGGCCTCGCCACGGACATGTTGGCTGCAACAAACACACTAGAGTGCTTCAACTGTCACTGGACAGGCCACATAGTACGACAATGCGTTCATAAACGACAACATGACTCAGGTGCTAACTGGAGAACTTAGTCATACAACGACCAGGGGCGTTGGGGAGGTTACAGAAAGCTATTCACAGGTTGTAATGCTCTTCTTTTTCTCCTGTGTGTAGGTCATATAAGTTGAATATTAATCTAGCAAAAGGAAACTGTCTTTAGTGATAGTTAGAGATGAGCTTGTCACGGAACAGAAGTACAGCTCTAAACCACAACACTATCAAAAGATAGAACGTTATCAGGTCGAACGAACCTGACCGTCTGCACCCCTATATACTAGTACCGTTACAGAGCTAGGTTAGCACGTATCTATGCTAACAAGATAGTACTCTAGTGCTCCTGCTACATTAAAAGCGAAACGTACATTGGATAACTTCCACTAGCTTCCGCCGAGTGCCCATACGTGGATTTTTGGAAAGATTCTCGTCATACGTAGTGGCGAGACGTATCGAACGGAGAATCTCTAGCTGGCCAGAAAGTCGCCAATGCTGAATCCTTATGCAACGAGAACCCTGTACTCGAGTGAAAGGGGCTTTCCGTTGTGTAAAACTCTCTCTCTCTCCGTCCCAAAAAAAAAAAACGTTTTGAGACAGACCTAGACTATTTACTATATACAACAGTTTTCTTCGTCACTTCGTAGCGATTCATAATATTCGGAGTGTTCAAGGATTTATTGCTCGATCAGTACATTCTCATTACTCCCGTGCAGGTTTGACATTTCAATGCCCAAATTCGCTTCTTCGCTTTCTTCCCCTTGCCCATCCACTGAATGAACAGAAATACTGTCATTCTTTGGGGTCGGTAAATCAGCTGACCGCCTGTTTGAATCACGACGGACAGAGATTTGACTAGCTTTGCTTTTGAGAAGCTTGGCCTTTGATGAAGTGATTTGCCAAAGGCTCTTACTTGTTGATACGAGCTACTCCCATGCAGATACTCTGACAACAAATTGTAAGGTTGGTAGGTCAGCGGCTAGTATACCTACCAACTGAACTTTCAACAACCCCCAGTATAGCCCGTTGGTAATGACAACTTTCATCCTTGAGTTAGCCTTCTTTTGAAGAATGACTGGGGGCTAAGGGGAATAGTTACAGATTGGGTCGCCATTGGGATCAAAGCCTGCTTGGGCAATTTTCGCAGTGAAAATAAGACGGGTCAGAGACGCCGTAATAGGTCTGAACATGATATCAGTACGGTGCCTGCATCTCACAGCAACTATAACACTCACGCAGGGCCAGCGGAGAAGATTAGTACTATAGCAATCTTCTTGCGCCGAGACGGATTAAGCCGCCAGATCTATTGATACGTGTTAGTAGAGCAACGAAACCGTGAACTAAATCAAGTGATATTTACTAGCGGAAGTGGGATGATTATTAGTATAATATCCGTGATAAAGTTTGTAATCGACAGAGCAAGAAACAACTGCTTCGTTTGCACGCATTTTGTAAGGAGGTCGTAAGTAGATCGCCAGTAAGCATAAAAGTTAAGCCGGCATCCGAAAAGTTGAGCGAAGAAAAATGCTGTTGTCCAGAGAGCGACAAAGCAAACCATGCCGAGCATAACCTATTTCTTTAGATGACCTGAATAAGTGACTTGCCTGACTAAGCTGTTTTTTTTTCTTTGTTTTTGTTTTTTTGAAGGGGAGCATATTTTATACACCAAGAAATGTCACGATGGTCGGCAACGCCATACAAAATATAACCTCGAGGTTAATAGGTTAGAGAGTGGTAGGTAGGGGGAGTGCGTGGCAGGGAACGAGATCCAGCAAGGTGATCCGAAGGTCACCTGACCATATGATGTCACACTTTCTATTGATTTAGTGACTTGGCAGCACTGGTCTAGCACCCGGATCACCTACTCATTCCCGGTTGAAAGCGAGAGTAGCAGGTCAACTGTTGTGCCTGACGAGCCTTGTGATGGTATTTCGGTCGGACGGGGTCAACGATGATCATCTAGGGTCTTGTGTTGTGAGAGTCTTTAAGAGCCTGAGACGTGCATCTTTCGCGCCCCTGTCGCTGCCCTGGTTCTGCAAAAGTAACATATATTATACATGGTAGGCGTCCAGAGAGAAGGGGCACAGTGCCAGCCAGTTTACCGTAGAGTGGAAAGGCTGCCGAACTACAACACATGGAATGTGAGAATATCTTTATTTAGGAATTGTTGGATAGGGAAGGCTAGAGAGCTACCAGTGAACAGTCCTATCCATCCTATCCAACTCAGCCTTTCTGCAAGCAATAGCTGACCTACATGTATATATTTCTAAAAACGGGTTTTAGTTCTTACTTATCACCTATTGGCTCGACGCGGGTTGAGGCAAATTCTACTAATAGAAGATAGGTGGTACAGCTCAGCCTTCAAAGTGGCGTATGCTTACTAAATACCCAGGTACTTAGCTGGTAGATTTTAGATTGTTGTAGATTGTTGTCATGGTTGATTTTAACAACGAGATGCTACATCTGTTAAATGGTAACTTTGTAGTTTTTTTTAAGGACTTGCTGCTATTAAGTATATGGAGCACAACCTGGAAAAATGTTATTAGGGGGGACCTAGATAGACCTATAGGTGCATTCAAAGGTTAGGTACCTCTCGTGAATTGGATGCGCCTGTAAGCACCAAAAAGGAGCGAGCTTTAAAACATAATAATACTACATCTTACTTTGGGCTCCTAGGCAGATTAAGAAGGAGGCTGACATGAGTTAACCATGCATATAGTGTGATATGCCGAGGCCCCTATCCATTGGTGCTATTACCAAATCCAAGCTCTTCGTCATTTGTTTTCTTTTCTTTTTCATCTTTTCGCCGGCTTTCGCATCCTTTGCTTTATGCCGATAGTTGATATGTTTTCTGTTTCACCCCGCTCACTGTAGGACACCATGTTGAAGTTTCTTGCGGCTGCTCTGATTGGGCAATTTCTCTTGAAAATCGCGCCATCTGCGGCGGCTACGCAGCAGCAGTGCTATTACCCAAAGGGCAACCCTTCGGCGGGTGACATTCCGTGTGGTGACGGTGTAAACCACAGCCACTGCTGCGGATTCGACTCAATATGCTTGTCGAACAAGCTTTGCCTTCACGCCGCCGGTTCATTTGAGCTTTCTCGTGCTAGCTGTACGGACCCGACCTGGCAGTCCCCCGAATGTCCTAGCCACTGTACAAATGGTGTGCCTGTTTGTCCCTTCCATGTATAAAGATCGTCCAACTTACGAAGTATAGTCAGTATCGATGGGGGCATTCCGCTCGGTCTGTATAGTTTTGGTGGCTACATGCCAACACGGTATTGCTGTGGTACAGCTGTTGTGGAAAGTGGAACCTCGTCCTTGGGTTGTGCTTGGAGTCCACATCCATTTACGTTGGAGCCGGGTGACATACTCCCTGGCAGAGGTGTCTTGCAAGATTACGTCATGGCTGGATCCATAGAATCCAATACATCTTGGCCGAAAAATGGAACCTGCCCAACGGACACAAGGCCAAATGCTGTTCTTGCTGTAGGTGCCGGACTCGGAATACCTCTAGGCATATTCTGGGTCGCAGCATTGTTATGGGCGCTGTGGGAGAGGAGCCACAGACGACGTGAAGCAACAGAAGCACGACTTATACCGGCGGCTATACAACCCGGGGAGAAGTCACAGCCGTTAGAGCGTGCAAACCCAGTGTATCAGACCTGGGCTCCCGACCAAATAACTGAGCTGAGACACGAGAGAGAGCCTGTTGAAATCGACTAGATTGTCTTCAATCTTGTATTATATCTGTATTTTCTAATCGGGAGTTTGGGTACTCCTTGATTTGTTGTGTCAAGAAGCTATCTGCAGCTTGTTTCTGAACAGTACGTAGGTGTTAATCTATCGTCGCGCAAGGGGTTAGGGGCATCTTTCTACATGGGGTACACTCATGTTTCGTGTCCATATGTGATCACTACAGATAGTGTGTAGTTTATAATAGTAGGATGTACATGCTTCAAACATGCATATACGCGTCTAACATATTCCAAATATTCAAGTAACATATAATAGAAGCGTGATGCCTTGCCTTAAAATGGTCCCGTGTGTATAGTCGATGGCGATAAAATCAGTGATCTGGTTCTGCAGTGAACCATTAGCATGATGATAAGTCATTTTGCACAGGGGGATCTCCTATTTGGACCCAACTTATGCGCTGTACATGAGTGAGATGCTTGCATAGCCAATCAACAATTCATTATGCAGATTTATTATTCTATGCACCCTTTGAATGGCCAGGGCTCACGTCATGGATTTAGAACCCCTAGATCAAGATAACAAGCCCGCCCATTTATACCTGAGCCTTGCGCTGTAACCTATACCTCTCTCCCCGCCGGGTATTATTTATTTACAGGGCTGAGATTCTCATGACCATTACAGACCAATAGCCGTTATATCTTTAGCTACATGTCTTACCTGTAGGCCTTGCCAGGTTTTACTAAGCCTTGTTGTGTGACACTTGTGGGCTAAATTTCCCGGCTACAGAACCGACCGTGACTGGTCTTGACCCGAGGCCTGATTAAATAGAAACGAAATATTGGATGAGCGGTACAAGGTACATAAGCCACCAAGCTGCGTATGCCTAACACCAAAACTCGAAGATCACATGTATGCTGGTTTGACACTCGAGCCTAGGATGGCCGTTATAATTTGGAGTGGCTAGTCAGGTTAATGCTACCTAGGTAGACTTTTGAATAGTCAGCACGTACGTACCTGCCTAGATAGCTGATCCCAGGCGTACGAGATGCCTATTCAGGTACCTCTTCCTACCTACATGTAGGTATCGTGATTGCCGCATAGGAAGTACGTACTAAAGTACCTAGATACCGACGCGGGGAAGCCAACTTGACGCGACGCGTTTACACGTCAATTAAGCTACCAATATAGCTCCTCGTACTCTCGCCGTTCAATCACCTACTTGAGGCAGGTACGCTGGACCTGAACTGCACCCTGGGCTGTAGGCTTCTTGTCCGTATGCCGAGTTTCCAACCCAAGCCTATAAATTGGCCCCCTCCCACCCCTCTCTGTTCTCCCTTCCTCCCTCTTCTTCTCAACTTTTTTTTTCGATAACTCACACCACAAACCACCACCACCGAAGATATCGACACAATAGGTAACCATTAGTACTCGCCAGCACCCATCGACAACTGCCTGCAATACCAACTAACACCCATCAGCACCATCAGCAACCGACGCCGACACGTCCTGACTACCGCCGCACCCCGCGATGAAGAAGAGACATATCCACACCATTTGTCGACGACAAGGTACGTTTTCTTGAAGCCTCCCTCCAACTCCTTCCCCTCCTCCTAGCCGGCTCGTATCGTTCCCCTCTTCGTCCGAATAACTGTCACCTTACATCACTATCATCCACCCTCTTCTCGGTCGAGACCACCTCAGATCGCCTGTTTCACTATATAAAACACTCGTTCTCAGGGCATGGACTGACATACACAGAGCACATCGAAACTAGGGAGAGACACAAACCACGAGAAGTTTCATTTCATTTGTCTGCTTGTTCGGCGTTTGGCGTTTGGCGTTTGGCGTTTGGCGTTTGGCGTTGGTTATTTGGGCATTTACAGGCGTTTATGGTTCTTTAAGCATTTACAGGCGTTGGTGGTACTTTTAGCATTTACAGGCTTCGGCCTCCTGGCTTCACGGCCCCCTGGCTTCACGGCCTCGGTTCTCTGGGCATTTACAGGCGTTTCGGTTGGGTTCTGTTGTTTTGCTTTCTTTTCCTCTTTGCCGCACTTCAGGTACCACGCTGACATTCATAGACCACACCTTCAAGAGACACTGTCCGCAGTTCTCTATCGCATGGCAACATGCGCCCCCAATTTTTTGTTCTCCAGGGCTCTGTTTCCTGTCACCTGGTATTACACTGCCTCCAGGTGGCGAACCTACTCACTTTTTTCATTGCATATCTCAGCTCTCTGAGGATGTAAAGAAGATTGTACAACTGCTGGAAGTATATGACCAGATCGTGATACCAACGACATAGAATTTCCCGTGAAGGAGATGCCTCATAATGTGCTTCGTACTTGCCTCATATTTTCGATACTACCTCTGCAAGTACCCACACATGGCCGTGGGAATTTCAGATTATGATCCCCTCTAGAAGTTGAAAATATAGTGCAAAAGCGACTTGCAGCAAGGTAGTATTGTCCCTTCTACCCGGCTACGCCCTATAAGCTATGAATGCAACACCAATTACAGACATCTCGGACGGAATAATTAGAAACACTTTGCTACGATCTCGAGAAACCAGCGGACGACCCGATGCCAAGTAAACCATGGTGGGACTATTGCTTCAACACCAGGTGGATTGTAAAACAAACCATGTGCCTGCACCTGAAGGTGGAGCTTTCCTTCATAAAAAAGGAGAAGAACGATAAGGGACAACTTATATAAATGATTATAGGTAGAACTTATGTGACAAGAGGAATGGTTTTACAAACCTGTTTGTGTGTGGCTGGAATGACCTTGTTTACATTAGCCATTTGCGCAACTTCCTGCATCTAGATCCCTGCATGAGTGCACTCTAGCTTAGACGAGGCTAGCAGCTAATATAGGGTACTCTATAATCAATTAATCACAGTACCTATTGTTATTATCAGGATGTGCAAGCCGAGCTTGAATAGGGCCTGGTTGTGAGACTAGCGACCCACCATGCTAATGGTAAATGTGACAGGATTAGATAGAACGTAGTGAGACATTGGTATCCATATGCCTTATGCGGCGCTATTTCACATCACTTGGGCATTGGGCACCTTCAGGGACCTGTGGGGTGTTGTCATCCGGGCGTTACCCCAGCGCCAGTAGCAAATATAAATAAACGATAAATATACAATATAAACACACGCGTCTGTCAATCTAACCGGTTTTTATCACGTTCGAGTCCCAAATTCTACCTACTTTTTTTTCTCACCCATCCTGCTAAACATGGACTTGAAAAATGAGCCAGAAGAAAACCAGGCTGTGAGTGAGAACCTCGTAGTTACCCACCGTCGTAAGGTTCGGTTGTACTCCGTGGATGCAAACCGTGTGGTGGACATCGCGAGGCATGTCTGGATCGGCCTTCTCAAGCGTCGGAGCGCTTATCTAACCGAAAAGACGTTGGAGCGCCTAAATATCAAATGCACTCAACTTGATCTAAGTACCGGCGCGCCCTCGGATGGGAGCGAGATCTTCATTCGCCCTTTTCCAACGGCTCGAATACACGAAATACTGGCGCGAACTGAGCCTTGGCACGAGTGCAAGCTGCTTGAAAAAGGTTTCACACGTCAGTCAACTGCGGCGTTGATTCTGAACTGCCTAGTAGAATGGCTCACGCACAACAAAGGCGGGACGGAGAAACGCCTCATTAACTACACAGACTGGCATACACGATCGTAAGTTTCCCAACCGAGATCACATCTCGTGGTTACACGTGTACAGACTCGCAGTATGGGCTAATCTTTCTTTGGACAGCATGCAATACAGTGAAGGAGAGAGACTTTACGAGTCTGAGATAAGAGATGGACGTGGCCCAGATTGGTCGGTAGAGAAGGTTCTCGATAAAATGGATGGCCTCACCCCACATGTTTCGTGCCTTCTAGCCGATACTGCGCCCCTTAGGGATGCACAGCTTTCCAGAGCGGAGATGTGGTGCATTCTTAGAATTACTTATCGTCGCATGAAATTACGCGAATACCGAAAGCATCGTATTATCCCTGTAAGAACTTTCCTCACTATCCACGACCAAACTGCTCACATTCTATCCTTAAAGGTAACGGTGATTTCAGCCGCAGATAGGCGGGTTCGCATTGTCCAAGGATACTTTGATAGCGAAGAAGGCTGCGTTCGAGTCAGGAAGTCACCGATTCTCGACTTCGACCAGGGTGACGTGGGGCAAAAAATAATACTTTTGTTGTCATGGTGCATAGGCGACACGGTTGGCCATACTAAGGCTTAGATTACCTACGTAGGCAGTGCCGTTAATATTTAGAAGCATGGGTTCATCGAGAGTTGTCAACGTGAAAGTGCTGAAGCGCAGTGATCACGGAGATAGTGATTGCCCAGGGGCACTCGCCTACTGCAGGCATCATACTGAAATTGAAGCTCTTGTGTCGCCTTGCCTCGGGCGCATGTGTCAACTGCCAGTTCACGCGCTTACACAACGACGAGGAGGCTACGTGGCCCAACACTACGTATTTAGTCTGAGAGCGGATGGCATCGGCGGCCTTTACCGCGACTGGCCACCACATCTAACGCAGTCTAGGGTATTTGTATCACATCGGCCCGTATTTCATGAGTTGCCCACACCGTGGCACTATTGTAACCGGGCTGGACAAGGCGCTCTATGTTCGTGGGAATACCCGCTCGGAGTTAGGCGGTCGGCTATGCTGGAGTCGCGGTGATGGAACGTTCCATCGAAGCAGGGCCGCGGAAGGTCACCGATCGAAGCTAAGCGAGCTTCGGCAATATAGCATTGAGACTCAATGTAGATATAGAGATGCAACAAGGACATCTCTGAAGCTAGGTACACTGTATCTTTCTAGACGCTAGACTTAGTTGGGGTGAAACTCTAACTCCAACTAACGCCTCGGCTAGAGATACTGTCTATGTCATCTATAACTACCGCCGAAACTCTGTTATGGTGGCTTCAGGTATCGTTAAGACGCAGCTATATACTATTGGACTATTTTTGGGGTTAGTATGATCAATAGGTTTGGAATATGCTAGATAGTGAGAACGCTGGTCTCCTCGCTAGACACTGTCATTCAGCTACCTCATAGTACCAAAAATCTCAACATCCACCACAATTGGTCGGTTAGCTCAGTTGGTTAGAGCGTCGTATGTCTTCCCCGCGCCTCACGCACAATTACCTAATGTATCAATACTAATCCGTCACAGGTACTAATACAGAGCCATCTGTACATAGTAATGCGAAGGTCATGGGTTCGACCCCCATACTGACCATTATCTTCCTTTTTGGCGGTATCCAGGTTGATGAACTAACTTAGCATTAGTAAGGCTGCAAGTCGCCAGCTGCATGAAACGTCACAGAAGTCATCTCTGTCTCAACCACCATAGAAGCTAGGTGCGTATCGTATTATTTTATTACTATCTGGAATATGAAATTTTATTATACGGCATATTCGCCTGGGAATATGTCTGATCGCGTCCCCATGTCCCTCAGCCAGGTAGCTCTACCTTTCAATGGACGGTCAGAGTAAGGCCGTTCTTGGCGTCTTGGCCCAGATACACAGAACCATCGTGGTCGCGATCATCAACTTGAATCTTCAAGTAGATCGTCTCGGCACAGTCCACGTAGCCGGCGATGTGGCTCTCAGCGGTCTCGATGTCGGGCCAGGATGTCGTGTCGGGATGAAGCAGCGGCCTGCCCTGCTCGACCGCTTCTTCTGCGATGGGTGTGATGGTCTCCCAGCTCACATCTCCGTCGGGAAGTCGTGACAACTGCTGCGCGGCCAGCAGCCCATTCCCCTTAACGACGAAATCAGTACGCTCGTCCTTCGCCGCCTGGACCCAGCCGAGCACGCAGGTTTTCGCATCGGCCGGGATTCCTTCGAACACAGCAATGTTTTCAAGAGCGGAGGTGTCGTCTGTTCGTAGAACTTCTAGTTGTGAAACCGTTGGCGCTGCCTTGCTGGCCTCAAAGGGAAACACTTGGTACATTGTAGGCTGGACGAAGATGTTTGGGTTACCGGTGTCTGGCTGCGCCCTTATAGAAGAGGAATGAACTGGGCTTGCCATGCCAGTCAGGGCTAGACACGTGATGACTAAACCAAATTTCTGAGTGAAATACATCTTGTTGAAAGTCCCGTGAGAAATGTGATTGGATTTGAGACAAGAATGAAGAGACAGTCGATGATGGATAGAGTAATCCTCGTGAGGTCGCAGAGCCGATATTTATATCAATCTGGCACTTGCGAGACAGTTTCGTTCGTCAGACGAGGAGCGTGGCATAGCATAGGGACATGCCAAATTACACAGACAAGCAGGAGAAACATTGAGCAAGCAAATAAGGTTTGCCCCTCGCTCGAAATGTTACTATACTGTTATGCACCATGATCTCATCTTGCTTTTCTAGGTCGACCTAGAATACACCAATAAGCTAAGCCTTGTTGTGTCATCCGATACCTGAACATTGGCCGGATGCAAACGATGATTAATACGAGAGAGAAGGGCCAATTACTGAGACATAAGTGGCAGACACAGCTTGGCAGAGCCACTATGCATCGGCAGCATCAGGTAACATAGCACAACGTAGTATGGCATACTACTGTACAGTACGTACAGCACCACACAGCGCAGCTAGTAGTTCAGTCTACTCCATGCCCGGAATACTGAATTGTGAACGTAAGGCGTAAGGCATGAGGCGGCCACAGCTAGTTCAGAAGATCTACATAGTTAACACGGAACCCCTCATTTCGAACCCACTGTAATGATACCTAAGATTCTAGTGTGAAATAGGTTCTGGTTCTGCAGAGGGCCCTCGACATCCTATTGGCTAGAGTTATAAGTATACTAGTAGTGCGGGGAGCAGACACGTTAGACGTCCACATCTCTACCTCTCTACATGTATCAACAGCCGGCATTAGCTTCCTAGGGCTCGGAAAGCTGCCGAGGAAAGCTAATACTGTCTGTCGACCCTGCATATGGCTGACTCAATGTTACATGTGGATTCGGTTGTTGGGTAGCTATGTAACAACTACCATAGACATAGACTCGAAAATCCCCAAAACAGAGACTAAATAACATATTGGCTGTATAGGGAAAGCTATATGATATCATGAAAAGACTAATACGTAATCGTGTAAAAACTGTTGAAGACTAGATAAAGGCAATGTTCATAGCGTATACATAGATCTATGTGTACGATCCATCGTGAGAAGGGCAGAAGGAGAAACACAGGCTTGATGCTTGAAGTTATTAGAACCCCTCATCTCATGGAGCATGTGCGCCCTATGCAGCTTACCTCGGTACCTAGATAGATAGAACGACCGAAAGCTAGGTCTAGCACGAGGTTACGGAATGCGAACCTAACCCCAGTCTCTGAACCAATAGGTCCCTCTGGGAGTAGGAATTAGAGTTCAACTATGACCTAAACCGTTGGATAGCTAGGGGGAATATTGATGCCGTGGAAGAGATGGAGGTAAATGACATAGCATTCAGGGGGAAGGTTATGCTTATACACTGTCTCTAGCACGCTGGCACGACGCAGAGATTCCTAGTGTAAACTCTAAATCTTAATATAAACTTCGCTTTGTGGGGTGCCCGTTGTAGAGGCAACCGCCCTATTTACATTCATAGTAGATACCTGGTTGGCATGTTTACTTTGAACATCAGTATTCTGGCTTGTAGGTAGTAATTGTTTTGTTTTCGCCTCCATATCCACATCCTCCTCTCTCTCCACTCCACCACATCCACTTTCTCTCCAATTTCGCTCCACGCTCCACTCCCAAGGTGGAACCGACCCGCACTGTCTCTTGCAGATCAATATTCCTTGTCGCATTCTTTCTCACACAATGGCAATAATTAACACTCGCCCGCCAATCAACGAGCGGCGCCTGAGTCCCACAACACCGCCCCCGCAAGAGCTTTGCCTCGGCCTCTTTGAGATCGGCCGGACCCTGGGCGAGGGCTCATTCGGCCGCGTTTGTGTCGCTCGGCACCGGCAGTCGGGTTACAGCTGCGCGATAAAATCGATCAGCAAGGACGCCCTCCCGCGAGCGGCGGTCATGCGGGAGATTGAGATCCAACGCAGCCTCAAGCATCCCGGGATCGTCGAACTCTACGCCTGGTTCGAAGACTCATCTTGCATCTACATAATCCTTGAGTACGCCGCCGGAGGAGATTTGTGCGATGCCCTGCGACGGGAGACGCGGTTCTCCGAACAACACGCGGCAGCATGCATCGCCCAAGTTGCGTCCGCCTTGGCTCACATGCATAGCAAGAATATCATGCACCGCGACATCAAGCTCGAGAACATCCTCCTAAGCCTCAACGGTGAGGTGAAGCTAGCTGACTTTGGTCTCAGCATCCTTTCTCCGGACAATAGGGAAACCTCAGTCTGCGGTACCCCGGAGTATTACGCTCCCGAGATGCTGCAACCCGATTCTCCTAGTTACACGAATGCTATCGATTCGTGGGCGCTCGGCGTATTGGCTTATGAGCTTTTAGTCGGCCATTCCCCATTCCGGTCTTACTCCTGGATCTCGACGCCTGAGAGGATTCTCGAGCGCGATATGGACCTCTTACCGGAATCCATATCCCCACACGCAGAGAACTTCATTGATTCCGTAAGAACTACCCTTTCCAACCCCCCACTAACACATTTTCTATACTCGCACATATGTGCAAAACGAAAGAGAAACGTCTCTTTTCCTCCCCTTAATCCCTACATTGCCCCTTTTCTTCAGCCTGGCTAATGCATTGTGCAGTTGCTCGCCATGGAGCCATCAGAGCGACTATCCCCTGAGGCCGCTCTTGTGCACCCCTGGATCGTGGAGAACAGCAGCCCGCCGATGGAGTAAGTGGCATCTGACATTTCACGTCCTGCTAACGAGCATATAACTGGAGTTTCGGCGAACCCGGATACGGACATACTATAGAAGATCAGGAGCATTTTCCGGCTAAGGCGTTCAAGATACCCGCGGCCATCCCGTCGCATATTGGAGATTCCATTGGATTTGTTTTTTTGTTAGTCTTTTTGGGGAGGTTCACTTTGATTATCGCTTATAGATTCAAATGTCGTGGAGGTGTGGAGCATATATATACCATTAATACTCGTGGAGTATTAACGGCGTCATTTTTTCCATCAGAGGTTAATTGCTCGCATTTACAACCAAAGTTAGACTCATGTATAGATATTCAGCACCATATCATAGATAGAAATTCACTTAAATCACATGCTTCATATAGAGGTACTTACTGACACGGCTCATCCACCATTCGCTAGCAAGAACCACACCCTACTACGGGTCAGTTTCTGCGGGATCGACTCGGGATAATCCGTTCCAACACCGCTACTCATTCGAATACAGTGAAATACAGTGGATCATTAGCTCAGATCTAGTAACCCCATCGAGTTACACGGGAGCATCTTCTCACATTATTGATAAACAAACGTAGGTGACACAATGTATGGAAAGGCGACTCGAATTGAATCAGCAGCTATAGACATAATTTAGGGTCAATCTTTAAAATGACGAGATCTTGGCCTAACTGCGCGCTAGTCGTAGTGGCGGACTGTCATTCATCACTCCTCGGGTACTGCAAGCCTCCATCCTCTCGAGCAGAACAACATATGCGCATCTATCTCGTATACTAATCAGGCCTTAATCTTGTCATTCCTATATCAATCTGTGGGGTGGGGACTCGGAATCAACCCGAGTAAGTCTATTATGGATTCTTTCCGCTCTGATCTTCAGCAACCAATCATCCATCATCCTCGGTGGCGCAATTGGCTAGCGCGTCTGACTGTTAAATTACTTGGTAACAAGCAGTTACAGTTAATCAGGAGGTTGAAAGTTCGAGCCTTTCCCGGGGAGATAATTTTTTGTTTTTTAATTTCCCTCCCATTCACTTGAAAGTATGCTTACTTTTTTACGAAGTGCGTCAAGAGGAAAAACGGAAGTGGGGTTCTAGCTTTGACGCATGATTTGTGAACTATACGCAAAACGGTTTGCAAGACAAATTCAAACAAAATGGATCTAAGATGGGCACGTTGAAGAACCAGTGATGATTCGGAATTGATAAAAGGAATTATAACTCGAGGATGAATATATATAATCCCGTTTTTATAAAAGCAAGGGCTTGGGGACGTTGTCATAGTTGTCAAGTTACCAACGTGTTTTCAGGGCTTTATCAGCGTGCACGCACATCATCACACAGTGGAAAGAGATATATTACAACAAAGACGTGGACAGCTATCAAATCAAGATATATAGTAGTACACCTAGTTCAACTAAAGCGTGCGAGGCCCGGAAGTCATGGAACAAGTAGATCTAGAGCTAATTATAAAACTTTCATGATTTTAAGTTTTACCTCTTTCAGGAGCTTGACCGAAATATCACATAGTTTATAGCGATAAGCACTATCACTCAATTAATCAGCCGCCGGGGGTCCCTAAGCTATACGTAACCTTTCTCTGTGTACTGCGCTCCCTAGGTAGCTTGTAACCTGTAGTTAGCTAATTGTGCGTTTTATTTCATACTCCTAATACAATCAATTGAAAATGCATCCTTTCGCAGCTCGGGTCAAATTGTTTAGTAACATCAAGGATGTTGTAGTTGCTCCCTTGCTCGTTCGGCGTCGTCGTTATCTTCCAATCCAAATTCCGGCTCATAATGCTCAGGTTCAGCGCCATCGGATTGAGGCAGAAAGCCTTGCTCAGGCGCATGTTTCTTTAGTAGACGCTTTGCATTCTTATGTAGCTGAGAGGGGCCAATCTTCCGACCCTCGGGACTACTAGTGAACCTGCTATATTGCAATAAGCCACTATAGATACCCAGTCTTGGCGCGTATGGGAAGTCACTGCCGTAGACAATATTTGATGACGAAGCTGTCGCAAGGAGAGCCTTGAGCTGTGCCTCGCTAGTAGAAATCGCAAGGTCGTACCAGAAGCGACTGGCTGCCGATCTCCTGTTCTCTGATAAGCATTGGTTCTTGTTTATACCATGGCTTTTTTACATACGCTTGTAACATACTAGCATTGGACTGCCGAGCAAGGAACGGCTCCAAAAGAGCCCCTATGCCACGGTGTGCGAGCATTGGAAAAGCGCCGCCGGCATGGCTCAGTATGACCTCAATGTTGGTACATTCCGACATGATACCTGATACGAGTAGGGACATTGCTGCTCGTGTAGTTGCGAGCGGATAGTCAATGACGGGCTGTGGAAGAAACCCGCCGATCTTCTCGGGAGTGACGTTTATGTGACCAGGATGCAGAAAGACAAGCGCTGAGTATTTGTTCAATTCCTTCCAGATAGGTCTGAACGCATCGTCGCCAACTAGCCTATCCCCGTAAGACGACATGACCACGACTCCATTGGCCTTCTTCTCAACCTCAAAGATATGTCTTATCTCTTCAAGTGTCCCTTCAATGTCGTTAAAATCAGGCAGACTCGCGAAAAAGCCGAATCGTCCCGGTCGCTGTTGACACACGTCCCAAACCTCTTCGTTTAGAGCCCTTGCAAGCTTTCTGCCACTCTCAGTAGGTCCGAGGATGGCAGGCCCGGGAGCTGTGACGGATAGAACCGAGAAAGATGCCCCAATAGTGTCGCAGAAACGCACACATTCCTCAAGTGTCCAGCTGGGAGTAGCCCACCCCGCGGGGTCACCGCCGCTCTCATCTAGCGCATTGATAAAACTTGGCGTCAGAACATGGATGCTGTAACCTTGATCAGTGCTCTCTCTATGCTTCTATACTGGGTTAGATTCATTACTGTGTATCGATGCGAGAAGTGCTTAATTTTTTGGATAAAAGGCTGGTTGCGCCCTCGGCAACGTATTCAAGCACGGCAGTTGGTGCCCAAACAAGCTGGAAAATAAATGCCAAGAATATGGCGATACTAGCCAGCATTGCCGATCTCGTGAGACCGGACATGGCGTAGGCTGTGAGAGAATGGCAACAGCTCTCGGCTCTTTCCATAGCGTCCGTAGCATAGAATTGCTGACTTGAGCCAGAATGACGTCAAGAATACTGTTCTCAACAATCTCGAACGCAGACAATATTTTAAATCATAAAATACAATGGACCTGGCCCTAGTCGGATTGACGAGATTTTGAAATCAATCTGAAGTCTAAAGGGAAGTCGTCCTTTACGCGACAAGGAGTAGCCGCGGTCGCATACGACTTAAGGTAGGTAAAGCCGCCGAAGACACCCCGCGGCAAGACTATGTGTACTTTCGGCCGCTGGTTGGCGATCGGCTAGCCTACCTAGTAAACGGAGCATCTAAAACACCTACCTAGCCTGCTCGCCCGCTCATGCCCTGGTCTGGGGCAAGGGGGAGCGTCACGGTGGAGCCGAGTGCTGGGTATCGCTCAGTCGCACTCGGGATGTTTCCGATCATACGATTCCGAGGTCAACTGCGAGTGATCAATCAAAATAGTCCTAGCAGGTCCTAGGAACAATCGCTATTTATCGTCATTGCCATATGATTGTCAGGTGATGTGCCCCTGCAAAGGGCGCGAGTCTTTCTAGGTAACTGCGGTTGGCGCGTCGTCGTGAGTCAAGTCTTATTCCATCCTCGAGGCAACTTTTAAGAGGAATGTTAACTGCCTAGTCGGTTTGCGGGATAGTAAAGACTCACGTCTTCCCAAGGAAGTACGTCCTACGCAGCGCTAGTAGGATCTTTGTCAGCGGTCCTCTCGTATCAAACACAAAAGCATAGATATAGAATAGCCCACTACTAGATAGCCGAGTAGAGGAATATGCGCGTTTATCCAGATGCACGATGTCTCTAGACAATGACGAGTTAGGTGTACTACCCTGATGGTTTGGGCGCGTAGTACGAGGGAAGCTTGTCGTTCTTATGGAAACGGCTAGCTCGGCGCGGTAGATGAATTGAATCGAGTCATTCCATTTTAGGGCCCTGCTTACGAAAGCTCGGAATGATCCCGACAGACGCCCCGCTTACCATACACTTACAAGACTATTTCCGTATTGCTCTGGTGTCTAGATGAAGACGTCCCATTAAGGATTTCCATGGCACGTGGAACGATTAAAGTCGTATTATACAAGAAAAATCATGAGCCAGCGGAATGCTCAAGAGCGCCAAAGACGTCGTAAGATACCCTTAGCTTGCGAGCCATGTCGGGAACGGAAGATTCGTTGTGATGGAAGCAAGCCGGTCTGCTCCGCATGTCAACGTCGGGGCTTCTCCCTTGAGCACTGTCTTTACACGATAGAGAATGCGCGGACAGCAAATCGGGATTCGTGCGTGATCTCGAGGAAACTTGGTGTGAAAGGAACTAATGTTATATAGATACATCCAAACTCTACATGATCGCATCCGCTTTCTAGAACGAACGATACAGCAGAGCGGAGCCGCAGTTCCGCCCGTAGCCAGTGAGGATCATGCGGTGTCTGGAACCGGCGTCACCCGTGAACTCCCGGACCCAATCATAGGGACAGGTGCGGATAGCTACCGAGGAACTGCACATAATGTTTCTGAGGTGTCGCCTGATCGGCGAGCGGCCGGTATCGTTTCGCCGCAATGCTTGGATGATGTGGAAGCAGAGAACGGAGTTACGGCTATGGGCACTCTCGATCATGAAGGTGTCATCTCAGCTGAGTTCAAGGACTCAGAGCAGTTCTATGGCAGCTCTTCGGCTGCTTCGTTCATGCGACAGGCCGTAGAAACTACGAATAGTCCAGTCTATACAGCAAACCGCCGAAATACTCCGACAGAAGACTCACCTGCTCGCGAGAGCCAGAAACAAAAGCAGATGAAAGGGGATCAAGACTACATGTGCCATGCATACTCCGAGAACTTCAACCTCCCTCCGCGATCGCTCGCCGATCATCTCCTGGGGCGGTTCTGGGAGAAGGTGTACTATCTATACCCTGTTTTTGACCGATCCGCCTTTGAACGGGCGTATCGTGCTCTGTGGGAACCGCAGACAGAGCAAAGCAGCGCGGGCAGCTTCCCGAATATTGGCCTCGGCGGCTCGCCGGATGGTGGTGGCCATCCCATGCTATTCCACTGTGCCCTCAATACCATGTTTGCTATTGGCGTTTCGTTTTCCGACATCCCATCTGCCGCGAAAGACGTAGCTACTGCGACATTTTTCCAAAAGGCTAAATCTTTCATCGGGCTGGACCTACTAGATATCAACAATATCGGATTAGTTCAAGTTTTTTTGCTGATAACTATTTTTCTCCAGAGTACGCGGTACCCAAGTCGATGTTGGAATGCTATCGGCATGGCATGTCGAGTCGCTCAGGGCCTTGGGCTGCATATAGGCACACCTCGTAGGGAGAGGAGCCCGCTTGAGATCGAAATCAGTAGACGAACCTGGCAGGGATGCGTCATCTTAGACATGTATGTTCTACATAAGCTAAGCAACGCCCCTTGTTTGCTGAACTCAGACACGCACTGAATGATGTTATCTACGTTTTATCATTTCTAAAGCTTCTGAATAGGACCGTCAGCTTGACATTCGGAAGGCCTGCGATGACACTTCACCTGCCGGAACATCCAACATCGAATCTCGATGCCGCTGAAACCAAAATCGAGATACAAGACCGACCCCCACGAGAGGATCCGTCTAGGCTTGTCTTTTTCGCCGAATACTATCGGCTATGCCGTCTGTTACGGGAGATCCTGGGGCAGGTCTACCAAGGCGGCCATTTTGGCCAGTTAGCCGAGGCGACGCCAGTAGCAAATCATAGTGAGAATTTTACAGCCATCTTTCAACTTGATCACAAACTACTTCAATACGAGGAGTCTCTGCCTCCCATGCTCTCATGGCGTCGACCGATGGATCTCGAGAAAGTCTCTGAATCGAGACAGTCGACAATTCAAACGCAACGCCGAGTATTACACGGGAGGTAGTTCGCCATGTCCAGTATCGCGTGACATCGGACTAACTGTAAAAGGTTCCTCTATTTGCGGATTATGCTCTACCGCCCGATGTTCACACAGCTCTGTTCCAGGTATGGGAGATCCTGCCGGACACTACTATTGTCTTGCTAATGACGATGACCATGAAGTCGAGAGAAAGATCCGATGCTTACCCCGCTATATAAATCATTCATGCTGCTATGTGCCAAGAACTGTGTGCAGTCATCCCTTGACCTCGTCGAACTGGTTTACAGGACACATCGCAAAATAGCGAGTGAATGGTGGTGGGATGGTTTGTGTGAGTGCTCACAGTCTCCCTGGGTTTCGAAGCCACGTCGATACTAACCTTTCTCCTAAGATGCCTGCACCTCCGGGCTCGTGTTATCCTTCAGCCAGCTACACTCAGAGCTGAGGAATTGTTTCGACCACTCCATTATCCAACAGTATTGGGAGCACTGCGAGGTGGTCCTCGATCACTTGTCGACAAACAGCCCTTCGGTTCAAAAAACATTGAAGATATTAAGAAAAATTCGGGACCCCATCATCGCAGGTACGTCGTCATAAACGCTCTTATTCGCATCCTTGTTGACGGCGAGTTAATAGAAGGGATAACGGAAGCTGGGGAGCTGAGCGCGGTCGAAACCGCGGACAACGTGACTCTACAACTTGACCCCGGACCCATGGATTCTGGCATCGGTGAGCTGGTTGAAATGCTGCCTTTCCAGTTGATGGACGATGCGGGGATGCCTGATATGTCCGACATGGCATTCGATTGGAATCAACGCTTTGACGCCTTCAACAATATCTAACACTTAATGGTATCACCTAGCATATAAGCATTGAGGCCTGCATACGTAACATCTAAATTACATAACAGGAGATAGCCTATAAAGGTGCGATAGTTACGCAAAGGGGCTTTGAAAAATTCAGCCATAAGGCGAGATGATGAAAAGGGGCAACGGCGAATCCCTATTTGGGGCTAGCTCGCAGGGTCAAAATGATGTGATATACTTACTTATGTACTCGCTCCTAGGTAGTCTAGGCAGTGAATAGGCATTTGAACTCGAAACCTGAGGCGAAACAATGCATTGTCTTCTGTGCAGATGTTAGCTACAAATGACGAATTACAAACTATTAAGATAGCGCTCGAAGACAAAGCTTACTTTGTAGTCTAGAAGCAAATAGAATGTAACTTTAGACTCTTGCGGACAAAGACCTTGGCCCAAGCGGACTTAAAGCTCGGACCCACCCGGTAAATCCTGCAACGGGGATGAGATCGAACCGCCCCCGGCTCGCTGGTACGGACACTAGACTGCTTAGTGTAGATAGTTAACCAGGAGATTGGAGATTGGGTAGTGTTGGCGGAGATAAAGGGTGCCCAACCCGATGGTTCAATACTACCTTGGGTATTCTGCATACATACGAGAATCTAGCAACATAGCATTCCCATATCTATAATTTAGAGCTAGCACTAACGGAAGATCTTATTCATAGCTGGCCTCGGGCTCTCGGTAGGTTTCTCTAAATCCTGGTGCCTGTCAGCGGCCATTACAGTGTAAGATTGAGGAGATGGAAGGCTCCTGTCGGGCGCGGAATTTGGTTCAGGGGTCGCGGTCCTAATTTATATAGAATAGCGCTAAGCTACAAGAGGATATATAAGTCTTGGCACCGGTGTTTCCAGGCTGCTGGATCATGCACGCAATTTCAGCTTTTTAATTCCGACCGTGTTTCAATACCAGTGCGAATCATATTCCGCCAGATGCTGACTGTTGCGATATGATACAGGCTTCGTGTCGTTTCAATTAACTATGCGATTCAATCCACCTATCCTCAAAAAAAGTTTTTTTTTGCTGACGGCACGGCCTTGGGTCATTTCTCAATCGATTGCGCACCTGCAGATGCGAAATACGAGTCAGGAACAAAGCATTGTACCTCTTTAGTGCCTAGCGTCCGAAACGGCTCAGAAGGCTTGACAGGGTCTTCGTTTTGCGTGTGCACGCGAGAAGGAGTGTTGGTTTGTTTATTTAAGAAGGCGTCTTACCTGTCTCATGATGTTCAATCCTGGCATCATATCGGCACGATCCGTATGGCTGTTTAGGCTTGTTCATGATGAATTCAGAAGCGCAAGAGGAACATCAGCCACCACCTGTCAGCACACATGAGCAGTCAGAGGCGCATGGCTATACATATGTAATGAGTCACCCGCGCTAGTTAGTTGCAGAATATTTAACAGCAATCAATCAATTCTGATTCGCTAGTAGCGTACGAGAGACGTTGGAATGACTCGCATGTTCCAAATTGCAGTTTGTGTGCTGTAGAATGATTCATCATGATAGTTTCCGTGCTATTACCTAGTACTAATCAACCGAGCGGGTATTGTTAAGCTTGTTGTAGACAAGATTGGATGCCTAATATGGTAGCGAAATAGTGGCGGAGTTTGCCCAGGTAGGTATCAGCGCTGTGGAGTTGGGATTCTTGACAGATGTACAGCGGAAGTCCGCCCTATGCCACAGCTAGCGACGGACGGACGAAGGGCGCCCAATCAGACAATCGCTACCCGGGTATCTCTACGGGCAGTTGCTGAATAAGGAGGAGAATAGCGGCGGAGTTATAGGCATCCAGATTCGGCCATGAAAACTGTCCGCCGGGTCCACGAAAATTCATCGGTAGCGTACACTAACTAGCGCTAGTTATGCGCTATTCTCTCTCTCGGACTCCCAAACCACCCCGAGACTCCACCGCCCCCCTGCAAGTCAGATATCAACCCGGTATACTGACCATGTTGCCGCGTTGTCGAAATATCCTATTTAATATGGCTGCCCCCGTATCCAGGCAGCCTTACAATGCCTATGTATTTAGATTCAAGTATCACCCAAGGTATCTGACTAACCTGGAAATAAACAAACGAATAAAGTTGGAACAAACACTTTCACGACAAGAGTTCCTTCCCGCTAATACAAAGTGACCCGGTTCTCAAAAGGAAACAAAGCAAGCAACCAAACCACTTGCATGCCAGAACAGATCCCAACACTCTCATCCGAACAACAGCCTACAATGGCGTCAGAACAACAGGCCTCGTCACGAGAGCCGACTCTGGCCCCGAGTGGAAATAGCATAACCGGGTACGAAAAAGATGCGAGGTCGGCGATATCGAGTCGGGATGAATCGGGGGCAGATTCCGGCAAAAGCTCACAGAGTTCCATTATCGAGGGTGGTGGCGTTGCAACCGAGGAGTACGCCGAGAAGACCGACAACCTAGCCAAGGTGCAAACAGCCCGGACGCAAAACGGCGAGACCCTGCAGCCCACCGAGACAAGAGAGGACGGCACAGAGTATCCTACCGGATTAAAGCTCGGTCTCATCTCGTTGGCGTTGTGTCTCAGTGTTTTCCTAATCGCGCTTGAGTATGTCTCTTTCTACGCCATTTAGTAGCAACTAGAAATACGGACGATGAAGACTGACTACTACGAAACAGTAACTCGATCATTGCTACAGCTATTCCGGCTATCACCGATGCCTTCCACAGTCTTCCCGACGTGGGCTGGTATGGAAGTGGTAAGTCTACGCGTCATCACTTAGTAAAATGGAACATCACGATAGCTAACAGTGCGAATAGCATATCTTCTCACAACTGCCGCTCTCCAATTGCTGTTCGGAAGATTCTACACGTTTTTGAGCATCAAATGGGTCTATCTGACTGCCATCTTCATCTTCGAAGTCGGTAGCTTGATCTGCGGTGTTGCCCAGAACTCGGTGACGCTAATTATCGGCCGAGCCGTGGCCGGACTCGGGTCTGCTGGTCTTTTCTCCGGCGCCCTCTTGATTCTTGCTCACAGTGTTCCGCTTGCCAAGCGACCCCTATACACGTAAGCCAGTCTGCCGAGACACTAACCTCCATGTCCTTCCACTAACTGTTTCGCAGTGGTATGATTGGTGGTGTCTACGGAGTCGCCTCCGTCGCTGGTCCTCTACTTGGTGGTGTCTTCACCGATAAAGTGGTATGTAGTCATTCATCCGAACAAGCCCTGGTTGTCTGATAGTGGTATGGGCTAACGCGACACTGCAGTCATGGCGTTGGTGCTTTTTCATCAACCTTCCCATTGGCGCTGTCACCCTCGTCGTCATCGCCATCTTCTTCCCAGACCCGGTCCAGAAGAAGCCGCCCCAGGAGCCTTTCCTGCAACGCCTGATGCGCTTCGATCCCATCGGCACCCTTATCTTCATCCCCTCCGTCATCTCTCTCCTGCTCGCGCTCCAGTGGGGCGGCACCACCTACCCATGGAGTAACGGGCGCATCATCGGCCTGTTCGTTGTGTTCGGCGTCCTGATCCTCGCCTTCCTCTACGTCCAATGGCACCAGCAGGAGAACGCGACAGTGCCCCCTCGCATCTTCCGCAACCGCACCGTCATGGCCGGCAGCTTCTTCGCCTTCAGCATCGGCTCCGCTTTCTTCCTCTTCATCTACTACATCCCCATCTGGTTCCAGGCCGTCCAGGGCGTTTCGGCCGTCAACTCGGGTATCCGTAACTTGCCCATGCTTCTCAGCGTCGTTGTCGCTTCGCTATTCGCCGGTGGCCTGATCACGGCTTTCGGATACTACACCCCGTTCATGATCGTCGGCGTCATTTTGGCCGCCATCGGCGGTGGTCTGCTGACGACCTGGACGCCGGCGACCAACACGGGAACGTGGATTGGCTATCAGATCCTGTTCGGTGCTGGTGTCGGCCTCAGTCTGCAGCAGCCGCTTATTGCCGTCCAGACTGTGCTTGACATTAAGGATGTGCCCGTCGGTACCTCGGTGATTGCTTTCATGCAGACCCTGGGTGGCGCTCTCTTCGTCTCCGTCGGCAACAACGTGTTCAACAACAAGCTAGTCCAGGAATTAGCGCAGCGTGTGCCCTCGATCAACCCTAAGGAAGTTCTGTCGACCGGTACCACCAACCTCCAGAAGACTTTGCCTGCCAACCTCGTCCCTGCTGTCATCCTCTCCTACAACAACGCCCTGACGACTGCGTTCACGGTCGCCACTGCGCTGGCTGCAGTTGCGTTCTTGGGCGCCATATTCATGGAGTGGAAGAGTGTCAAGGGCAAGAAGGTCGAGGCCGGTTTTGCGTAAGCGATACTGAAATCGTATGATCGATTCGTCACTGTATAAACTAGTTCACTTTGTTCATATTTGTTTTTCCCTCGTGGACGGATCGGTACATTGCATCGGTGTAATGGGTTCTGAATAGAGCGTTCAGAGAGATAGAAGGAAAGGCCGGTTTTCTGTTTCAGAGCATTGCGCACGGCGTTGGTCGGAAGGGAAGCACCGTGGCTTGCATCATGAGCCGAAGCCACTGGGAGCTGGGAATCGCTATAGAGGCATACACATACACATAATAGAGGGATCGGATCCCCCGTTCGATAGCTAAGAAGCAAATTCACCACTTGTCAAACCACTCATTAAGTCCTTTCTGTTGTAAGCATGTTGATCGCCAAGTCCTACGCCCATGCAAAACAGTATCTGAGTTATCATAATCTGATAGGTAATGTTGTACCTGGGAAGAGGCAAAGCTACCCTTTTTAGGTGAGGAACAATAGGCTAATACTGTTATACAATATCTAGGTACGATTGGTAGTACCGGCGCTTATCCTAACGGCGTGACTGCATTACGTCCTGCAAGGGAGTTATTGTATGGGTGGTCGATGCTCATTTTGGGACACGCTAGAGCACAAACAATAGCTAGGTTACACATTGTCGGGTCTCATAATGGCTTGTAGACCTATCAATCTCAAGGCTACAGCACTATTCTTAACGAATCTTTACACTGCCTACTCATAGCCGCCCCATTCACGTTTCTCTTGCCTCGTCTCCCCTTTTCCCTAGTTCAGTACTTCATAGCAATATTCATCCAAGGGAAACGTTGCGTTCGTGAACTCTCCCCATCCGTGTTCATACCAACAACTGCGTCTATCAAGCGAATCAGGATTCTGCCTATTAGTGCCACGATGGGTATCAAGCGGAAGGCGGCTGCGTGTGATGGAGAGTACGTGATGCATCCCTCAAAAAGGTAGGAATCTAGCTAATCTTCTTCTCAGACTTCTCGAAACGGGCAAGTTCTCTGATATCACGGTCAAGTGCGGGAAAAGGACATGGAACCTTCATCGCGCCATCTTAACGTCCCGATGCAAATACTTCAGAGCCGCCTTGGAGAACGACAAATTCAAGGTAAATAATCACGTATGTTATCCGACACGACAGCATCTGACATCTGGAATAGGAAGCTCAAGACAAAGTTATCGAGATACATGATCAGGATCCCGACCAGGTAGATTGGGTGATCCGCTTCATATACACAGAATATGGTATGGATGTGTTTTCAGATGCCGCAAGACGGTTGATTAACTGAGCTTGCAGAAACTTGCGAAGACTCTGGCGACCTTGAAAAGCTCATTAATGATGATGCGACCGCCATGGACACTTGCGTCGATCTATTCATGATTGCCGACTATTTCGCTCTTGACGCGCTCTGCGAGCGAGCATCGGACGTTCTAGCTAGGTTTCTAATCTGCCAAGCTCTCGATATCGACTCACTACGCATGGTGGGCCAGCATGGGTGGCCGGGGAATATAGAGAATCTGTATAAGAAAATGGCAGATACGGTAGATCGGAAATTCGTCACAAGGTTCTTCGATGTAGTGAAGAGGGTGTACAACATTGGGTCTGGCCCATTCTCCCTGTTGAAGAACGCTCTTCTGCTATACCCATGCCTGACGCAATGCGTCATCCTACACGAAGAGCCCTTCGGTGACACCGTGTTCAAGGACCCAGAGCTTACGGACTTCGGACTCGATCTCTTGAAGGCAATGTTCTTTACGAGCCGAACAAGAGACTTGCGAGGCTTGCTCGGGTATTGCAAAGGATGCCACTTCATTCTCGATCATACAGACAAAGCCGGGATCAAGGTAGTGCGGGAAGACGACTTTTATCTTGTAACGGCCTGGTGTTTGCATTGTGAAAGACGCAACCGGGAGCCAACAACGGAGAAGGCTCTAACCCCAGGAGCAAAGCGGCGGCGTATCTCCTTATCTACCAGTTTCGCAATTGAGCGGTCGCCTCTTAAGAAGCGTGTGCCCACTCCATATGGGTCGCCTGTGTTGCAGGCTCAGCTATCGGGTCCGGATTTGGAGGATACGGAGATTTGGGATACGGTGAGTTCGGACACGCAGAGTCTAGATGCGCAGCAACCATCAGAGCCTCCATACGGTTTCATGTTTGGACCCTCGACTTGAGGTAGACTCGACGAACCCCGCCAGTTCCAAGAGATAGAATTAGTACCTAATTGTCAAGGGCACGCAACAGGCTTTACCATCTTTTCTTTTCTTTTCCTCGGATATTTGTCGTTTTAGAGTCAGAGTACTGTAACAGGGCTAGATTCGGGTGCTGTATGCATACACACCTGCGAATAACGGGGAACTACCTGGGGACCTACTGTGAAGTGCCTTGGCTGGATTTTTCATACATAGATCGTCTATACTTTTCATGGTGTCTTCAATAAGGAATTCGCGCTGAGTAATCCGAGATCTATGTGAACTAATATTATCGCCATTTATTCACAGCAAAAGGTTGGCAGTTACAAGATAAGGTCCAACCCATATGAGAGCATATCATTAGATTCCCAAACAGATAGCTAGCTAAGAGTTGACAAGCTCGCCAGGTCAATTTAACTCATGAAGTCAAGCTAGCAAACAAGGCCAAGTCGAATACAGTATTTGACAAGGGACTAGTACCAAATTACTTAAAACCCCTTAACCAAACTTCCTCCCACTCCTCAACTCAGCCCCTCCCCTGCCCTAATCAGCCCCCTTAGAACCCCAAAGCAGAGTTGAACGCATCAGCCGTAGTGGCATCGCGCGTGCCGAGGGCCTCAGTGGAGGCCTGCGCAGCCTCGCAGGCAGCGACAGCGGCGTCGTTGGCCTCGCAGACGTTGGTCAGCTGGTCGCAGATGCGGTTCATGATGATGCTGGGGTTGAGCGCGTCCTGCTGGCCTTCGGCGACGAGCGGGTCCGTCGGCAGGAACGTGCCCTCGTCGGGCTTGCGGCCCTCCCGCCCCAGCTGGAAGTCCATCGTCGGCGTGCACTGGCCGAAGTTGGCGGCGGCGTTGGCGTCAGCGCCAGCCGCATCGGCATTGTTGTTGTTATTGTTGTTGTTCTGTCGCGGCGCGTGGATGCTGGCGGCTGATACCGCGGCGGCGGCGATGAGGGTCATGAGGATGGCTTTGGTCTGCATCTTGGCGGCTGGTGTTGTTTGTTATGTGTGTGTTGAATAAGTGATTGACACCGACTGGCGGTAGCGACTGGAGTAATTATGTACGGGAAGAGAAAAGAAGAAGTTCACAGAACTTGCAGAGCAAAAAGGTCGAGATCTACTCGTAACGAAAGTATCAATGCTTCAAAAAGGAGTGGAATGGAGTTGAAAAGTAGCAACCAGGTAGCCACGCCAGGAAACCAGGAATTATATACCCCAAAGGGCAAGCGGCAGCTAGACGATCAATTCCACATCTGTCGGTGCAATGGATTCGGTCCGTTGAGCCGCGAGCGCAGACGTCAAGATTGGCGATCCGCCTTGGACGTCGCAGGTCGTGGTGATCATACCCTTGGATCAGTACACCAGCGAATGCGGAACTGAGATGCGACGACACGGGACGAGGCTCAAAACGCTCATCTTGGCTAAATCTGTTTGGAGGCAAGTAAATGCCTTTGGATTTCATTCCATAATTAGATCGATCACCGCGGACATCACTTGTACAAGGAATTGAATCGTGAGCTTCGATTGCAACTCTTCGCTAATTGAGATAACCCCTTTCCCGACTAGTACTCGGCGTGCAGCTGGATACAAGTTGGGGTCGCGGATAAACTAGCGATAAAAAAGAACACTATTCGTATTTGAGAGGGAGCGACGTAGGTATGTATTTCACTCAAAAGATTATGTGGTTAGGTGCATAATGAACATGCCCTACCCTTTTCGTCATTTAGCTATAACACTCGTTATATACTCCTTACGATCAGACAACTTGCGACGAACGTCCCGATCTTGGCTGTGTAGATCATGAGCCACAAACCGCGCTTGATTAGTTTGCTGGACCGAGTAAGACGTGCAAAAGCTAGCGAATCATTGGCCAAGAAACTCTAGGACCGGTAATCAAACAGGCACCGCCCATACCACGGCCCGCTCTCAATCACCTGTCAAGTTAGGAGCTATATTACCAGATAGAAAGGGGCAGGACAAAAGAGGAATCTTCATGCCTCAACCGGACCATTCTAATAACTGGATTGGGCCATTATAAACCGGTTACTTACTCCGAGAAGCCAACGTTGTTTATTCGCATAGATGCGGAGTTGTATAGATGCATGAATCATCAATTCTGGTGAGCTCGGAGGCTATTCTACATAATGTCTGATAAACACCTTCAGTCATCATAATCAGTCGCCAACCTCGAGGAACAAACGCTCGGCTCAGCCTCCTGGCCACCTAGAAGTATTTTCTGTGTTACATTACCTCGCCTGGGTACAGCGACTCCTCTGAGGTCTGGATCTAATGGTGTGGTGCAAAAGTATATGCCTTAGCGGTGCCATAGCATGGTCCCGCTACCAAAAACCTAGATACCACTACTGAATGTATTTCTCATGGCGAGGCCAAGAAGATGTGATATTCAATGATCCTTCCAAAATTGAGCTTATCCGTCATCGCCAAAGCGAGAGCGGATGGCGTGTCTATTTGCCGACATTAGTGAGTTTCGGCAACCTCCTCTCCTAATCCATTTCGGCCTCTGGGGCTATTACGTCGTGGTTCATCTTCATCATCGATGGCTTTCGCACTTGCTGGGGTAAACTGGCGAGTGCGTTTGATTCCGTTGTCGGAGCCACTACCAATACGGATGTCTGTCGCTGCATTCGGTTCAGCATTCCCGTGAGTAAATAGAATACTAGAGTTTGTCAAGTCGTGCCCGAACTCCGGTCCTGAAAAGGATCGGTGAGAAAATACACCGGAGAAGGCGCTCTGACTTGGGGGTGAGTTGCTCGTGCTGCTTGTACCACGGCTTGTTTTATCTAGGTGGCCATAAACTGACTGTGACACCTTACGCATGTCAATATGATCTAGGTTTGCTGTACCTTCGATGAAAGCCTCATTGTTCAGTCGGTTTTCCTTTCGCGACTTGATCTCAGGAGCTGGCATAGCAATACTGGACCCCTGAACTGGCAGTGGATGGGGCTGGTTCAATAGTGAATGAGTGAGAGACGTGGCTAGTTCCGTCGAGAAATTGGTCGTACTAGTGGTGAAGAAATCAGTAGGGGGCGGGGTACCTAATTATCGTCAATACGAGACGTCCGCTCATAACAAGGGAGAACAAGAAAAGAGTGAGAAGCACGAACTTACTCCCCGGCGTCCCCAACTTGTTGATATCGATTTCAAGATCACCAGCAAAGCTCGCATCAACCAAAGCTGTTGGAGTGTTTGCTGGTACCTTGGGTGCGAGGTTGCCGATATCAGGCTCATCAATATGTGAAACAACAAAACCCATAGGTTGGAAATCAGTCATCAGGTGGGCGCTGGTCGAGTTGGATGAGCTATAGTCCGGCATGCTAGTATCGGATGCCGACATCTTGCTGTGGGTGTTGGCTCTGCGGTTTGAGGTCTTCCCCTTCCCCATATCAGCTGCCTGAGCGTTACCGACAACACCAAACGTATTTGACCAATCAAAATAAGGAGGCATATCAGCCTTGTTCGGGTTGAAGGGATCTATATACCCGATCTGGGGCCGTTGCAGAAGGCTTTGGGTATTAGGCATGTTTCCGATGAAGTTGTTGGCGTTCACTTCAGATGTATTCACGCCTGCTAAGTTGTAAGCGGAGGAGCTGGCTGTGCTCTTCACGAAACTAGAGCGTCGACGCGGAGAGTGGAGATGCGCCTCAGGGCCATCTTCATGCTGGTGGGATGAAGAAGGCATAGTCGGATTGAAGGGGCCGCGACGCCACATAGCGGGATTTGGCCAGGCAATACCTGAACTCTCTAGGATGTCTATTCGGGGGTTAAGCATTAGCTTAAGGGCCTGTTATGGGTTGAGGAGGAGTCGAGATTTACCAAGAGGGGCGTGCTGGAAAGAGAAGGCTACAATATTCTTGACTCGTTCGATAGGCACTGTCAGAGAATCGCGTGGGAAACCCTCGCTGATAACAATCTTGATGCGTCCGACCTCGTCTGCTGGGCTCCAGTAACTCTGCCGAAGCAGTTCGCTGCGGAACTGGGGGAACTTGAGGACTTCAAGGTCACCATTCTTCGTGAATTCTGGGGGAAAAGTTAGAATACATGAAAATGCTATGGTCATGTTGGTTGGTCACACCGAAACTATGATTGATGAGCTGAGGCCATGGGCCAGTGCGATTGAACGATGATGTCCTGGAAGGAGACACGATTAGATACATCTCCAGATCTTACATCAAGGACATGTGGGAAACGCACGCAACCAGGCGGCCATCAACCAAGACCCGAGCCTCGAACTTGACTAGCTCCGGATGCTTGCTGTAGTTCCGCGTGAATTGGCTGACGTCAGGTGTTTTCCAGGAATGAAGAGATATGTTGAAAGGGGTTCCAGGTGGAAGATTGGGCATGAAGCAAGTCATAGTAGGCAGACCGTAGGAGCCATGGGTGTAGGCAAACTCTGTGGCAGTTATCTGGGTGTTAGCCAGATGCTTAAGATGTCCTGTGGCCTCCTTGCACTGCTCTCGTAGCGATGGTACAACAATCAGTCTGCTGGGGATATGGGGGAACGGCGTACCTGTGTCGTGAACGACGTGACAATTGGTCTTGAACTCCTTCATGGGGACCTTGGAGTCCTTTGGAAACAACAACACGTCCCAGTCTTCGAACCGCATTTTGACAATGGATTGGGCGAGGGATGGATGGATTGATTGATTGATTGATAGATGAAGGGGGGTTAAGTATTTCAGCCAAGAAGACGGAGCAGTGAGAAGGGCTGTCAATGAAACGGCATAACAAGCAAGGTCATGGAATGGCAAGCAAAGTAAATACCTGGCAGCAGTATTCCCTATGGCCGAGGTATTGTCAACCGAGACGCGTCGGTAGATGAGTTGATACTTGATGCAGAGGGGGTTTTTGTGATGAAGAAATGGGGAGGTCGAGGCGAAGAAGAGAATGACCTGGTCTTCTGCGATGCCTGTTGCCCCTTGCTCGTTGTCCACTAGACCTTGAGGGTACACAATGCTGGGAGATCGCAAGGTACCTACCTAGGTAGACAGAGGTTAACTGTTCCCGCGGCAGGCAAGGTAGACGGAAGTGCTGCCTACGTACTTCTGCTTATATGGCGAATAGGGCGAAGTGACTTAAGTGTGTTGGGAAGTCGCGTGTGCTGGCAGTCGCTCTACCTGGCTAGTCTTACCCCTTCCTCAACACGGCGAGGCTCCAGGCCCCGTCTAGATCACACACCATCACATGCAACACGTTTGATTCGTGAGTCTTAAGCTCTAGCGCCCACTTTTGTGTTCGTGTTGGACTCAGTGTCGAGCACAGTGAGTACCTATGTGAGAGGTAGAGGTAGGAACAGCTGCTTGAGCATGAGGTACCTACCTACGTACTCGGATACACAGGCACCTACCTTAGGTACCTGGATGACGAGATGATATTGTCAAGGACGAGGAGGCAGAGGAAAGCCTGAACCCAATCTAATTGGTAGAAAGGAAGTGCTCGGATTTTAGTAGGTATATTGACTATTACTGAGTGACCTAAGTCTGGGGTCTGTAGTCTGCCAGCATTTGCATTCATGATGCTGCACGTTCTAGATATTGACATGCAAATTTTCTTGCCGTTGTTACTCCTTGATGTATGTTGATGAAATTGTGATTTCGCACTAGACGGACCTGTAGTATAGGCTCGGTCTGCAGGGACAAGAAAAGGCCTTTGCTTTGCATCATGATTTAGTATTGTTAGATGTGTTGGCGGTAGCTTGGGCAGGTAACAGGACCGCACACCATGGGAGTATCTTTTTAATTGATTTAGACAAAGGAAAACTCGTATAATGCGAGGTCCCATCCAGGAGATATTGATTCATCTATACCTAGGACAGAGCGTTGACCTTCCTCGGCGGTTTTTATGCACATTTCATTGGTGTTTTGGTATTTGTACAAAGGGTCTATTCTTCACTCTCCTCAGGCTGGAATGGCTCTGGGTCTCCAGCTGCTCTGGCCTGTGAATACGCTGTCAGTATGTATGCTCAAAGGCACATCCATCGAGGCTCCCTGGGTAGGGAACTCACTCTAACTGCACCGGGGCCACCAAGTTCCCGCTCTAGGCCGCCCTCGAACTCTCTGGGGAAGGACTGCTTGTCTGGATACAGCCTGCCAACGACCCAACATACTCCCACGAATGTTGCGATAAAGGCACCAATTTGCATAAATGCTGTCCTAGAGTTGACCCAGGTATACTCATACGGACTGAACATGCCTAGGAGATCGTGGTCCTCGTGGACGGGTTCGCCAAAGTTCCTGCGCTCCTGCTTGTCCCACCACTCCCCATGGGGGTCACGGAACTGCCGCTTGATTGCTGGCGGGTTGACGAAGCCGCCGTTCATGCCCGGGTCTTCGGCCTCGGTGAGAGTGGGTTGGTCGGGGTATTTCTCCTCGATGATCTTCTTGTCATTGAGGGACTCTGGAAGAAAGGTTCGGTGCTGGACAATGGGCAGTCTTCGCGATGAGGCCATGGAGGCTGCGCGCAGAACCGAAGCCCTGGCAACTCGTTGATAGAGCATCTAGTCAAAGAATAACATGTTAGCCAATGCACGTCTGCGATAAATGCTGGGATAATGCCAATTGACCGCATACCGTGACCCTTGTCTCGTCCGCAATGCCCTCTGTTGTGTAGTAGGTGGTGTTGAGGTGATGACGATGGGTTGTGCCTTGCCAGACACCGAGCGAATAACTGGAGCTGCAAATGCGACCAGAGCGAGCTTCTAGTGATTAATGATTGGACAGAATGCTACCTACAGCATACGTACAACAGTACAGCTTGCGGCATTGTAGTCAGCAAGAGAGGTGGGGGGACATCTCCCCTAACGCCTGCTGCTAGGTAGGTACTTGGGGGTGGAGCACGGGCCACTGTGATCAACAAGTTGGTGCTTGCTCACTCTCTCTGCAGTCAGTTCAAACTGGGGTGCGCGCGAGGCGGAGACTGAGGGCGAAATTTTTCGAATCATCATCATTCTACGGCGAAACGGCGTTTTCAGCACAATTTCCATCATACCCATCGACATAGAGGCCTGGCAATGGCCAGAATTCGATATCTAAATCTGCTATTGATTCTCTGTCCGTAGACGTAATTTTTACTACCTCAAATGCCTAGTTCGTTGAGATCTCCGTGCTCCCATTGCTCGAGACACCCCGGACAGCTATGACGAGCACCGCGTCGCCCCGGTCTGCTGCTGCACCAACACAGAACGTCAACCACGCCAACACCGACAATGACACCGACACCGATATCCCGACACAACCTGCACCCACAACATTGCCTACTACCATCACAGACACAACGCAGGCAGATCATGAAAATGCCGGCGAACTTGCTACAAAACCCGAGACAAACGGTGACGGCGGCCCCGAAATGCCTGCACCTCCTGCACCCCCGGATGACAATGACCACAATGACCACAACGATGCTAACGATGACGAACGGCCGGCGAAGCGACGTCGTGTACGTGAAACGACACCCCAGAAGCCTATCCGCAAGCCCAAGGTCGAATCACCTCCCTGGAAGAAGATAGAGGCAGATGGCCCTACCACTTTCATGGAGGATGGGAAACGCAGATCTGCACGAACCAACGCGCTCCCCATACAGCTGCAGCCCCCAAGTACAAAAAGAATGACACGGGGCGCTCTAAATGGAAACCAAGCCTCTCCAAATCCGAAAGATCGACGTATAAGCGCGCATGGCACACAAAGAAACGCGTCTACCCCTCGGCTGCCCTCCACTAAGGTAACACCCTCCGCAACCAGGTCGAGTTCGAGGATATCGTCGAGCAGTGCTCCAAAGCCATTGCCCAAGACAAAATCAGCTTCGAAATCCTCTCGCTCGCCTGTAGAGACCCCAAAGCGTTCACTTCCCACCCGGCGGAGCTCTCGGACACGGAGAGACAGCATGGACACCCCGACTCAAGCGTCCGAACTTGCTGTAAGCCCGAACTCGTCACGACCAACTAGAATTCGTTTACGGGTCAAAGTCCCGACTGTCCCCGTTGTTCATCCCGCTCAAGTGCATGTTCTTCCTGGCCAGACGATTGCACCTCCTAAGGTTGCCCCAACGTTCGAAGAGTATATAACGCGCGCGCCAACGCTCGATGTCCGAGAAGGCGGTTGGCTAGATCTTGCGGACGATGGACTACCATATACACAGGAGATGGCTGAGAAGGATGCCCGGGTCATTCTGCGAATCGAGAAGGAGGTTGAACCTGGTGGTCTCCTCAGTGAAGGGCGGTCGAGTCTTTTTGCGCCAGATCCCGTGGAGGAGCCGCCTCGGCAATGGGCGCATATGGATCATCTCGTCAAGCAGATGGCGAACTTCCGGAAGCTAATGGTAATGGAACACCAAAGACATAAGGCCACGGCAAAGAAAATTGCGGAGGCTTGCAGGGATGAGTGGCTTCGTCGTCAACCAAAGACGGAGGAAGAGATTGAAGCCGAAGCCCGAGCGGAATGTATTGCACGCTACAAGGTTGTCATCAGGGCCCTCACAGGGACTTGGGACAACGTTAAAACAGAGATAAATCGTCGGCGATTGGAGGAGTGGGAGGCTGCAGAACAGAAGCGAGTAAAGGCCGCTCTAAATGAAGCAGTTAGCATGTCGGAACTTAAGCTTCGTGCCCGGCGAACTCGCGCTGATTCTGATGATTCATCATCATCAGATGATGATGGTGAAGAAGAAGACCTGGATCTTGAAGACTTCGACGATCAAGATGCTGGCGATGAAATGGACGTGGATTCCGAGAGGGAGTCTGATTCGGAGCTTGACTCTGCAAGTGATGAGGGCAATATGTCATCGTCTGATGATGGTGAGGAGGAAGAGGAGAACGGTGACGTTAAGTCGGTCATGTCGGATGAAGGTTTAACGCAGGACCAACTTCGACAAAAATATGCGAATATCCCGGATCTTCCCGCCCCCGAAGTTGGAGAGAACGATGAGAAGGGGGCCGTGAAAGAGGGCTATGCTGATGATCCCGCCGAGACAACAGATGAGTCTGTAGACATGGATGATGATATGACCTCGAGTGACGAAAATATGGACAGCATGGAAGATGATGGCAGTTCCGGCGAGGATGAAAGCGATGATTCTGATGATAACGGGGGGGAGGAATCGGCCGGTCTTCTTGGGCTGTTCTTTGGAAAGAAAGAATTGAGAAAGTTGAAAGAAGATGCATCCATGGCGACTCAAAAGCCGGCCGTTAGCGATATGGTCACAAAAGAAGCTAGGGATTTGACAACCGCTGATACTGGTACGCATGCCAGACAGTCCGTGGCCAACGAAGGCAGGGGACTAGAACATACTGATATAGGCGTTCAAACGACCGTGGATGATCCGAGAAGAACTGAGCATCGGGCCAAACCCTCGAAATTAATAATAACATATGACGAGACATCAGCAACTGCGACGGCATTACCCTCGAGTACGGTTGGTCCTCCCGCTAACCCTTCTACGGACAACAATTCAGATGCCCCGGCCGTTACTCCCTGTCCATTGGAACCTCGTGATGTTGAGATGGTGGAAGCCGATTCTGCCGGGCACATCACGGAGAACATTTCACAAGAAAAACGGCCAACGGCGGCGGTACCTAGCGTTGAGGCTACACATACTTTGCCGGATGGACTGCAACCTATGTCTGAGACAGATGCCGTGACTAGCTCTATTAGTCGTGATCGAAGTCAATCGCCTCGAACGTCGGAAACTAAACCTTCGGAAGTAGATACGGCCTCGTCGGTGATGAAATCGGGGGTGAGCCGATCTACCACGCCCCCTGCGCAATCCCCCAGGACCGAAGTTCCTTTTCTGCTACGGGGAACTCTACGCGAATACCAGCATTATGGGTTGGATTGGCTTGCCGGCCTTTACAAGAATCAGACTAATGGGATTCTTGCGGATGAGATGGGTCTGGGTAAAACCATCCAGACCATTGCTTTATTAGCTCATCTTGCTTGCCACCACGAAATATGGGGGCCGCATCTTGTCATTGTCCCTACAAGTGTGATGCTCAATTGGGAGATGGAGTTCAAGAAGTGGTGCCCTGGGTTCAAGGTACTTTCGTACTATGGAAGCATTGATGAGAGGAAACGGAAGCGTCAGGGATGGAAAACGGACGACATGTGGAACGTGTGTATCACGTCTTACCAGATTGTCCTCCAAGATCAACAAGTCTTCAAACGTCGACAGTGGCACTATATGATCTTGGACGAAGCGCATAATATCAAAAATTTCAAATCGAAACGTTGGCAGACATTGCTAGGCTTCAATACCCAGGCGCGGCTCTTGCTAACGGGGACACCATTACAAAATAATTTGACCGAGCTCTGGTCTCTCTTGTTCTTCTTGATGCCATCTGAAAATGGAGTCGGGGGCTTTGCAGACCTAGCAGAATTTCAAGATTGGTTTCACAAACCGGAGTCGCAGATTTTGGAGAGCGGCCGAGAACAGATGGACGACGAAGCACGGGCCATCATCTCCAAGCTTCATAAGGTCTTACGGCCATACTTGTTGAGACGACTCAAGGCAGATGTTGAGAAGCAAATGCCGGCGAAATACGAACATGTGGAGCTTTGTCGTTTATCACGCCGCCAGCGTGAGCTATACGATGGCTTCCTAGCTCGTACTGATACGAGGGAAGCACTCGCTTCAGGAAATTACATATCCGTCATTAATTGTCTCATGCAACTGCGGAAAGTCTGCAACCACCCTGACCTGTTCATTGAACGTCCCATTATGACTTCCTTTCGGCAACCTAGATCTGTCATCGCCGACTTTACGGCTACAGAGGCCCTTCTCCGCGGGAAATTTCTCGCTGATCGTCCTGTTACCACTGTCAACCTAGGCTTCCTCAACTTGATACCACGGCAGTTCGAAAGCCTGCCAGGGACTGTTTGTGATCGTGTGTTCGAGCTCAGTTCCGATAGAACGCTTTTGGGATTCCAACAGACCCAGGAGGTTCGTGCTCAGGCTGCCGAAACAAACTTTGACCCTTCAACTATAGAGTCGAATATTGCGTATCTGGATAGTGTAGGACGATGGGGCCGCTTAGAAGAGTTGCGGCATTGCGTGTACATGAATAATCTTCGCCGCCAACAGCGACCTATCTATGGTCAACAACTTACGAATTTTCTGACGTTGGGTGTCGAGCAACGCCCTTTCAAATCCCGCCCTAAGATACCACAGAAAATCATGAGTTGGTTTGAAGAAGATTCGCCGGTTCTTCGGTCAATAGTACCTACCCTGGACCAACGCGCCGCCTCGATGAGAGCCACTATTTCCAAGTTCGCCTGCATTACTCCAGCGGTTGTTACAAGGGATCTTGATCAGTTCATCTTGGGTTCCAGACAAATCGAATTGTTTGAAGAGGCAAACCTCACATTATCCGCCCCAATTCGTTATGCTCCTTTTATGTCAAAGGAATCTCCTCTCGACCCATGGCACGAGTCGCGCATGAGATTAACAATACAGTTCCCAGACAAACGTCTTCTACAATATGATTGCGGCAAGCTCCAAGTCCTTGATAAGCTGCTGCGGAGACTGCAAGCTGGCGGTCACCGAGCTCTTATCTTCACGCAAATGACGAAAGTCTTGGATGTATTGGAACAGTTTTTAAACATCCACGGACACAAATACCTTCGACTTGACGGAGCAACGAAGGTAGAACAGCGCCAAATTCTGACAGACAGGTTTAACCACGACCCCCGCATCCTCTGCTTCATCCTTTCAACTCGTTCTGGTGGATTGGGAATCAATCTTACTGGAGCCGATACCGTCATCTTCTACGACCAAGACTGGAATCCAGCCATGGACAAGCAGTGTCAAGATCGGTGCCACCGTATTGGCCAAACTCGGGACGTGCATATCTATCGCCTTGTAAGCGAGCATACGATCGAGGCGAATATTCTACGGAAAGCGAGCCAAAAACAGATGCTTGATGATATCGTGATTCAAGAAGGTGGCTTTACCACGGACTACTTCAACAAGCTCTCAGTGCGTAACGTAATAAGTAGCGCAACCCACGAGGCTGATGTAGTCGGAGATGCAATGGACCGCGTTCTCGGTGGCGTAGAAAGCGCTGACCAGCGCACGGTAGGCCGTGTACTAGAACAAGCCGAGGATCGGGAGGACGTTGCTGCTGCACATGTGGCTGAGAAGGAGATTCAAGAAGACGAGGCGGACTTTGCCGAAAAGCCCGTTACTGCAACTGCATCCGGGGCGTCTAGTACGCGGCAGGGCACGCCTATCACGCAGGATGGTCATGGGATAGGACGATCCAACCTGGGTCTTTTTTCCACATCAGCTGATGCGGATGAGGCAATTCAAGAACTCGAGAATAACGCATGGGGCGAAAGAATGCATACTGTTGACGACTACATGCTCGCAACGATGAGTAAACAGCTTGAGGGGACACCGCTCGAGTTCCCTAAGGACAAGAAGAAGAGCAAGAGCAAGAAGGGCAAAGACACGCGGAAGCGTTAAGATCGCTGGTCGCAGTTGCTTTGTCTAAGCATCGCCCCTCCATCATCTTCAAAGTATATGGTATTGGGTCGTATACCTCCGTAATGACTCCCAACTTCTTTCGTGTATTTGTAAAAATCCGTACGGGGCATGACAATTGGGAAGGCGTCATTCGGCATCGTACTGTTTTGGGTGCCAGAGTTTGAGTTTGCGATGGGCTTCAGAGCGGCGAGAGTCAGGCGCCATTCATTGTGGGAGTTTTTGCATGATCAAAAGGCTAGCATTTGTAAATGAGGTACACAAAACGGCGGGTTCTCAAATCCTGTATATTTTACATCACAGACACTAGAAAAGTGTCGCAAACTACCATGCGTGGGTCATGATCATAAACCGTTTGAGTTTCCGAATCTTTGTGGCTTCTGTGTTCGTCTTCACCAATATGGGTATTGTGTGTGTGTATTCGACTGAGGGTGAAATTTCGGCCGTCGTCGCCCACGATAGTCCGTTTGACCAGCCGATGACTCCACTCCGCGATCCACTCTCGCCAATGGTCTGATTCCTCGATCGTTTTGCCCTGCTCTAACTACGTAAGTCCATAGGGGGTTTAAAAATGGCCGGCTGGGATGAGTGAAATTAGTAGTTGACGATGGACATTCATTCGCCTTATAGGGCCAGGTCTCAAAGGATTATATTAATACCCCATGGAGAAATCCATCAGGCATCCAGGTGAGTCTCCATCACCACCATGCTGACCCGAAATCCTGGATCCGTATAGTTAGTACCACTTAGTACCGGCATCTCCGCACCTCATCACCCCAAACATAAGCCCAATACTTTGGCGTCGGGGTCGCTGAAAGGTGGCCTCGAATTAGCCCCCCACGGCCGCGTATCGCATAACTACTTTCTCGTAGATTTCTAAGTGCTCGATCCCATACATAAAGTCAATACCGTCGGAAAATGGCCACACCAGCAAACCAGGACTCGCAGCATGGCGATTTTCGCAAATACCTACCAGATCTCAGCACCCCACGTTTCACGACCATAGCGCAGAACGACGCGTATGGGCACGCAAAGGAGCTAAAAGACAAGCAGGCCCCGCCATGGCTGTACGGGCTTTACACTCACTGGCGCAAGTTGCTGCAGGAGCCATTCAAGGGGATCACGAATGATGGTATGCACTTCATCTTATACGGCCTTCTATTTCATTTATGTTGCAGACTACGGGAATGAATAAGCTATGAACTAGACGAAACTAACACCATAATCAAGGCGTTGTCCGACCCGGCCTCTTCCAAATCCGAGATGAGGGCGTACCTATTGGGCGTATAGTAGTAGCCGCACAAGCGGTAGTAAGTCAATTGACGCCAGAACAGGCAGCCAAGACAATCCTGCACATAGATTCTCCAGAATGGCGCACATGGTCGAACCCGGAGTTCCTGCTCAGCGACAAGGGGGTCCGCCTCGACGAGATCGCGCCGGCGCTGCGCGAGAGCGTCCTCGCCGTGCTAAAAGAGACGCTGTCGCCCGAGGGCTACGCGAAGGCGCTGGGCGCGATGCGCATCAACCACTTCCTCGGCGAGCTGGTGCGCGCGCCGCGCGTCATGAACGAGTACAGCTACAACTTCGTGCTGTTTGGCGCGGCACCGTCGGCGACGGAGCCGTGGGGCTTTTCGTTCTACGGGCACCATCTGTGTCTTAGTGTGTTCTTGTACCGCACGCAGATCGTCGTCTCGCCGTGGTTCACGGGCGCGGAGCCGAATTTCATTGATGATGGCCCGCACAAGGGCACGCGCATCCTTGATGTAGAGGAACGCTTGGGCCTGCAGCTCATGCAGAGCCTGGGCAAGGAGACCCAGGACGCAGCGCGTGTTTATAAGCTCATGAAGGACCCCGCAATGCCCAAGGGCCGCTGGAACCACGACGACCAGCGCCACCTGTGCGGCGCGTACCGCGACAACCGCGTCGTGCCGTACGAGGGCGTTGTCGTGGCTTCTCTAAGCGCCGAGCAGAAGGGGCTCGTCGTGCAGATCCTCGAGCAGTACCTCCTGTACCTACCTACCAGGGCGCGCGAGATGCGGCTCGCCGACGTCAAGGCTGCTTTCGACGAGACGTACTTCTGCTGGATCGGCGGACACGGCGACGAGGACCCGTTCTACTACCGCATCCAGAGCCCCGTTATCATTGTCGAGTTTGACCACCATTCCGGCGTCTTCCTGACCAATGGCGAGCCCGCCAAGTTCCACATCCACACGCTCCTGCGCACGCCGAATGCGGGCGACTATGGCTGGGCACTGCGGAGCCAGATTGAGGGCGGCGAACAGGATTATGTGTGGGAGGGATAAAGAAACGGCTGCGCACGTGGGTATACTATACGGAAACGGATCGGGCGGGCTTGTGCGAGATTCGGCGGTAGACGTTTGGGTTGCTTTGTTTCTTGCGGGCGGCTGAATATGGTCCTTTGTTTGCCTTTCATACGCAAGCCTTCTGGTAGGGCTCGGCTTAAGTTATTTGGTGGGCCTTGAGTGAAACTGCGTACTCTCATAGCGATTGGGGCTTGAATACAGCGAGCGCTAAGTATGCGAAGATGAACCTTGACGTCAGCAATCCTAATGCTACATGTGCTCGTCTTGATAGCGTGGATTTCGATGCATATTACATCTGAAATAAGGCGTCTATTACTGTAAGCGGGTCGTGAATACTCCTATGATCCATGTAACTCCTCATGACTCGTTATTATCAATGCTCTCGGGTTCCCTCTAATGGAGCTTCATCTCCGAACCCTTCAATATTCGGCAAATCAAGTGTCATAACTCTAACTCCTTAACTCCTCTCTAATTTCTCCTATAGCTAGTATATACCCTATTATAATAAAATACAATCCCAAGGCAATGGCGGTACCTTTACCCAGTGTTACAGCGGCTCAGATGGACAGCACCTATGCCTGATGTGACTTGTTCTCAACCGAGTCACGTACTAGATTGTTACCGATGGCGGCCTGCCCTATTTCTATATTTCCAATTAACTGATTATATGCAGACGCCGTCTGTTGACCTAGTGCCTCCCCCTAGATTGTGTCTGGATGTTGGCTGAGAGCATAGGACTTGTTTATTCGGGACTATATCTCTTCGGGAGCATATACCAGTCGCGTAAGCGTTTCGTTAATATAACGATCCGATTCCTCTATATCCAGGATTGGGTACGCAGACACGGGCTTCGCTGCTCCCAGTCGCGCTCGCCTCAACAATTGGTCCATCGGCGGCCGATCTGCTTCGACAACATTCAGGCACTCGACGAGGAGAAGTCGTAAGTCGCGGTCCAATCTGGGAAAGGGAAGTGCACCACCATATGGTGCGCCTGCGGATATAATGGGTGTGGCACCTGTAAGGATCCCTTCATATTCTCCCGTAAATTTTAAGTCAAAGACGAAGGGATTCCTTGTTATTAACGTAATCATTAACTACGTTCTTCTCGTCAGAAAAATATTGCAATAAGTGTTTTGAGTGTTTTGAGTTTTTTTTTTTTTTGGCTTACTTCAGCTACAGAGAGATTATTCCGGGCTGCGGCTATGGCTTGACGTCCACCAGAAGCCTCTACAGCCATTCCAAAGTCGATTAATTTCAGTCTGGGTATCGTAACGTCTTTTCAGAATTTGGGGGTCAGTAAGTAGGGCCTAAAGAAAATGTACGAATGGGGATATCATAGCTAGAATCATAGGGGGGGCCGCCTGTGCCGTGGAAAACCGGGTCGAAGATGAAGAAAACTACTCAAGCCACATACGTTCTGGTACATCATTCTCGACACTGCCTATCATTATGTTTCTGGGGAAAAGGTCGCCATGGAGTATCCCCTTTTCTTCGCCCTTAACCTCCTCCAACTCTTGCGGTGCATCTACACCGCCTTGTTTTGGATAGGACAACCCAACACTAGCCCTTACAACTTGGATGAATTAGCAGAGAGAATGCAGGGCCAAAATAGAAGAAAAGAAAAGATTCTTACGGCATAAGAAAAAACTCCAAAGTATGCGGTTGGGTAATCGAAGATTTAATCTGTTCTGTCTTTCCATCATGTGGAGCAGATCTCCACCCTCTAGATATTCCATTAAAAGCGCTGGACCATCGCTGATGCTTAGAGTCCTGAAGACGTTTTTGGGAGGGTTGCTGAACAACCCTATCTGAAACAAGTCTAGAAAACGTCTCATGACCCGTATGACCATGGGGCGGGGTTTCCTTCTATAGTTGGCGACGTCGTCGGTGGAGGTAATTATTTGAGCGTGATGTGCGTTGCCACGCATCAACTCGAGGACATGTTATTACTTCGTACTATTATAGAGCGGGACTTTGTCTTACCTTGAGCATTATGATCTCGTTGAGTAGATCCTTGTTCCCTTGCACAGCTAAGGAACGCTTCAAAACTACTCTCTTGTGGTGGCGGTTGCTCAATGGATCTCTATCCCTTAGCAACGCTGTCACACCATAGGTACCGTTGCCCAAAAACTTTTCAAACACCCACTCTCTCGAATGCGCAAAGCTTAGACTTAAATCCCTCTTAGTTAAGCTGAGTATATGCTCTTTATTAATCTTAAGTTCTAGATTTTGTTGGTTTATTCGACCTTGTGCGTCACGAAAATTCTGCTCAAGTTGCGCGATCCGTGCGGCTTGTTGCGCAGCCTCCGCTTGCGCTCGAGCATCCGGATTTGGGGGCGGGTTGCCCGGAAAATTTTGGGGCGGGTTGCCCGGAAAACCTGGGGGCGGGTTGCCTGGAAAGCCTCCAGGGTTGCCTGGAAAAAAGTCCATCTTGGCGTAGAAGGTAGAGCATTGGTGTGCATGACAGAGATGCTTGGGAGCGTGATGTCGGCTCGAAATGCTGTCTACAAGTAATGGTACAGAGCCGTTTTCGGTTGGATGATACTTGTATTGCTTTGTTGACTACATACGAAGCGCACAAAGGAAACATTCCCTTGCTCCCTTCAAATATGAGCTGGGCATTAGGGAAGCCTCGGGCATAATTCTGATTGTGCTGTTTCTGGTTCAATCTTAGTTGAAAGAAAGAAAGAACGGGAAAAGCCCAAAGAGCGCATTGTCTCCAAGCTCAGGGGTCACAATCTATTCGCTGTTTTTCTATGAGAGCCTTAGCCTTTATACCACAATAGAGAGCATCACTGGTATTTTGGGCACGGATATTGAAAAGTCAGTATTATACAAGCGTATACGACTATTGGAAGCTTTGGGTTTCGAAACTAGAGCCCTTGATACCACTCTATATACGGTCATACGAGGCAAAATCGCACATAAATTGATGTAATACTGACCCTAATTCTAGAGTGAATCAATGGCAATTCTGTGGCTATTTAGCGGCTACAGATGTTGGCGCCTCGTGGTTATAGGACCAGATTTCTGCTAGTTAAGTTCAATAGGTGTCCTAAACGCTTTGGAACATTTTAACCTTTAGAAACTCCCGAAAATGTGGGCCGATTACTAGTTTGTTGAATCGTGTAATTGTAACTTTAATAGCAGGTATTGCTCCGATAAGACAGATTATTTGGATTGGCGAAGCATAGGATTAAAAGAAACATATCCAAGTGAATAATAGTAAGTAGTAGCGTAGGTATCGATATCTTTGCTGTATTTAGAACAGAGTATTGAATGCGAACCTAGCTGGAATATTTCAGCAGGCGGCGATCACTAATGCAGTCTTATCTAAGACGGCCTGTTTATTGGGTAGAGGGCTTTACTGCCGCTTTATTGATAAAGAGCTCGTGGATCTTTTCCTCCCCGGCCAGGCCACCGTACTGCTTCTTAAGTAACGAAGAAGTGGAGGAAGGTGTCATTTTTTTAATATAACACGTATATTTCCCAAATTGAAATATTGGAACTGCTCGTACTTTTCAACACGTACCACACTCTTGGGACCGCAACACCTCCGTACTTAAGCCCTTCCAGAGATTTTAAGTGTATAGGGCAAAAAAAACACTGAATTCCGGGGGGAGAAGACCCCCCTAGGCCAACCTGCCTCCTAACTAAAAGGAAGAAAACTAAGTCTAGGGCCTAGCTGAATATATAGGAAAATCTAATCGCGATCTGACGTAGCTATCACTAAGAGCCTCTCGATTCCATGCCGCCCGCACTGTCTCAATATACAAGCATGCAACCTTTCAACTAACACAATCACATCCGTCTAAAGTATAGCCGCAGCGCCGAGAACACCACCTATAGCTGCTGCGCCTAGAAAAGCACCAGTTGGCCTAGCAGCAGCGGCCGTGACAACCGAAGTAGTAGAGCTGTTGAAGCCAGCATGGGAGCTTGTAGCTGTCGGGGTGGCAGTTGGGTAGGTACCGTTGGGTGCACTACCGGGGGTAGGCGTCTGCTCGCAAAAGTTATCCGTGGCCGTAAAGATGTATTCGAGGTAGCTGCTCCTGCTCGCGACCTCGTTTTCTGGGGCGCAGTCGGTAACGTAGGCTATATGCTCGCTGCTATGGTCCTTGCCAAATCTGAGGAGTGCCGCGGCATAGGTCTGGAATTGGGGCAACAGAGACGAAGGCAGCTCAGTGGCGATCTCGCATAGCTCTTGCGCGTGGCTGGCGAAATCAAGGGTTGTAAGAGGCGGCGCAGTAGTTGTAGGCGAGGCGGTTTCCGTGCTCTGAGCAAAGAATGAAAGTATAGCGGGAGGTGTTGTAGGAGCTTCCTCTTCGATAATAGATACCAAGGAAGTAAAAAACGCGGAACAGAATTGACTGTCCGATTTCTGAGATAGCGATGTGCCTACAAGAGCGGCTATAGGGAGGATGATTTTAGTGCTATGCATGGTGCTTGTCGGTTCGAAGGTTGAGGTATGATAGGGAGATAGGGAGATAGAAACGTGGTTAGATGCGCATATTCGGAGCATTGGAGGGTTGAGGCACGTCGTTTTATATCTAGTGGAAGCTGAGTTAGGGTTGCCCGCAAGTTCGGGTAATCACAGATTATACCTGGTAAGAGAAGATCTATAGATGGAGCCATTCCCTATCAGCTTGAGTCTAACTCTCGAACTAGTACGCGTGAGTTATTGTCCAGCTCGGAGATATTGGTGTTTCTGACACCCGTAATTCCGAGATGTTGCTAGCGACTGACATGTTCCTATACATAGTAATATTTAATATTTGCTGACAGAGATAGCCCCGATTGGCTGCCAGCAGTGCATCTGTTCGTAATTTCTAGCCCGCTTATCACTCTTCCTGTACATTGCTGAGTTTAGAATGATACAGTAATTGACTGAGTATGCCTTTTTCTTGAAATCAGAAGGACAATACCTGATGACCCCTGGCTGCCCAAACCGAAGGATCGTTCTAGCCCGTCGGGGCTCCACCGTACTTCTACGACTGCCAATCACTAACCTAACTGCACACTCCCCTAACAGGCCCTGAGAATCGACGCCTTCTCAAGCGGATCTGGCGTGGAGCCAGTTACGAGAGATCATTATTCTTATAATGCGCACGGCCGACCTTTGGCTATTGAGCAGCAAGGTACCTGTTGTTATAATTACGTACGCCAACATACCTAGCTTGTGGACTGCTACGTTGAAGAAAACGACGACGTTGTGCCTAGGTGTGGCGACTTAACTTAAAATTATATGAGAATTAAATCAACACAAAAGACAGATTCACGTCGGTTTCCGGAATGTGTTGATACGCGTAATAATTAAACAGCAAAGAGTGTTGTCCCCTGACAGGAAGGCTTTGGCTAGAATGCGACATAAGTCGTGAGCTCGTATTTAGTTTCATGCAGCTCACTAACTAAGAGCTGTCGGTTTTGCATACAAATGTCGAAGACTCAGTATGGAAGCCTCTAGAACAGATGAGTCTGGGATCAAATTTCTATATAACACGCGCACCTGAATAAACTTATGAGTTGTATCTACGATTGGAGGTTTTAGATGAAGCTAGGATTGTAAAAACACGAGAATTTCAAGAAACACAATACGCACCTTTAAAAACTATGTACAGAGGACCTAGAAAAATAGACTTTGAATAGATATTGAGAGTTCCTTGACAAGAAAAAGTGCATTCTTTCAACCTCGTATCTACACTAGCGCGGGGATATTTTTTCGTGGTAGTTTACAAATATTGCACTAGTAATTAAGATATGTTACATTGCTATTTATTTGAAAATAGTATTTCGATATATTATTCAATCTACTAGGTTAAAGTTGTAGTAATTACGTTAGTCTATCTATGGAACGGGAAAGGCCCCGGCGGAAAGCCACCAGGGGGGAAGCCAAGCTAGCCAACGAAGGCGCACGCCTACCGCTGGCCGCAGACACGCCAGCGACACTCGCTGGCATAAAAAGGCTATCAAAATTACCCCCGTGCAAAAGATTTTCAGATTAGTAGGACAAATATGCCCCCTTAATGTATGTTAAATTAGGCCTACAGGCATGACTAAAGTGCCCCTTAGAGCTCTAAAACGTTTTTTAAAAAAATATTTATAGAAGGCTAGCTGTTATTATAAACTATAGCAACTTTAATTAGTATTATAAAAAGTTTAATTATAGCAACTTTTATAACTGCTTATATAATAGAATTAAAATATTAAAATATTTAGTATATTGTTATAAAGTAAAAATATATAAAAACTAATAGTTTAAATTTAAACTTTTATATAAGTTATTAAGTAAATATTAGTTAAAGCTGCTAGCAAATGCTGTTAGTTTTTATAAATATTTTAAAACAACTAAATTTTATAAAAAAATATATTTTAAATAATTATATTAAAAATAATTAAAAGCTTTAAATATTTTAAAATTAAATTATTTTTATTAGCGTAATATAGCGCTAAACTAAAAAAATATATAAAGTATACTATTTATTTTATTTAAAAGTTAAAATAAATTTAATATTAATAAAATTAATTTTAGCTATTTAAATAAAAAATAAAAAGCTGCTATATTTTTTTTTTTTTTATTTATATTTAAAAAAAAGCAAAGCTTAGTTTTTAAATAATAATAGTTTAAAAAATATAAAAAGTTTAAGCTTTTGCTTATTTTTATTATTTTTTAAAAATTTTAATAAGTAGCTTTATATTTTTTAAAAAGTTTTTATTATTTTTAGCTTTTAAAGTATTAAAAAAAAGCTATTTAAAAATGTTTTATTATATATTATATAAACTTTTTTTTTTTTTTTTTTTTTATATAATATTATAATATTATTAAAACTATAAGCTATAAAGTTTAATAATATTGCTTAAAAAAAGCTTAAAAAACTATAGGTTATATTGTTATTAAAACTATTTTTTTAATTTTTTTTTTATTATTAAAACTTAGCTTGCTTTTTTATAAAAAAATTAACTTAAAATATATAATATTAAATATAAGCTTAAAAAGCAAGGCTAATAAATATAGTTTAACTATTATACGCGCTTTTATAGTTTAATTTATAAAACATTATATATATTAAAGTTTTTTTTTTTAAAAAGTTAAAAATAGATAGCTTTAGTAGCTTTACACGCTAAAAGCCCCTCGGGAGGCTTGGGGGTCACAGGCCCCCCCCCCAGCGTTAAATTTTCCAACCAACCAACCAACCAACCAACCAACCAGGGGGGAAGCAGCCGGGCGGAAAGGGGCCGGGCGGAAAGGGGCCGGGTGGGAAAGGGCCGGGATGAAAACCGCCCAGAGGAACGCGAGGGCCCCCGTATCCCGGAACTCCCATAGGAGGGTATGCAGAACCAGGGTTATCACTTTCTTCATCAAGGTCGGGTCCGTATGGATCAAGACAGCGTGCCCGTTTCCATTCGCTAGAATTTGTCAGTTCCTCTATCTCCTCACCAATGACTCGAAGCATTTCAACGAATATTGACCCGTGCCTACCGTCCTTTCCTATTCGCTCATCATGCTTCGGGTGATCCTCATTCTCAAACAACCATATGAAAGCGTGTATGGATTCATGGAGGCAGGTATGTAAAACCTCCTCGATAGGGAATCTGAATATGCTTTCTTCGCCGTCTTCGCCCTCGTATTGCCCTTTCAACCACAGAGTTACTGAGCGTTCGTGCGGCTCCCACTATAATCACTGGAGTTAGCAATTACTCTTTTAAGTAGTTTTGATGCTCCCGAAACATGCTCCCGACACATTTCGGGAGCTCTCAAGTTACTGGAAAAGGAAGAAAATGACTCCAGCGGTTACTTACAGTACCTTTCCTATTATGGGAGTCATATTTGGTGTCACGAGTATCCTTGATTTTCAATGACACGAGATGCCGCCGGCCATGTTTTGTTTTCACCTTTCTCGTTAGAGTTTTGAAAAAGAAACACTCGTCGAGGATCATCAAGAAATCTAAAATTGAATCTTTTAGTTCTTGTAGAGGTTCCGCGTCTGAGTCATCTGAGTCGTCGGATTCATCCTGGGAATCTTCCGAGTCCTCTTCGCTGTCATCCGAGTCGTCCGAGTCTTCCGAATCGTCACCGGGCTCCTTTGAATACCTTGCGGCCAGCGCTTGGCATTGATGGAAGCAATTAACGAGCTTTACTAACCTACTGGAGTCTGGCCGTCGAAAAGCCAATGCCTCTTTCTTAATCAATTTAAGCAGCGACTTGGCATCTATTGTTTCTTTCAACGGGTGACGTGAGTTTCTTTTGTCTGCTATGTCATAGAGAGACTGGACATCACGAGAGGGTGGCATCTTGATATTTATCGCTTATGTACGAGGGTGAAGTGATCTGTGCAAATAAAAAGGATGAGATATCGAGTTAGTGACTTTCTGTATATAGACAAGTGAATAAAGGTAGCAGTCTCGCTCGAGTTTACGAGGCCTAGCTGATGTTTCACTACAAGGGGTTTGTTAGGCGGTAGATGTAGCTTAAACGTTCATTTCGCACACAAGTGCTTTGTTTCCATGAATACAAATGTGGAAACAATCTATACAGGGGCTACGCAGCAAGCCCCTTGCGAAATTTCACATATAGCTCTCCTCAATATCGTTGATAATCAGATTCGAAAATGGAGCAAGGAAAGATTATTACCCGTGTAAGAACGGAGATGATAGCAGCTGGCGGTGACACGGTTAATAGAGAGCTAGATCCCTGTGCATGCCAGTGGGCCGAGCTGTTGTACAAAGACGGAGAAGTTGTAGGCTAAATAAAGACAACGTCGTTCAGAGCAAGGAGAGCAACACACCCCGCAGATTAGACTGTCCCATCTATTTCAATACGGTGCTCTACCAAATGACCAGAGATAACATGAGGTGAGGTAGAAGGATCTAGGCGTTCTCGAGCCCCTTTTCTCGATTGGCGCGATAATCATTTGCGGAGTAGAATTTTACAAGTCTTTGGCAGTTACTCCAGCTTTGGCGCGGCTCAACTGCCGTAGGACAGGAGTGTAGGTATGCACCGAAAGCGTCTCTCAATATGCACTAAACGCTTTCCGCTCGTGAGTACGCCGTATCCGATACGGGTTACACGTAAGCACTATCGATGGGGCGGGGAGTGGGGAGAGCAAGGGGCCGTGTTTGACCTCGTCTATGTGTCGATGGCATTTGTGAAAACGATGAGATAGAACTATACCTGTCTCCAGAACTGAGTGCATGGTACCTCTTATATAGTACCATGATCTTGAAATATCGCAAAAAGAGAGATAGGGTAGTGAGATATTGGAGACGGGTAGTATCGAGTAGGAATGCTCTGATGGGAGTGAGCTACTAGCATGCCTAGGAGCCAAGGGCGATAGCACACGGCTAATGAAAATGTTAAATATATTTTCCGCTTGACAGACAGAGAGTATAGACCTCATGTATGGGAGAAATAAAAAAAGATGGCAATAGAGGTTTCTGATACTTTATTATGTCATACCATGTGTCCATATTGTAATTATGGTAGTTGCCAGAGGTGACGCCTGTGAAGGGGATGCAGCTATAGATAGGTACGGAGCATTAAAAAGCCGCATTCAAACCAAGCTGAACCAACTCTTATCCCGAAGAACCAAGCTTACCCTAATAATAGTTGCTATAGCAAACATACAAACTCATGTTATTCAATCCAACATTAGCTTTATTTCTCGTAAGTACCCTCCAGAAGGTAACGTCGAGCTACCGTTGGCACCGGGACTACTCAAATAAAATAACTTACGAAGGGATATGGTGAGGCTAATGGCTGAGGGGCTGGATGTTGGCGATGAGCCGAAGTCGCCATCAATATGTAGACAAGGGTTATCACTTCCCTATGAAAGTCTGAAGCTCTGGCCTAGGAAGCATGTCTAGGTTTGGCCGGTTGAGAAATCTCTGTAGTTCACGATACCTGTGTATGCACGACTAGTGAAGCCCGAGCTAGATCTAGAACTGGAGGGCTGTGTTGAGCCTTCTTCTAAGGGGTCGTAGTATGTTAGCACCCTTGCCGCGGGACTTGATGATGCTACCTTGCCGCAATTGGTGGCAACATGTCTCTTCCGGTGTCCTTTCATTGATAAACGTACAACTGACCATAGCAGCTTGGAATTGTCCAGCATCCATCTATACTAGGACAAGATAAGGTCGTGGGTTGGTGACCCAAGAGAGGGCCAACGCAGGCGGTGCTAGCTTGAGCTTCAACTTGACGTCACATTGGAAGAAAGACGAAAAGTATTGGTAGCAGTTTGCTGAGCACTGTGACGGGGCTACAAAATTATTAGAGATTGGTTTATGTTCCGGATAATAGGATGATACACCATGAAGCTAAAGAAGCTAAATCCGACTGATTAAGCGACACTTGTAAGATGTATCTTAAGAGAACAGGGTAATTGCAGAACGTGGCACTGGAGTAGCCACCTTCGTTGTCTGAATATCTAATGATAAATTGCGCTTTATCCCTTCAGTTAGCTTAGGCTGCTGGTCTACACATCAAATTATGAATTCAATAGACCTTCAATTACTGCTTTCAGAAAAATCGGAGTGTGTCTAGGGTAGCTCTACTCGGAGGTTACCTTGCATTTCGTCTCGAGTCCGGGATAGCTGGAGCCACCGGGATATGTCAAGCTCTGAAAGCGCGGCTCTTGAAGAGAGCATTGAGACTAGGGGAGACTGTGAAACTTGAATTCACGGGAAATCGATAATTGATATAGAAATTCACTGAAAACTCTCGTTTGCAGACGTTGTCAGCGAGTTCGACAGGTAATCACGTGTCGCCCCTCCAATGTCGCGTATTCCTCCTGGCAAACTGTTATGCTTACGATTTCATGCAAATCCGCTGCCATTGGTGCAGTCCTCCCCTACGGAGTCTGCTGTCAGCAAATCCTTCTAGTAATAGCCAAATCGGATTGGCCACGTCGTGGGCACCAGAGAGGGGTAAACGTATTCGGACACGATCTCCGCCATTAGCTCGCACGACAGCATGCTTATGTAGACTATCACGAGGGTGCGAGCTGCGTGAGGTGTCCTCTAAAAGTACTTCGGGAATTTACTTTGTCCTGTTGTTCAGCATAATACTCTATTTCATTTTCCTGCGGGTCTACTTCAATCGTCAAGCTCGAGCATCTAGGATGGAGATGCACACGGTACCTATGATAATTAATGGTGAGGAGCTGCTCACTAACAACAAATTCGATGTAGTTAATCCAAGCAACAATCTCGCTTGCCACAATAGCATAGCAGCAACACCGAATGACGCCCGGGCAGCTGTCGATGCTGCTGCAAAAGCCCTAGTTGGATGGCGTCAATCTACTCCTTCGGCAAGGCGAGACATCTTGTTGCGAGCGGCAGAAATTATGAACAGTGATCGCAAGGAACTGGCTGAGTATATGGCGGTCGAAACGGGGAGCTCAAATGAATGGACGCAGTTCAATCTCAACAACGCTATCGACCTGCTCAAAGACGTAGCCGGTCGCATTAGCAGTATCGAGGGATCTACGCCGACACTTTCAAACCTGAATATGAAAGCTTTGATCGTGAAAGAACCCTATGGAGTAGTATTTTCTGTTGCTTCTTGGTAAGTCTCCCGGGACGATCTACTAGATAACGGCCATGCGTCATAGAAGATTGGGAAAGGGAGAGAGACTAATGGATTCAAGGAATTCCCCCTATATTCTCGGAATGCGTTCAACTATCCTCCCCATTGCCGCTGGGAATACCGTTGTGCTCAAAGGCTCAGAGCTATCGCCTCGTTGCTTCTGGGCTATTGCGTCCGTACTTCTTAGGGCCGGCCTTCCTGCAGGCGTATTGAACTACATATCTACAGACCGTGATCAGGCTTACGATGTGACCGAAGCCATTGTATCTCACCGCGAAGTAAAGAAACTCAACTTCACTGGGAGCATTGCTGTCGGGAGGGTCGTCTCGGAGCTTGCCGCCCGGCATCTGAAGCCAGTGCTACTGGAACTTGGAGGACAAGCTTCCGCAGTCGTCTGGGAAGACGCCGACTTGGATCTTGCCGTAAAAGAATGTGTCGCTGGGTCCTTCATGTACGCGGGGCAGTGCTGCATGTCCACAGACAAAGTCATATTGCACAAGACGATCCGCGATGACTTCATGCAAAAATTAATCCCTGCTATCAAAGCGGGGTTCCCATCAGACGACGAGGCAAGACTTATGATCCGGCCTAGTGGGAAGGATAAGGTAATGCGGCTACTGGAGGAAGCCGAGCGAAAAGGTGCTGTGATTACGTGCCCAGCTTTGGAAGGAGAATCATCTACGACTGCTGCCGCTCATGATCCGACACGACTGGAGCCCCGTCTCGTCTCTGGAGTCACGCCTGACATGGCTATCTATCAGCAAGAGAATTTCGGACCTACACTCAGTATCTTTGAAGTAGAGACGGAGGAAGAAGCTCTGCGAATTGTAAACGATGCCGAGTGTGGTCTTTCTTCCGCAGTCTTCACGCAAGACCTATTGCGGGGATTTCGACTTGCTGAAGGGATCGAGGCTGGGGCTGTCCACATTAATAACATGAGTATTCATGATGAAAGCGCCCTTCCACATGGTGGCTGCAAGGCCAGCGGTTTTGGGCGATTTAATACTCAGTATGGACTTTCGGAGTGGCTGAGAACCAAGACTATTACGTGGAAGAAGTAACACTACCGATTAAGCTCGGAAACTCGGTTCCTCGATTCAAGTCGACCTTCTCTATTCTCACTTATCACTGCTTGACTTAAAACTGAAAAATAATGCTCCTGTAACGGTCCTCAGTTGTGTTCATGCATGAGACGTTTATAAAGCCTTCAATTCCCCTGCTTTCTTCTAAAGAATCATAAGGCGATGAGAAAAAGGGGTGAAACTGCCTTGCGTATCATATTCATAACCACGAAAGTTTCAACTAACACCCCTTGTATCACCGCCTATTAGCCCTCGTCTATCGTAAACCACATGCGAAACTTCGTTGCAACAATGAGAGTTGATTTCAGGGCCAACAGAATAGATCCGAATGATTACTTATACATGACTATTATCAGAGAAAAGGGATACAGCCATGACTCCAGACCGGCATCAATATTTAACTAGTAACCCATTCTCACCCTTAGTCCGTGTTACTCCGTAAACTATTATCAATTCTCTGGTCCGCGCGATAGTCCGTCGTTGCGATCACTTCAAATTAACTCACCACAATTGACTGATTTGACCTGCTATCATCTTCAATAGTGTCCACGTCATCCAGGTTAGAGCTACCCTCATCCTCTTTCACTGCAGCAACTGATGTAGGCACTTCCGAAGATACAGTGGCCTCTAAGTTCTTGCCCGCGAATGCCTGGTATTCGCTATCCTCCCTCAACATATCAGAAATAGCTATCTCTTCGATACGATCGAGCTCTGCTCGCTGGGCGGCTAATCTCTTGCGAGTCTCTCTAAGTTTTGAGCTTAGAACGTGCTTATTGCGCTCTAGTTCTTCGGTTGCCTGCTGGATATTTCGTCGCAGCTCGGTCAATGACTTTAGGCGCGTAGTATCTCCTAAGAGAGTGACGAAGCTCTCTGCATTGAGTAGGAACTGCTCTAGCCCCCTTGCGCTGATGCGGATGCGGTGCACGGCGGTATGCCGGATATCAGCTACGGACCGGAGGAGCTTCGTGAGCGGCTGTCCAATATCCTCCACTCTGCTAGAGAGCTCGTTCTGGCGTTGCAGAAATTCTGCCACCCAGAGGTTGAGTTCCGCGGCTTCGGAACAATCCCAGCGATTCTTTTTCAGAATGTCTGGCATATCACGCTGTCCGAAATCGAAGCATGCATCTTCCAATATGTTTTGAACATTAGTGAGGATGCGATGTTGCGTTCTCAGCGGCAGATAGATAGGGAATAGGGATGGGATAGCGCGCGTGCCTCGAGCGGCTGGAAGTTTAGGATTATGGCAAGTCTCGACTGGGCAGATAATTAGCTACGACTTCAGCGGCACATGAGAAAACGGAAGGGATGCATACCGCTCTCTGTCTCAGCTACATCGGCGCGAGAGATGAGATTCTGCACATCTTCAGAGTAGCCTTGCACAGCTCCTGCAATCGCGTTCGCGTCGTTTATCGCGGCCTCAGCTTCGGACGCCTCCCTCTCTGCGCTCTGCGCAGGTGAGACGTCGAACACCTCGGGAAATCGGATCTTCGCCTTCAGCGTCGATTCGAATATTCCCTCGGTGAGAAGAGTCCTCGCTAGGCTGCACACTGTGTCTATGTTGTGTGCGTTGATCAGATCTGCCACATCTGCATCGTTTTGACTCTTGGTGATAAGTTTGCGGACGACCTTGAGCTGGCGCACCTCGGCGTTAGCCCCTTTGAATACATTCTTCAACGCCAAGTACACTACTCTCTCGTCGGGTGGGTTCTTGTTCTTCATAGTGTGAGGAGCTCGCGATAAAATAGTACTACGCTCGGCTCGAGCCGTGATCGCATTACGCTAAGGTCGCACGATACGGGAAATAATATCGACCTAAGTCCTCTCATGCTGCCTAAACCGGCGCGGGGAGAGGGGCTTTTCATTTCCTTCCACTCTCAGCCTATTAAACGCCCAACCCCTCACTGGTGCTACGTAGTAGACTCCTGTGATAGGCGCTGCGTGTCAAATCTCCTACCAAGAAAGTTAAGCAATCCCGTAATACGCCCGTGCCTACAGAAGGACTCCCCTTTGCTGAGGGCACGTCAGCTTAGTACTGGAGCCGCTTACCATAGTCCGGTAGAATAGTATGGGTGCCAAAAGTAAGTTAGTTGTATTAGGTATGGTGTCTATAGTGTGTACACTGGGTGTGGGGGTAGGTTATAGTTATATAGTGCCAGTCCACTGTGCCTTCCGTAACCACCTAACTACGTCGGACGCAAAGTTAAAGCTACGATAATCACTTAAACTTATAATCTCATTGTATTTTATGTATAGGATGCAGACCATATCAGAAGACACTATTTTATTCTTCTACTTTCAAAGTCCGACACCCTGAATTGCTGCTTTTGAGTAATGATGGGCCATATCAATGCTGTCATTTGTGGGTTAGTTATGCCGACTACAATTAAGTTAAGTGCTTCGCAGCACTCGGCCTAGGCTCTAGACCTAATATTTCGTGAGATACATTCCATTCCCGAAGCAGCGATTCAACGCGATATTCAGTGGCGACACCCACCTCGTCTTCGACGGCTCTGAGTGTCGAGATTAAGAGACGCCTATCCTGCTTACTTGTACAACATCTGCCGGCTACATACAGTGGCTGGATAGCCCTGAGTCTGGCGGCGTCAGAAGGCTTCCCGCAGACGATCGAGAAGACCTCGCTTGCATGCAGCTGTACCTAGTTCCTACTCCATGTCACGCAACATATGTAAGAGATCGAAAGGGATGTTCTTTTCTCTTGGAGCCGGTAGTAGATCACGTGGGCGATTGACAATAAGGAGAATACGTGCCATGTGGTAGTATAGCATCGTGGTCGAACATAGATCATTGCTATACCACAGTCCGCGGCCGAATAGAGTCGGAGCTGTATCTCGATCGCTTTGCTCGGATAAGAATGTCCCATCTGCATGAAATAATAGCGACAGGCTATTATGCCATAATTCGAACTGGGATTCCAGTGACATGAAAGCTTCCCTTCTGCTCTCGAGCTCAGAAGAACTAAGCCGTCGCATATAAGATTCACTTTGCGCCGAAAGAGCAAGGAAGTCTATGAGCTTGCATGTAAGCCTAATTAAGGTGTATGATAACACCTTGTCGCGCGGGTGTTCTGGTGTATTAGATAGACTATTGGGGGGACCGTCAATTGTGAGGCTTCCGTCGTCTTCGATTAGAAGGCCCATATTACGCCAAAGAGCGAGATTCCCCGTGTCAATGCGCGTATGCGTATGCGAAACAACTGGGGATATATGTTAGTGTATTCGAGCATCGATAGAAATTATCCCTTTAACCGCCCTTTCGGCATGTGGTTCCTTCTATAAGGACCATATTGGTTCTGGAAAGGTTTACGGGTGCCTGGACCTACCTACTATGTATATTTACTAGTTAATACTATCTATAAGTATATAGAACCCCGGTTGCTTTTTTTAAAAAAAATTAGCTAGTTAATATAACTATTTAAACTATTAAATTTTTAGTTTTTTTATTAAATAAGCTTATAAATTTTAGTTTTTAAATTGTTAGCTAAAAATATAAATAGCTATTTATATAGCTTTATAACAAAATAATAAATAAATAAACTTTTAATAAGCTTTTAGTTACTTTTTATTTATTTTTTATTATTTTTATTTATTATTATATTATTTAATAAAATTTTTATATAAAACAATTTTTTTTTATTAAGCTATTATAATTTTTTTTTTATAATAAGCTTTTTAGCTTTATTTATTATAATAAATATTTTTTAAAGCGTTTATTATATTAGCAAAAAATATTATTAATATATATATTTTTTAAAACATTTTTTATATTAATAAAAAATAAAATTATTAATATAATATTACTATATTACTATATTTTT
>MU392623.1:0-184178 GCA_022578505.1 Nemania abortiva | reverse complement strand
GGGGCTAAGCTATTATATAGGAAAAATTCAACGCCAAGTGCTTAGCTAATAAGGTGGGTGCCACAGTGGCTCTGCCACCCGCACCGTCTCAATAGACATCCCAAAGGGCTAAGATATTTGGCAAAACCCTCAGAGAAAAGGGTGCATATACGTCTCCTATCTAGCTTTTTTTCTTACTTCTAAGTATGCCGTTTGAAGATACATTCTTTACTATTAGTTTCTCTTTATGCCATTTCTCCTAGGTTGTGTTGATTCTGCTAAGTTTTCGGAGTGTTCTAGGCCTTAAAATTGTTTAACTGGGTTATAGATATAAGTGTAGGCGATTCCTATTACACGACCTGTTCTGGTAACCAGTGAACGCCAAAGATGGCGGGGTCGAGTGGCATACTGTGCTGTGTTTAAACTATAGCTCGGAGAGTAAAGTCCTCGTAAAGGAACCAGGGTATATAATTACACGATATACCCATATGCCATACTCAATATCATAATCTAAAAAGACTAAAATAATTCCACTAGCGGGAACGGTAACGACCCCTTTTCGCTATTTTATTCTCAAAATCTTATCCCTCGCAAGCTGTAATAGCAATCTCTGTAATAACGAGTATCCCTTCGTGATCGCCTCGGGTACTAAGCCAGGCATAACCGAATGGTAGCCTATAATGTATTTCAATAGGTTCTAAAGGTGTGAGACTTACGTCATTGTTGTCATATCCAGAGGAAGACATAGCCTGGGCACCGATTTGGCTTTTGTGGGAGATGATGCATGACATTGTGGATATCGGATATGTAAAGGGCTTACGCAGATGATGTGACTACATGAATTTAATTCGGAGCGCAGGAGCGCATAATATAGGCTCTGTTGTTGCGGCTTCTGCTAGACCCCACATGATGTACTGAGAATATTCATAACTTGCATCGTGATGCATGCTGAGATGGGCCGCCGCGAAGACTCATCCGGATGCCTACAAAAGTGTTGACTACGATCATTCCATGGAGTATCCAGTAGAATGCATTACAAGTATGTCTTTCCATAAATAAAAGGGTGCATTCTAAAAGGACGGCTGCCTTCACGAAAAGTCGTAACGCAGTATAATATAGTTGAAACAACATAACTCTATACTCAGTCGGTGCTAGCATCTAAAAGTTACGCTTGATGACTACTAGGGTTACTAAGTCTCTTACATAGAGATCCCATTAGTAAACAAAAAAATCCAGCCTCTCGAAGTATGTTCGTCAGCACCCGGATCCTAACTAATAACGACAGCTAGCCATGTTAGAACATAAGCAGAACTGAAAGACTAATGGAGCTTAGTTACAAGTGAGGCTAGGCCGAGATCTATATAGATCATTAGTGTGTTTCTAAGGGAGTTTTACTAGCCATGGCAAATTCGCAATCTTCCAGTTTTCTCTCCCTTGTGTAAAAGACTGTAGAGACGGATCTCACTAGAGTCGCCGCTGTGGTCACTACACTTGATAGCATCACGGCAACAGCCAATCGATTACCATTCGGCGGGTTGTAATTCGGGATAATGCCGGGAGGCGAAGTCGACGCAGGGCTCTCCCTAGTCACGTCAATAGCATCAGGAGACAGCATGTACGCCAGAGTGATACAAAAATCGAGAGCGAGATAGAACGATGCGAAGCAGGAGGCTTAAGATCATGATTAGATGTGTCTGGATAAGTGAGAAAGCCGGCACCAATATTTGGTATATATGGCAATGACAAACATTTCTAGAGTGTATCGTGATGCAAAACAGCAAGCCTCGAGATCTAATCCCCGTCTCTAGAAGAGAGACCATAGGAAATTCCATGTCTTGCTTGAATGAGAGGATTGTGGCAATTACAATCTATAGAACTGTCCCAAGGAGATTTCATCTAAGCTATGCGCAAGATATTCAATAGGCTACATCTGTTCCTGAAGTGATGGCACCCGTTGATACTTGTTGGCCTCGGCAGCCCTTGCTGTGTACAGAGTTTATCGATTCTTGAAGAAAATGCCAAATCAGTGAGGATAGTCATCCGATGGGAAGGTTATGCGATATGATAGCGAGTATATAGTATCCAGGGATCTGGAAACGGCAAGAAGAGGTTGAAATAAAGAAGTTGATGTGGATATCTTGCAGCTGAAGCAAACAGGACAACCTTGAGATCCACATGCCAACGACAATGAACCATGCCGTGGCCCCCCACATAGCCTCATATGGCCGCATTCGAGTTTATTTCATTTGATTGTGATAGGCTGCAATATGCGTATAGCTTAAGTAGATAGAATTCGTTTTTGCACTGTGACCGGGAATAATTTATATTGGAAGAGCGCCACTCATCTAACCGCCAATCCAGATTTAGTGTAGAGAAACTGCTACCCCTTCGAACGGCAGCACACCGCAAGGATCTCTGACAGTCTGATTTATGATACGACAACTCGAAGAGCGCTTGGCCATTGTATTCTTGGCCAATCATGCTGCATAACGGCTAGGGAACCTGCCGTAGTCGCGCCTGTTCTAGTATCCTTTGTACTCGCGGGACGATATTATCCCTTGCTAATCCCTTTACGTCTGGATAAAGGCCTGGAAGATACGATGCTGAGGGTTAGGTTATATCATCAGCCAGCATCCCTCACTGTGCGTCAATTAAAGTACTTCAATCGCCCATGTAATGTTAAAAGATACAGTAGATTGAACCGAGACATTGCGGCAGGGCATATAGCCGCACCAGTGCCACAATACTACCAGAAGTAGATTCTTGTCGAGGTAAGAACATTGACCGTTTGCAGTTGCCATATACGTACTGTGACAGTAATGGAGGGCGGAATGACGAATGACATCACCGATCACTAAGAGGCTGTCTTATAATAAAATTATACTTATTTGACACGCTTATTTAATTCGTCCAATGAAATGGGGCCCAAGACCACACCGAGGTTATACCAGCGATAAACGTCCATACGTATTAGTCTTTGTTAGCATGAGGACTTTTAAGAAAATTAAACTAGGTTTCCCCCAGCATGGAAAAGAGAACGGATCCATCTTATCGATTTTGCACTCTATCAAGTGAGAAAACATGTGTATCTTTGGGACTTGCGCAACCTCGGCGGGTACACGGAGGTCACTGGAAACCCAGATACTCATCGAATAGTGACAAATCGCATTTTACGTGCTATTTTTGCATATAGCCCTCGGGCATTGTTATTACCGGTGGCAAAGGCATTCTACCCCCTGCTAGCAAAGCAGCCCTTTGACCTATCTTAAGACGGTAAGCCTCGAGTCAAATGACACTCCCCGCCCTACACTTTGTTTCAATCCTTCCCTTCCCATCGTCAACTCCAATACGTCAGAATAACTTCTTTCACTTCACTATCTTGACGTTTAACATGGATCACGCAGGAAACAGCTACGGCTACGACTACGGACACGGCAATGGACACAGCGATGGAGACGGCTATGAACACGGCGATGGGCGCGGCTATGGGCCCGTCTATGGAAATAGCTATGAAAATAGCTATGGAAGTAGCTATGGAAATAGCTATGGAAACGTCTACGGAAATGCCTATGGAAACGGCTACCCAGTCGAACAGACAACCAATGTAGAGCCACAGTTGCCTTTGGAAGAAATCAATACGGCAAAGCTTGGATCCGAGTTGTCTGATAGTCAGCCTGATTTCGTATACATTCAAGGTGCCAGATTCTGGTCCATCTGTGCGGCGTGAGTCAGCACGAAGTGTTTATCCGGGTAGTAGCTAAGACATTAACATTTCATAGCATTGCAGTCATGATGTTCCTCGTCAACTTCGAAGTTCCTGTCGTTATTACAGCTCTGGTGTCAATTACCAACGATCTACATGGGTTTGATGATGTAGGATGGGTCGTTTCAAGCTACCTACTTGGATACGTTGGTTTGTCTATTCCTTCCTCTTTTCTCCTTTTTGTATCATCAAGCTTATCTTGTTCCTAGGAGTTATTGTGATCTGTGCCAAATTTAGCGACATATTCGGTCGCAAGCTCGTATTCCTATCGTCCATTGTGTTTTTCATCATATTCTCTGCAGCCTGTAGCGCTGCTCAGACAATGGTGCAACTGTGAGTCGTCAATCGCACCCTGTGATATGTGCTAACTTGGTGCTAGAATTGTCTTCCGAGCCTTCCAAGGTATTGGAGGCGGCGGATGCTGGTCTCTAGCTACGATCATCGTTGTCGAACTCGTCCCGCCAGAGCAATATGCTAAGTTTGTCGCGAACATATCTATCGTGAATGCTACGGCATTACTTCTCGGACCTATTATTGGTGGTGCTATAGCCTCGGGCACAACATGGAGATGGATCTTTATTATCAAGTATGAACCCCTGATATTGCTATATATACCTTTGGCTTCTCTAACACCTGTCTTAGTGTCCCAATAGCAGTACTAGCACTTTTAGTCTCATTTCTTTGTATCCCCAAAGACTTTCCTTACCAGGGTCAGCCTAACTATAACTCAAAGCCTCTCAAAGAATTATTCGCAAAATCCACACTCAACCGCATAGATGTACCAGGCACCATCCTCCTCCTTTTCGCGACACTGGCCTTGACAGCAGCTTTCGAAGAAGCCGACCAGAAATTCCCATGGAGATCTGGATATGTGATTACACTATTGATTTTATCTGTATTCTTCTGGATAGGCTTAGCCGTGTGGGAACGATATGTTACGCATTCCGATACAATAAGGGAGCCTATCGTACCCTGGAGGTTCCTTCAAAACCGCGAAATGATGGGTATACTACTGTTAGATTATTATTTCTCTTTTCCTATTGGCAAAGCTGACATGTTGTTACAGAAATTTCGTTCTTCTTGGAGGGCCAACAGTCATTGGCATGTTTATCTTGCCTCAAAGATTTCAACTGGTATACGGCACCTCCGGCCTCAACGCGGGCGTGAGACTTATACCCTTCACTGCGATCATACCAATTGGTTCGATATTCGCGTCTATACTAGGTGGAAAATTCAAGGTACCGGTGGTGTATCTCCTAATCTTTGGATCTGTACTTCAGGTCCTCGGATTCGCTTTGATAGGTACTTTACCTTCCACATTGGATATACCTTCTCGGATATATGGGTTCCAAATTCTTGCCGGATGGGGATGTGGTATCAATTTCTCACTTCTCTTCATAATTATCCCGTTCGTCAACGAAAAGCGTGACCATGGTAAGTCATCACTGATGTAATTTCAAAGATACCCCTGCTAATGCAAAACTCACGGTAGCTGTTGCTCTGGGAGCTGGGTCTCAGTTTAGATTCATGGGCGGTTCAATAGTATTGGCTATCTCGACCTCCGTCTTTAACTCCTACGTACGGCCGCAGATCGAATCCCAACTGGGCATTTCCAATCCAGATGCGCTGACTGAGATATTACCCACCCTTGCGCAAGGACTTCAAGAACAAATTCGAAAAACGCTTGCTACTGGATATAGTCATCAGATCCTTGTTTTGGCGGTCTCGGCAGGATTACAGATTCCAGCAACACTTCTAATGTGGAAGAAGAAACAACTTACGATATAACATGCTACATGGCTACCGCGTGGAGGGTTTCTTATGCAATGAATCGCGCCATGCACCATACTAGTACAGGGGCACAAGGCATCCGGTCATGTTTCGAACAGGCTATAGTGATCTGCATCATAGTAAGGAAAGGGGATAGGGCCTCCATCGAAAGACAGGAACGTAGGTGAGCTATGTGTAGCTAAAGGTAAGAAAGCTTAAGAAAGTTTGTCCAAATTCATTATCTATATGCCTGCACAAGTCACAATGCATGTGGCTTGTGTAACTCATTCGCTTCATCATATTTGAGTACCTACATGTCAGAAACCTTATGTTTAAGGCTGTTGTTGTTTGGGTGAAGGCCTCCTAAGCTACCTTCGTAAATACCCCCTAAATATATACAAAAATAGTCCTCTTTATCTATATACCCTGTAATAGCTTTAGTTCTTAGTATAGTTGCCTAGCGGTTACTTTCAATAACATTATACGAGCAAGGTCCTCTTGCGACTCTCTCATAGCCAAGCAAGGTGCATAATACGCTCGTCTATCTATTATTTCAATATGCTGTACATTGAAAGTAATCACTGTGCTTCTACAAAAAGAAGTCTATCAAGACCTGGATACATTAATTCATACGATAGTAGTGTTCCTTACGTCGTTAACCAGAGCCACTAATACGAATTGCATTACTGAATGCTTCTTCTAGCTTATATGTAGGCATTATCGTTTTTCTTGATTTCACAGACGCCCACCAATTAGCAATGCCATATTTGGAAGCATATCACCTAGAAGGAAGTCACTGACGATGAATTATAGTTAAAGCAAAGTACTAAACGATGATCAATAATCTACTCTCTCAAGATAGGCTCGCAAGGCGAAGATAGTAATTATTAACACTCTTTGTGCATGACACCATTATCAAAACGCAGAATCCAAGCAGTATTTGGATGATGATAAGTCAACTAACCAAAGGCGCAACTAAGCACAGTAGTGAATACGAATATTTTGCCAATAAAAATAGGTATAGAATCTCGAAGCAATACGAGTGCAGAGAGCATTGACAGGTCTGCCAGATGGAGAAACGTGTTGGTATAAATTCATTCGAATAGTAGTTGATGAAGTGAGAAGGTAGGGATTGAAAGTAAAGAGATAAAAAGAAAAAAAAGAAAAGAAAGAAAAAAACTATTATGACAATGGGTAATTTTGCTAGATGCCGATATTCTATAACCCCCCTTTGAGGGAGAAATGCTTGACAACATTTTTTATCTTAAAGAGGAAGGAGAAAGCTTTCAATACACCGTGAACTACTATATGAGGCTAGGCTAGAGAGGCTCTTATTAAGATGTAGCAACATAAGCACCTCTGCTGATTAATGTACAAAGGCATGTGTGGGTAGGAGTCTGAAGCAGGGTGTTGCCCCTTACTACTGCTCAAAGTCTGCTTCATTCATTGATGCTATGTTCATGAATTATAAGTATTGAGGGTTCAGTGATGTGACAATGGGGTTTACGTCCGTATCAAGCAGGCCGCATGTCACTACATGTCACTCCGCGCCAGTTATCCCCCAACAAGTAGTCGAATCTCGTGGGAACCAACGGTTATAGAAACGACTGTCCTAAGTTGTGAGGCACAGGCGTGTACCAAGCTTGGGGCACCCAGGGCTTCCGTACGTAAATATATTCGATCTGCAGCAGCTCTAGGGGCATAAATCTGATTGGGCATTAAAACATGTTCGCCCTCTAAGGGATGGTGCAAGACTGTTAGAAGTAGGTTAAAGGTGGATCGCTGATTGCCATTCATTTTAAGTTAAGCTTTATTGCACCTCTGAAGGCAACAAAAACTAGGTGGTCTTGACAAACAATTGACCCTTCTGTAATACAGTATTCAAAGTGTTTGAAAGATATACTTGACGACTCACAGCCAATCGTTACACTTTCTCTCTAACTCTCTAAAATTAATTAACATTCTTGAAGCAGGAAGTTTGATCTCCTTTCAAAACCCAGCTCTATATAAGTGTTTAGTTCGCCTAGGTATAAATCTCCTTCCTAGGACCTATATACAGATATACAAACAGCACACACAACACACACATTAAATACACAGAAACTATTTTATTCCTTTCCCCATTAACAATATGCGTTTTGCTTCATCCTTGATCGGCATAGCTCTTAGCTGTGTTATCCAAGGCCGAGTGATTGACCATATCCCTCGAGACTCCTCCTTCGGCTATGGTACGATGACCTTTTCCACGGACGATTTCTGCACCAACCAAATATCCGGACACGTGAAGCCGCCGTCTAAGCAAATACCCCTTGTGGGCGACTGCAAGAAATTGATGGATCATTTCAACGAGAGCCCAAAATACGGATTTGAGTTATTCGGGTGGGGGAAGGGCCACATGGACTCTGGCTATGCCGAGCTTGGCAAGCAGGGCAGCTGTGCCTTGGGCGTTAAGCTTGTTGACGATGAAGACGGCCCGCCTGCTATAACTATGGGCGACGCTGCCTGGATCCTGAAACTGGCCATGGTCGTGCTGCCCGGTCTGAAGGACCCGACTCACGTCGAAGGTGTTGGCACCACATCCTGTCAACCGCCTGTGGGCGAATCGGTCTTACAATGGACACATGGCTGGTCCCCGCGGAAGTTTCAGTGGCAGATCTATTACCCGGGTACTCAAAATCTAATTGATTTTAGTGGCGCCTAAGTAAAAGGGCCTTGTGCGTGGTGTAAGTGTTTGGGGAGGGAGGATATCGGGGTAACAGCAAAAGCTACGCAGGGCGTTCATGCGTTCAGGAGACGCTACCTACGTGCACTGCGGCAAACCGGACGGGATCCAGGGCCTTTGATGTAAAGAGAAGAAGGTTAGTGGTGCAAGTATAGGAAGTAATAGGGCCGCCGCCGGTTAGGCAGCCCAACTAGGTAGATGCATTCAACCTTCGGCTTCGGCCAAAATATTCACCAACGACTCCATATGGCTATTCTTAATCTTGGACATATAGTTCATGTTTTTATTGATTTTCCTGGCTGTGTTAGGAACTTTGGCTTGTGGATCGCAGATTTCGGGACCCAAAATCTCGGGCCCGAGAAGCTTCTATATCAACTCTTCATCAGTGGTGATTTATAGTCTTTTGCTCCGAAAAAGCAAACGACGGTGCGCCTCGATATGCTCACGTGAGCAGAGATACGTAGGTTAGGTGCTCCTAAGTAAACGCTAGGCGTGATCTCAACGTAACCGCTACTAGGACGTACGTATACCAGACGCTCTCCTAGACTGTCACAGTCTTGAGCCTTGGAACAAAGAGACTGTTCGTATATGGTGGTGGTACGTAGGGAGGTGTTTTGAGGACCCTTGCGCAACAACGTATACTATTACCTACCCCTATGTATAGGCCTCGTGACATAGACAATACTGCCTATTATCACGATGTTCTATTTTCTCAGGTTTCAATGAGCGCGAAGTAAAACCACATCCCACAAGGGCACCGCGCCTCTTGAGGGAGTGTATGGGATCCACAGGACAACACCTTCTACTTGGGTAATGCGAAAATGCACGCGGATGAGATGAAAATACCTAGGCGTGGAGCTCAGGAAAAATATGGATATTTGGGCTTGATCATTCCGGGCCGCTACTTCGCATGCTTGTCGTATAGTATTTATTGGCTAGTAATTCAATGTAGCCTCTCAAATTTCTCTCGTCGTGTGCTATCTAGGCATTGCGACGCGGCTTGCTCGAACGCTCAATTAGGGATTCCAATTCCCACTTACTAGATCCGGAGTATACTCAATTGATCTTTGGGGGTTCTACATAGATGCACAGAGTGGCGTGTTTCTTCCCGGTATCCGAATACCACCGTATTTCTGTACTGCACTGTACGTACCTCTCTAGCAGCGAGGAGCAATATATTTATGCAGAAAACACACATTATTCGCGGCCAATCACACGATCTCGCGCAAGGTGACGGCCTATACTCAAGACCACATATAGTCTTAGTCCTTAGTCTTAGTAGAGACAGTTCTGAATGCTGTACACACGGCAGGCAAAAGCTTGTCTACCATCTGAGTCAGCTGAATACAAGTGGTATACGCTGATCGCCCCGCCTAGAACGAACGATTCTGACCGGTGCAATATACGACGCCACTGAGCTCACTGACTAGGTAGCAGGCGGGCCAATCAATCTCGCATGAGATGGCCGGGGCCAGCGACGTGTCGGCCGTTGCTTTAGCGACAGTGGCCGAAGGCCATGCTACGCTGCGACTTGTAAGGAAATGAATGGCTGGGGGAAAATGGCCTGGTAACAAAGGCCCGCCGCACGCTTGCTTATTGTGACATGCCACACTTCATAGTGATGTAGGCAGGCTGGCTGGAGACAAGGCACTGCTTAGATGATGTAGTTGTGTAATGTGTCTTAGTAGAGGGATGGGAGCACAACATACTGTAGGAACCATACTTTTTAGACCGCCGGAGATGCAAAGGCAGACAGCGAGCGGGGCCTTGGGCTTGATGTCTGTCTGTTGCCGTCCCAACTTCTCTCTCCCTTACTCTGGATTCTTTGGGTACCTGCAGTCCCGCCGCCTAAGACTCCGAGCTCTGCTCCGAGTAACATTTGGGAGGAACGCAGCAGCAGCGGGCGGGTTCTGGGCGGGGACTCAGCCAGATGTGAGATGTGGTGCGCAGCGATGCGCCGCCTCGATGCGAACCGACGAACGGGTCAAGACCAGAGATCGCCATCGCAAACCATTTCCCTTCGCGGCCGCCAAGCCCTCGTGATCTACAGCGACCTTGCCTAGTATACCTAACTAGTACATGTCGACCCCTCACTCATCGCCCAATCTCGTCAATCTCAGCTCACGAAATACCTATCGTCACATTTCTGTTTCCCACCTCCCGCTTACCCTTATAACGAATAGCTGTCTAGCTAAGGTGATAGGGAAGTGGGCACGGCGGCGGGCTTGACAGGCGGGATCTAGCGTGTGGTGGTAAATACGAGGTACTAAAAGTCTTGGCGATGGACTGACCTATCCCGGCCAAATGGCACGATGTCCGGGATTCACTTCGCAACGCATCTATGTAGTGATCTAGTAGGAATGAGGGGTAAGTAAGTAAGTAATATCAAATTTATTCTATCTCATAAGGGCAGTCGTGCGACTGCAGCTAGCTACTTGGTATCATTGCGGGAAAGGAGTGCGCTATATGTGTCCTGGCCAGACTACCAATAGACCGAAACGCCCGCCCGTCCGTCCATCCATCTGTATGCGTAGTTCCCCCGTAATCCCTGGCATAACCCGCATGAATTTTTGCGTCGTAGAATTCATATCGAAGCCTCCCAATTAACTGTCCCGCTTAAATGAGTGACCGGAACCATTGAATTAAGTAACCCCTCCTAACAAAATATCAGCTCATTGAGCTCTCATTAACAAACACCACTCCTTGGCCACTGGGTCCCCTGTTCTCTCTCATTGTAACGACTTTTTCGCTCCATCTTGTCCTAAGGCTTGAAATCCACTTATAGCGCCAAGACGGCAAGACCAGCGGCAATCAAGGCGCCGGCCGGGCCCACCTTAATAGCGGCAGCCGTGGGGATAGTCACGGAGGTGGTGGTGCTGGCCGGCGGTGGCGAGGGAGCAGAGCTCGCAGGCGGGGTGACGCTAGTGATAGGATATGTAGGGGATGTAATGAAGGTCGTGTTGCTAATAGGGTAGGTAGGCGTGTAAATGGGGTAAGTGCTTGGAGTCTCAGTGGGATAGGTAGGGTACGACACTGGATAAGTAGGAGTCGATGCGGGATAAGTAGGATATGTTACCGGGTAGCTAGGAGTCGACACGGGGTAGGTAGGGTACGAAGACACTGGGTAAGTGCTAGGTGTCCACGTAGGATAAGTAGGAGTGGACACAGAGTAAGTAGGTGTCTCCGTGGGATAAGTCACCGGGTAACTAGGAGTCGACACAGGGTAACTAGGGGTCGACACAGGGTAGCTAGGAGTCGACACAGGGTAGCTGGGAGTTGACACAGGGTAGCTGGGAGTTGACACTGGGTAACTGGGAGTCGAGACAGGGTATGTAGGAGTTTCCGTAGGGTAAGTAGGAGTTGATACGGGATAGGTAGGCGTCTCCGTAGGGTAAGTGGGAGTCGACACGGGGTAAGAAGGTGTTGACTCGGAATAGGAGTGGACTGGGTATCCGGCCTTGACAGTCGCAACCAGCGCAGCGGCGGGAGCTAACTTCTGAGTGAACTTCATTGTGACAAGGTTCTCGTTGTTGATTAAGATTAAGAGGAATAAGGTATTATGTTTTCCAAGCGAAGGACCGAAGCGAGTGGTCTGATTTGTTTCAACGATTGCGATGTCGACGAACTTCGACAAGCGAGTTGGATAGCGACTGTGACGAGCAATTATATACTGGATGCCTGTGAGAGCGAGAGAGAGCAAATTCTAAACAAAAGGTGTGGCATCGCAACATATATACCTAATTATCTCATGGAGGGGTTGGGAACCGACTCGCTGGGTGGGTGGTGGCGAGTATACCTAGCCACTCTGGCTTACATCGATCTGCGACTATCCGGGATCGTCGTCTTTGTTTCCAGGGCGATGATTTCCCTCGGCCCATTGAACAAAGCCCACCCCGGTAGCCAGAATGCGAGAGGTGCCAGTCAGCTCAGCTAACGTTGCATCCTCCGGATGGGTACATAGGTAGCAGCATGGCCTTTGTTGCTGAGGGGATGCCAGGCTGAGGAGCGGGCCGATGAATGGAAAGTGCTTTCATTATGATGGTTCCATGGTAATACGAGGTCACAGCTTACCGAACTGTAGGGACACACTAACTATACTAAGTCAGATAGGGAGATATCTTGAGGGATGGGGACAGACAGACATGACATCGTTGCCAGAGCTGCAACCGAGTGGATGGTACTTAGACACCACTATCGGACTACTATCTAGATAGCAGGTGGTAGGTCCAGCAAGTACATGATGATTGCTGGCGTTACCCGCATGGACGAAGGTACAAATGCGGCATCTATCATTGGGTCGATACGTCATATTAGGTAGTCGACTTTCGCTTTCGGGTCTAGGGCGAGAGCTGACGAGAGAGCAGTGGTCTCTGAGTGATACGGATAGAAAATTCTACCTACTATGGACCTCTGTATGGGCCTATGATAACGTACGGTCAGAGGAGAATTCTGCGTTGTTCTGTGTTGGCCCCAGGAGCCTTACCGTTTTCGGGCCCCGATGCAACGCTGGTACCGAAGGTGCCGAGTCACAAAACCTCGTGTTGCCCTGACAATGTCTTGGCCGCGGGCGTGCATTGGCGCCGAGAACGCTCCGTTCGTAGACGTCATTGGATGGATCCGTTCGCCAAAGCGGTGGTTTATGAGCAAAGCCAATCACCGCCCCGCGCTAATGTGATATTGCATTTATCGTAAGATGACAGAAAGTGCCTAGGTGGTTGGGGAGGTCAGCCGTTGTCAGAGAGATTGTTCAAAGAAATACTAGAGAATAACTAGACAAAGTCGTCTTCAATCGGATCGTTAGCCAAGGTATCTACAGCCGAGGAATATAAGTATGTAGAAGATTGCCCGGGTGCTCATCCTACCTACCTACCTAGGTAGGTAGAGACGCGGGTATCATAGGTATAACTCTATCTAGTGGGGCTATGTCTTGGAGTGGGTCAGATACAATTATACATATAGAGAGTCAGGCTCTAACCTATCTATGCATTTGTAAGAGTGTATAATTATACTGCCTAAGTGATTATCTGCTCAAAACGCCTAGAACCTCGGTTGGCACTAAATAGAGCAACCTACAGCATACTAAGCCTAGTCACACCAACACCAAAACACGAACCCAACACTCGGATCTACAGAATACCTAGCTATGAGTAATTTGTGTTCTCAAAGTCTACACACGATCTCTCTAAATTTAACAGCCCTCTGATATCAGCCGATCAATCATTTCATCAGCGCTCGCTCGTATTGGTGTATTGGTCTATCCATCATACGAGCGCAGGTGACTGCCTTGCTAAGAATTTTTCTCACTCAAACGGCGCCTCTCGGCCTACCTTCCTTGAACTAAGCAGCTCGGGCAAGCATGTCGGGTTTTGAACCTCGGGCTGCCTCGAGATTCTTTCAAGCCGCAGGCTTTGTTACACGCTTATGCCATATGGACCCTACGATATGACAATGGAACGCCCATTTAGTTGGAATGATTTCAATGGGTACCTTAAATATTCCTTTGTTCATTCTACCTTGTCCTTCCTGAGTGCGCCGCCCTTGTTAGGTAGGTACTAAATATCTATACTTAGGAGCGGTGAACTGGCTCCAGACCCTTCGTACTGTTCCTTTGTTCTCGGAGGTTTGTCACACAGCCAAGTGGAAAGTTCGCGTGGGCACTGGGCCCAACTTCGGCTTACCCAAGGCTGGGCTGTGATCGCTCCCATCGACAGCCTGGTAACTAAGCTAAGATTACCAACCCTTTATGTCTTCTATCGGCTACCCAATAGACGTAAAGCCCAACGGGTTTGGTAAGCCGATGCTAGGTTTCAAGTCCGGGTTGTCCCCGTCAACAAGGATAATACCGCTATCGCGATACTCCTACAGTTAGTAACAAGCGAAAACAGCTTATTGCCACAGATTTCAACTAATACCAATCTAAGCGTTGGATGCCACGCCGACATCGGCCCACTTGAGGGTTAAGATGTCGCCATACAGCCAACCAATCTTGGTCGCAAAGTCTTGCTTCACTAAGTTCGGGGATGTATAGATTATGGGAAAGACCGATGTTGTGGCTCGTCCAAGCTATACAGAGAACTATCCCGGAATCAAAATCAATTAAAATTACACCTGCACGCCTCCGAGTCTGCCTACTCTTTGGCGAGATCTGAGGCATGTAGGTTAGCTGCTAATCAGAAAGGCCTCACACATACACAGCACGACAGCCAGTGATGATTATCGGCGGTGCTAGATCCCACCGCCCAAGACCTCCGCCTAGGACAGCATATACCGCTAGTGGCGTGACACATCAACAAGAACCGCCGAGAACCACTTTGTTAGTTGACGAGGTTGACAGGCCGCCGTTGGCCGCCTCTACCCAACCGCATCCACCTCTAAACAAACTTTTCAGTGTTACAATGCCTACATGCCAACCGCCCCATTCCGTTCTACCTATGCGTCATGTGTAGGTATGCCGACTACAAGTTCTGTACACGCGGAGAGGTCGACGTGAACTCACCTCAGATTAATCGCGTAGCATTCCATATGACGCCTCACGATCACCAGAAGACTACTGTGGCCGGTATATTATACACTAGGGACAATGCTGTTGCGTGAAAGACAAAGTTATGGCATATTCTTATTCCCCCAATTAAGGTCGCCAAGATCCTCACCTCGTGGTCTGTTCTCCGCTCGATTAAGTACCTACAGCACTGCAGTGCAGGGATCTTAATTGAGTGGCCCATAAATCTACCACGATTTATCCCAGTACCTGCGCTAGATGCCAACTTACTAGTAGACTAGTAGGTGCTCCAGGCTAGCAACTAACATCTACGAGAAAAAGAAAAGAAAATTTTCACCTGTACAGCAGCATCGCTCGCCTTTAACGAGAATATTATTGGGCGATAGATACAGCGGAGCTAAGGAAACCGCTTCCGTCAACTGTTAGTTCTTTGAATCGCAGCTTCGGGTACCTGGCAGCAATAGCTGCATTCAGTGAGGTAGGGCTTATCTTCAAAGGTCTTCGCAAGTCCTTTCTACAGAACTCTAGCATCCAAATAATATCCAGCACAAGGCTGAAAGAGCTGAGTATGAAGCTTCTACGGGCTGCCAACAAATTCAGGACACTGCCTTCTACGCCAACTCACACATACGTACCTATATACCTACGTATTAGTGAGTGGACTAGTCGAGCGATTCACCCGACAGCTGGAGCCAGTGGCAACGCGATTCTGCAAGGTACAGAAGTCTAGACGGTCAATTCAGGCCTATAGAGCCACCCTAGAGGACCACTTCTGGGATTCTGACATGGATTCCTGTCAGGAACCAGGCACAGCCAGGCACCAGGAACAAATAACCGCAGCACAGACCAATCGGAGCTCATCATCACATGCCGCCACGCCAACACCAGGCATCATGCCTGAGCACGTTTATTTTTTTCTCGATTTTTTTTTTCCTTGATATATGCACTACACACCCCACCCCGTGGCCCTTTGTGTGCTCAGGACGCGCTTTCCCCCCTCGGTGGGTGTGTCGCTAGCCCGCTTAAATGGATCAAAAAAAATTAGACTCTTTAGATCCTTCCCGCGTTTCCGGTCCCTGTTATGCGTAGATCGCGTCAGCCTTACACTATTGTTGGTAATGCCAAGGAAGACATGCGTACGGTTGAGGTCTACCTACTCACTCAACAGCAAACCCTTCCACGGCAATTACATGTTTCTCCGTCGAAACCAAGGAAATAGGGCCGACCAGACTTCCTATCGTCTTATATGATCATGTTTTTATAGTCAATTCTGGGTAAATGTTCCCCAAGGAATTGCTCAATCCAAGTGTGCTATTGTTAGTGCCCAGGCTAGGGGGGCCATGTTTGCGTGTCAACGTAGGCCCCGAAACGACCGTTTTTGAACAGAGAACGCTCGACCAATAGGTTCTCGAGGCAGGCTCGCTTCCTCCTTGATGGCTTACATCCACAATGCTCCTCTTAGGCTTAGATGGCCCGGTCATATTGCCCTTTGTGAAATCCCGCCTTACTAAACAGGTGCCCATTCACCCTGTACCTGCATCTGGACTCCAGTAGTGTTGGCACCAACAATGTGGCACGGTCACATCCCGTCTGCCCCTCGGCAGTCTTTGTGCAGGCTATCATTATAAGAGCTCGTCGTCCTCTTAGAATTTATAAGTTTCACGACGTTTTACACCCCCTTCCTTACTAACAATCTTTCGGTTGACGTTCACTCCTTTAGCTACCAGCTATCATTCCTTCTTTTGACAGTGATACACATTCATTGACTACTAGGCCCTGCTATTGATCTAGCTACAGCCACGCCCTCCTTCCTACGAGACGAGCATATACCATCTCATCTCCCAAAGAACAACAAAGCATATCGCCTACTATCATTCTATACCATCTACGCGATTACTATGCATTTCTCACGCCAGTTTACCGTTTTTGCTGCCGCTGCAGCCACGTTGGCCAGTGCCAACTCCATTACCTTCGTGAACCAGGATGCCACTAAGCGCACCATTGTCTTTACTCCCAACGCTGGACTTCAACAGATAGACTCTGTCGTCATCGCCGGTAACGATGAGACCAAGGTTGAGTTCCCTCAGGGCTGGATCGGCAACGCCTACTCAGTCTCTGAGGGTGCAGCCAACGTGGTAGGCATGCTAGCAGAGTAAGTCCTCTCATGAAGACCACCGATAATAGGGGCTTGACTGACTCTTCACAAGGGTTACATTTCAAGGGTGGAATGGCCTCACCTACTACGACGTCTCTGCCATCGTGAACCCCAATGACCACGATGGCGTCAAGGAAATGTACCCGGCCAGCGAAAGGGACGCTAAGGAGAAGGTGGAGGTCTCTGGCTGCGCCGTGTTCCCCTGCCCCAAGGTCTACTACCACCCCGACGACGTCCAAACCGTCACCAGCACCGAAGAGGACTTCGTCTGCACCCTGGGCAACCCTCCCGCGACCACGGCCGCCCGTGACGTCGAGGTACAAATGGTGGCCCGCAAATTCGTCCTAGGCAAATTCTAAAGATGGAGCAAGTACTCCTCTTTTCGCCCATCTGGCATTAACGGACGAATTTATCGCGCTGGGCGCTCAGAACGATGAACGACAGACATGACGAGATACCCAACCCCCCGAACTTCTTTCTTCTCGGCCCTTGTGGCGGCCACACACTTTTTACAGCTCGTAGCGCCAGCGTTTACGTTTTTCTTGGTATATAGAGCGACCCTACGTGGGTATAGACTACGGATGTGGTTACGGTGTTCGGTAACAAACCGCGAAGGTCACCTTTTTTTACTTCTTTCGAGAGGACCTCTTGCTATCTTTCATTTCTTGGGAGGGACGACGAGCGCCTACCACTACGCAGCGTTCAATCTTCACGTCAGCGCCGGGAATAGGGCAACTACAGTGACCAGCACTCGGTGCCCAGCCCTCCTTCGTGCTTTGACAAGCACTACTTCATTTCAATCCTTCTTACACTCATTAGCGCAACCCGTTGAAAATTGCCTTTCTTGTATATACATTAGGGAGGATGCGTGGAGGAATTACATGCCAAATAACATTTGCCTTTTTTGAAAGATCGCATCAGACAGTATGGGCTGATAGTGTCACGAGACTACGATTGAAACTAGAACCAAATGCCGATGGATCTCACGCACCACCTGTGATCTCGCTTCCGCTAGCCTTAGATGACGCTCGTGCGATCGTTATGTGGCTCAGTAGACAATCCAATCCTCTTTGCCATCCTACAGTCTATTCCTTTTCGCCAACGTTCCCAACCCCGCCGCCACGCCCAAAGCGAGGTTCTACGTACGTACAGACGTTGCGCCCCCGACCTGTTGCTACCCGCCACTAAGCTCTCTTGGCTCCCTCCGATCCCACGATGCGCTGCAAGACACGCATGCATTGCCGGCGAAAAATAGCACCCCAACCCCTCTTTACTTCCATCCCCCACTCTACTCTTGGCTTAGTCTAACAACCTAGGCAGATACTACCTACGGCAGGTACCGTGCCACGCGCAATTGATCCTCGATATAGAAAGTTCCTATTTGGGAAGAATCGCTTAATATAGATATCTCTATGTGGCGTGTTTGATACTATCTACTCCTAGATACCAACTTGTTTTCAGTAGGTCTTCATCGCTGCATCTCTGTAGGGAATTGCCTAGCGTGCCTCATCGGTCGGAAGAGAGGATTGAGCGGCGGTGGCACGACGCAACCAAGATGGCGCCCGTACGCGCGCGCACAGCAGCCCCCTAGACTAAACCCCGAGTACGTAGGACACCGCGCGTCACGACGCAGCGGGGCGGCGTAAACGTGCGCAAACCTGAATCACTCGCTCAATCACTACTCAATCACTCACTCAACCCGCCAATCCGCGACACCAGCCCTACAAGTGCGTGCGACGAGTGTACACACACTATCGTTATCTCAAACATGCCCCTTCCACCAAGACCGACACGTGCATTTTGCGGGGTCGGAATCACACGTCACGCGAGCGTCTTACACGCTGAATTGTTTCTGTCGGATGCGACGCGACGCAGGAGGGGAAAGAGACAGCACAACAGGCGGAGGATTTCAGCTTCAGCCGGGCGGGGGCTGATTGATTCCTACGGTAGTGCACTAGTGTTAGTATTGGCATGTAGGTACCTGGCTATAGATAGCACCCAGCTGAGCAGACGGCAGATTGGGGGCGTATAAGAATCCGGGGGAAAGGCATGAATACCAAGGATGTAGACATCGATCGCCCCATCGATCACCCACTCACCCGTTCGGCCGCCACCCACGGTGCCGGGAGCCGTGTCGCTGCGCTTTTCCCTGTATTATTACATACTGTCAAGCCAGCCCGTCCATATTACACGGAGAGAAGGATGCAATTATGGTTTTATAGTTCGCGGCGCTGTAGCATGACCTGTTTGTTGTTCGGGTCGGCCCGATTCAGCTCGGGCTGGGTAAATAAAAGTTGGCCATGAGCTGGGAAGGGGAGATGACGGAGAGCGGGAGGGGGAGGAGGAGTGTGAATAGCGCACCGCGATGCAATTCACGCCGTCCTCATTCCTCATTACCGATGGAAATCAACGAAAATCCCTAGCGGACACTTTCATTGGTCACGTACCCCGAACCGACGATATACTTAGTATATGTTCATCCGATGCTCTCTTAATCCATATGTTAGTCTTTAGGATATGCAACGCATGAACTGTCAAAAGTGCATCCGTCTGTGGGCTGCCGGCATGCGCTAGCAAAAGATCGACCTGGTCCCGCGCTCCGGCGATCCGGCCATGCGTCTGCCACGTGTGGTCAAGATTCACTACTAGACGGATTCCAGTTAGGTAGAAGTGTCTTTCTTAGTCGCCTGCTTTACCGGCGGTCTTCGCGCACTGTTTCAATCCCCGAGTCTAACACAAACCCACCACAAGCGCAATCCGTTACTCAATACTGGTAGCCGAGCTGGGTTATGCCAGGGATAGCCGAGGACTAGATAGACTTTGACAATCTCTCAAGAAACTATGCCCCAACTTATCAGAGCCTGTGCTATACCAATCCTGTAAACTGTCGGGAATGACGCTGTCTGAAACACCCGAGACTCTCGTTATATAGAACAGCTACCAAAGAATCTTGGTCTCGGCTAGATACGGGGGATGTCACTCGCTACCTATCGCCTTTCATCGGCTGAAGCGAGACACTCTCAAGACAACCTGGTTACAGCCCGGTCATCACTACGGATTGATTGTTAAAGAAATTCTATTGCCGAATGTACAGGGCTTCATCGACGCGGCACTCGGATATCGGTGCGACACTAAAAGAGCCGTATCACATTTACTATGCCCTCGAGGCTTGTGAACTTTCTAGGGTTCAGGGATTTACGTAGTGGTGTAGACGGACCCAAGAGCGAAAGTTCGTCAACCGAACTTGAAACGATCCATCATTTTTACCTTCCCAAAGGCACAGATCAAGGCTATAGAGATAGCCAGGTGTGGACATTCCCCCCGTCACGGTACAACTGTCACTCTTATTCATGATACCTAAAATTTCGAACGTAAATAAGGTTATATTCCCGGCAAAGTCTAAGAGACTAACGGATACATCATTAATATATTGTGGAACCTCCTTACGCAGGCAGATATGCATTGTAGTTGTTTCCGTCGCCCATGCAGTCTCGTACTGTGATAGCAAAGGCAGGGGATGGTTTATTTAGTCTCGATAACAGTAATAATGTATTAGATTATACGCCGCTCTACGAAACATGTAGAAGGTTCTGATGGAAATGCACAGTCGGGTAAAACACGAGGTGGAGGGGGGGCTGTAGTGCCAACAAGGGGCGTGCTAGTGGGATCTAGTTGCATCGCAGAGATGGGCAAAGGGAAGGCAAAGTAAAAGAAATTTATTGTTACTACGAGAAGAAAGGGGCGTACGGAGGGGGTATAGCATCCTTGTTGTTTTCAACAAAGGCAACATAACAAGAGAGCACAAAGGTCCCTAGATAAAGGGAAAATAAATGGACAGGGAAGGAGGGAAAGAAGAAAGAGAAAAAGAATAGAAAAAAAAAAAAGAGCCAAAGGCAGTTGCCTGGTCAGAGGATCGAACTCACCGCCCTATCTCGTCCTCCTGGGCACATCCGGCTTATAGTCGCGTTGTGTCTCCCCCAGGATTCAGAGATAACTTCGGACTTATAGACGCCGGTACGGGATTGCCCTCACCCCTAACCAAATCGACCATTGTTGCCAGTGGTCGAGGCTGTTTGGGAGGGGTTGTGTTTATTTCGACCTATACGGCTTGGAGGGAAGGAGTACAAGAGTACTTAGTTGGTTATGAGTTGTTTATTCGTTGTTGCTATTGGCTACAGAGGAACCCCCTCCTCCATGGTGAATGGTTGTCATGTGGTCGTGTGGTTACACATAGATACACGAACAAGGGTAATGAGGCAAACGATCACCACCATTTAGTACGTGTTGTTGGCCTAAATCAAGGACACAGCCTTAAATTGTTCTGCATTGAAAATCAGTTGATACATCAGATGACTAGGAGTGACGACCGGAATATCCGTATCGTGCGTGATAAGGCGGTTTATAACAAGTCATGTATGATTGTTCTCCGACAACGAGATCACTTAAAATAAACATTCTACTAGAAGTTTACTTTCGGGAAAAAGATTCCCTCGGGGAAATAAAGGCAAAAAAGGAAATATCCCTTGCCTCAACATATCTTATCACATGTCACATGCACCCTACTCCGCAACATTTGATTCGCTAGCGTGCTAATCGTGTACAACCGGTGAGTTGCAACGCTGCCACACTTATTATGGTTTTATGCAGAGCCAGCTGGCTCTTTAAGGGAAACGAGGCATATTTGAGCGACTATTCGTGTTTATTTTATAAAACTAAGCTTAAATTAGTATACCCATGTCTGAACTTTCTTCAATATTCGATTATTGCCTCCAAGATTTACAGGGGAAAGCATTATGTAGCCGAGGCACTAAAGTTTTTTTTCCGGCATTCCTTGCTCGGGGTACAGCAATTTTAGTTATCTTGATTTCATGCCTTTCTCTCACTGCTCACAAGTACCTTGATAATATTCAGCTGTTCTTATCTGATACGCGTAAATCGTGTTGTACATATCAGTAGTTCAATGTACTGCAATGCCCACACCATCGAATTCACCCATGTCTCACTATGTTGGTTGATACCGACCGACATGCTAGAGTAGGCTAAGGTAGGCTCGATCTCCCCCTGCCACCATTAATAGCTCAAAACTTAGTTTATCGTTGTTCTAGCTGTCGGGTTTAGGTTTGTTGTTCTAGATATTATGTTCTATGCCTCAAAACCACGTTCTGCCCCCTGTTCCATGAATCTTAATCTAAGGTCGTCATTTACTGCCTGCTTGGCCGCTCTTAACGTTAACTTCAGAACACGACGCCAATCCTCATTACTAACCTACATAAGAAGCCTTGAGAAACTAGACTAAAATATAAAGAATATTAAGTTAGTATCGCTGGCCCCCTAGCTCCCTGCACTTGCAACGAGGTCGAGTACGCAACCGAAACCGATTCTTGGACACGTTATTATCTTGCACCGGACGTGCAAGCAGACTTCAGCGCAGCTATGGACAAAGCCGTTGTGCCCGCTAATGCCACAACTGTCATCATTGCGTGAATTTCCTTCTAACTTGTGTATCTACAGACACGTATCAAGTAATGCCCTAGAATCTAGTGAAACCGAGCATCCAAGCAGGAAAACTGCTTACCCTCACTATACTACTGTTTATCAGGATAAGGACGGCAACCATATCACAACCCAGCATGTCTACCGCTCTTGATCAACATATAATACATTCAGGAGAGCTGTGATGGACAATTATAGACCCGATATAGTTGTATATTGTCAGATACCGTTAATAGTCTGTTTGCGGAGAGAAGTCTGGAAAGTCGTTCTCTGCCTCTCTGGGCTCCCTCTTATAGTGCAATGCATATCTTCCATCTGTTTCCACGGCCTTCGATGGCACAGTTCCTACTACCTCCCGTAACCTTCAATGACTATGCGCTGGAGAGCATCGTCTCTAGTATCTGCGAGCACTGAGCTCATAACAAGAGCAAACAGCACTAAGGGAGGCCGGAGTGTGGGACTATACTCGGCTAGATTGTTCAAGATTTCTACATGGAAATATCATGGCTTAAAGTTGCTTGTCAAATTTAATATTCTTGCTTTAAAATCAATAGTGTTGGCTGATTGAAATTTAACGTGGGTGACATCCTTCATTCAGGCAAACTACACCTCTCAGAGCTATACGCGGTATGCTTCATAAAGGCATCTGTAAGCCAAGGCAACCCCTTATGGGCCGTGTCTATCGCTGGAGCATCTTTACTGGCGACAAGCTGGATGGTCGCGATATAGGTGTATGGGTTTCGTCAGTGGAGTGGCCCTGCTGGGGCGCATCATCTAGTAAGCTCCTTGTTGCCTCTATCCCCCTGTTCGCACTTTTCTGTATACTCTAGGACTGTCCTGAACATCTGGGCAGTTGCGCTTGTCACGTCGCTTGAAATCCCCGCCTTTATAACACCCAGCTAAGAAATATACCTGCTGAGTCCGAGAAGCTAGATTTGTACTGTATAGGCTAGACATATGTTCTGCTCCCGTCGGCTCCTGTCGGCTGAGAGGTTAATCGACTAAGGTTGAAACACTTAGTGGTAAGCGATCTTGTAGATTTACTGCTCCTTTCCGTGCAACAATACCTAAATACATTAAGCGCGAGGTGAATATCAAGTGTCAGGGTCGCCAGTGGGAAGGGTTTAATATCACAAATGATGACGTCGAAATTGGTTGCTACGGGTTATGGTTGGCATAGCTCATTTAATATTACTTGGACACTGGCGCTTCTCTATAATATTGTCCAACACATGATTGGATTCTATAGTCGGGGTAGGTGGTATACACGCATACGTCACACACACGGTATTCTATTCGACTGTGGAATAAGGGGCAACCGATTCTGTCTAAAACGCCTGCTTCGCTGCTAAACCGTAACCAATACCAAAGAGGCTTTAAGCGCTTAATTCGGAGAAGTGCTGTCAGTAGACGTCTTTTGGGCATCCTCACTCGCACCGTCCGTCTTTGAATCATCGCTACCATTATCTTTTTCCTCAGGTTTAGATTCGGAGCTGGTCTTAGCAGCAGCGGCAGCAGCAGCAGCAGCCTGTGCCGACTTCTTGGACTTCACGATGTTAAGCAAGAAATCGCCGGTGTCTCCGAAGCCGTCGATCTTCTCAAGCCTGCCGGTAAAATAATTGATATCTGCCTCCATCCTGTATTGCAAGGTTAGCGCTACTCCCAAAGCAGAAATCTCTTGGCACTACTTACCGATTTGTGGCGATCTCGTTCTTCGCTCCGAGGCTTTCGAAGCTATTCCCAATTTGGCTCTTATAGTTGTCGAACACGGGCCTCATAATTAGTTGTACCGTACCCTCCGGTAGGTGTTTAGTGAGGACTCGATGTAAAGTTACCGTCTCTTTGGCAAGCGTTTCCATGTATATGTTCACCTTGGACTCGGTTTCTTGCTCCCAATTTATCCCTTTTATTGTTCTAGCATGTTGTGTGGCCCGGCCGGTCATTATTTCAACGAGTTTGTCGTATATATTGTTTTGGTGTTCTTGAAACTGGCGCCTAACCTTGTCGAATTCACCCATGAGAGTAGCAACGCTAGCATGGTTGACGCTGGGGCCCGATCCGGCGTGTCGTCGCACGAACTCCCGCACATGTGGAATAAGTGTGGATATGAAGGCTACTGCTTGGGAAGCGAGAGCGAGGTGCCTCGTAGTGATGTTTCTTAAACCAGCGGACCTTGTGGCCCCAGCTCCAAGGATGAGCTGGGTACATCGTGAGTTGAAAAGCTGGAGGTAACTAATAAGAGAGGCAGATATATCAGAAGCCACCGAGGGGATACCCGTTATGAGGTGTAAGAAGTGAGTCATGCCCTCGAGGCATAGAATAGCGGAGTTGGGTAATATAAACGGCTCTGAGTCTATTATTGCACTTCTGGTCTTCTCTTTAGCCGTCCCGTTGGACTCTGCTCTGGGTCGTCCATTGGCTTTGGTCTCTTCGTCGTTCTGAGACTCCGATAACGGCAGCCATATTTGAGTTCCTTCCGTCCAAGATTTGCAATCTTTTGTACTGCATTCTAGAATGCGATTGAGAAAGACGTTATCCCTCTCTGTGAAGTCTTTGGCACTCCATTGATCCGATTCCATTGCCTGAGCAAGCTTTTGCTTCTCTGAGTCGCCATGGGAGTGAATAAAATCTTTGATATGAGCATTAACTACTGTCTTCAAAGGTAGACCGCTCCTGCCAGATATAGACTCGCATTCATTGGCGAAATAAAGGTTGAGAGTAAAATATCTCAGGAACCAGACAAGCGGTAATCGGGTGCTTTGTTCTGATCGTACTCGAAGCACCTTGACGATCTTTTCTTGGGAAATATCCACGGCTTGGCCCAAAAGGTTCGCCATATCCATAGTCATATGAATATCTTCCTGGATGTCGCGATTAGCACTATTTAAAGGCGGTGATTTCAATTGTGATGGTGATCGATCGCCTGCGGAGGTCGGCGATTGTCCAATTGAGCTTGCAACGTCAAATAACACTTTAACTTGGGTTGTGAGCCTCCGTAACGTCTCTGTGATGCTGATGTAGATCTTTGTAAACAATTCTTCCGCATCTTGTTCGTCTAACGCCCGTAGGTTACGTGCAAGGATGCTCGATTTTTCCTGCTGAGTTAAGCGCTTGGAATTGACTGTTGAGACAGATACCATGGACTCATTATCATCATCATTAGATGTGGGGAGTGGCCGCTTCACAAGGTTTCGAATTTCCCGCATGACCACTTCCCGGTAGGATGCAATAGCGATCGCAGTATGTTTGGATCGATGCAGACCAGCCAACACGGGCATTAGCTGAGAACGGAGATCGTCAGTCTTGGCCAAATAAGCCGGGAAAACGGACTGATCTCTGCTGTGACCACCACGGGATCGCATCGCGGCGCTGCTCCAACGTGACAACACTTCTTGGGTTGAGAGATCGCCCACATGTCGCCTCAGATCACTCAGAAGAATTTCGAGGAACCGTGATTCAAACGCTTTACCAACCCGGAAACGTAATGTACCAACATCATCATGAACCCCTTGAAGCGCTACGGCATCTCTAAGATCGCGTAATTGCGGGCTTGGGCTACCCTTATCTGGCGAACTGGTTGTACCCCGTCCCGCAATAAGATTTTCCAGGCTATCAATGTTGTCTAATGCCCTCTGAAGGTCCCCGGCCTCTACTAAGGTTTCGCATGTTGCTACAGACTCGACAATGTCTTTCAACTGTCTCACAGTATCATTTAATTGCTGTAGATTTTGGCGGCGGCGTTGCTTTTGTACGATTTCCAACCCGCTAGTGGCAATCTCCTGATCGAGAGCCTGCAGCTCTTCCCGTAGTGTCTTAATCCGCCCTACAGACTCTGCAGCCTCAGAGTGAAGTTCTTTTAGGGATCCTAGAGCGGTGAAAAACGTCGTAGACGCAGTGGATATCGATGATATCAGGTGCATCTCCACAGTATCCATATACCACGAGAGTTTCTCCTGTAATATGGCGTTCGTAGCTAACGCCTTGCGAGGCGCTGGCGGACCACCATTTGCTAGCTTCTTGTCTGGGGCGGAGCCGGGAGCTGGTGTTACTACCTCGGACTTCTCGCTCACAATATCGAAGGTCCGTGGGTTTTCCAGATGAAAATCTTCGTCGAAATACACGTTTGGGATGGTAGACAAAGGGGGCGGCCCATGAGCCTGCTTTCGAGTATATCCCGAGCTCGATCTTCTGCGCATGGTGATCCTCGGTGAGGGAGAATCAATTGGTGACACCGACCGGGTGGAACCAGATGACATTGGTCTCGTGGAAGATGACTGTCTACTCCCTGGTCGTAGATGGCCGTCGTCTCTAAATCCTGCATGCTCGTCGGGCCGGCCGCGGCGGAAAACTTGGTCGTTTACATCGTCTTCGCTCTCTTGCATGCGGCGCAACTGGTCATAAAGCGCGCCGACCTGAGTCAGGTAGGGCTTGAACTCGGAAGGGTCTACGTGCGGTACGTTGGTCAAGGTAACGGGCGGTATGTCTTTAGCCGTGGGCGGTTTGTGAGCGCTGGATGCGGGAGCTGCGGTATGGGGTTGGAGGCCCGTCCGAACGATAGGCGGCTGGAGCAGAGTTGAGATGGCATTCTGTCCTGTTTCCAGGACGGCATGGGACCAAGTGCTGGATGCCGTGTCGAGATGACCACCGATAGAATGGATCGAGCTTGCGGTTGAGCCTCGGCGGATTTTGGGGTGAGACGTCGCTGATTGGCGGTGGAAAGGAAATTCGGTCGGCGACGTCGGAGACCACGGCGATAGGCTGTCGACAGACTTGCGAGCGGCGGCGTTGGAGAACATGGCTTGCTTCGGGACACGCGGCCCTGGAGTGGCAGCAGCAGGAGGAGGAATGGGGGGCGAATGGGGGCGAGAGAAGCCAGTCGGCTTATTGAGAAGGCTCGCGGAGGGCTACCGAGGAAGCATAGCTAAGCGGAAGGCGACTGGCGAAGAGACGCCCGGGGTCGCAAAAGCCCTTGTGTCGAGTCCCCCAGATTGACCGATAGAGAAAGCACTGCTGGTATGTTCGCTAACCGAGGATTCTGGGGTGAGATATCGTGGCAGAGAGCCTGCGGACAGCGGGTGGTGGTTGTTCAACGGCAGCCGATTCGCGGAAAGATTGAGAAACACTCAGTAGCCATCAATTGGACGATGAGCTCGTTCGATCACTTTGCATCCGGCCGTGCCCTGAGAAACAATTATTGTGCTTGGCTTGGTAGTTATTGTTGTAACGCGTAATCGGTTTCGTATTGTTAGATGGTTTGACCAGCTGTCGCAAAGAGCTAGGCGGCTTACATTAGTTAGTTAAACATAGTACCGTACTATACTCACTTAGACAGCTGTTGGTGGAGCTAATCTAGTCACCCGGGAAGGGAAGTAGGTGTGATTACCTAAGGCATGACGCCTGACTGCCTCGAAATCTATCTAGTTAGGTTACCACGTGACAGAACCGGATGGTGTGGACCCTTTATCAAACTTGGACTAGCACGTATGCAACCACTCAACGCGCTACTAGGGCCAGCGCGTTTGAGTCGCGTATCGTTGGCCCAGCACGCGCCGTCGTCAATTAAATCTTATCCACCAGTTGGCAGCCCCTCGATTCCTCATCCTAGCCTATCTTAATTCCACCAAGTGTGTCTGACAAGAATCCGACGAAAAACCTGTTGTCAATAATTCATCGCGACATTTTCTTGCAATAGCTAGGCGCTTTTCCCCAAGATGGATCGCCAATCCGTCTACTCGGTCTCTGTCTTCCAGAACAGCTCGGGGCCGAACGAGGATACCCGACTCCAGCTCCAAGAGCAGCTCGTCAACTTTATCCTCCAATTCAGACACGACAACATCTTCATTTACAGGTCCGTCTACTCTGGCTTGTGTTGGAAACGTGGAGCTTGAATTGATTTTGTATTAGAGACCAACTGCGCGAAAATGCCCTGTTAAAGAAGTTTTACTGCGACGTCAACATAACCGACCTTATCAAGTACAACGAAGAGCTGGCGCATCGTCTCGTCACAGAACCAGCAGAACTTATCCCCGTCGTGCGTTCGACCCTCCTATCTGCGCTACCAGAGAGTGCGTCTTCTAACTCGCAATAGTTCGAAAATGCTCTGAGAAAATGCACCCACCGCATCGTCTTCCCTCATAATCGCACTCCCGATATTCCAGAACACCAACTCCTCCTACACTCCACCGCCGAAGATGTCTCGATACGGAATCTGGACTCGGAGACCATTGCGCGCCTAGTTAGGGTTTCAGGCATCGTGATTGGCGCTTCCGTCATGTCCTCTAAAGCTACTGAACTCCACGTCCAATGTCGAAGCTGTCAGCACAACCAGGCGATCCCCATCCTCGGCGGGTTTACCGGTGTTACTTTACCGAGGCAATGCGGTCGACAGCGTGCGCCGAACGACCCCACCGAAAAGTGCCCACTCGATCCTTACTTTGTTATCCATGAAAAGTCTCGATTCGTCGACCAGCAGATCATCAAGCTCCAGGAGGCACCCGATCAAGTGCCTGTCGGAGAGCTCCCAAGACACGTTCTGATCTCAGCAGACCGCTACCTAACGAACAGGGTCGTTCCCGGCTCGAGATGTACGATCATGGGTGTCTTCTCCATCTATCAGAGTAAGGGCTCGAAGAACAATGGCGGCGCCGTGGCTATTCGGACTCCTTACCTCCGAGCTGTGGGCATCCAAACAGATATGGACTCGACCGCAAAGGGCAACGCCGTATTCTCAGAGGAGGAGGAGCAGGAGTTTCTCGAGCTCAGCAGACGACCCGATCTTTACAATGTGATGGCCGATTGCATCGCTCCTTCTATCTATGGAAACAGGGATATCAAGAAGGCGATTCTATGCTTGCTTCTTGGCGGATCGAAGAAAATCCTTCCCGACGGCATGAAACTAAGAGGTGATATCAACGTCTTGCTTCTCGGTGATCCAGGTACAGCAAAATCTCAATTGTTAAAGTTCGTCGAGAAAGCCGCGCCTATTTCCATCTACACTTCAGGTAAGGGTTCGTCGGCGGCAGGTTTGACCGCCTCAGTTCAGCGCGACCAGTCGACGAGAGAGTTCTATCTAGAAGGCGGTGCCATGGTGCTCGCAGACGGCGGCGTCGTATGTATCGACGAATTCGACAAGATGCGAGACGAGGATCGGGTTGCGATCCACGAAGCTATGGAACAGCAGACGATCTCCATCGCCAAGGCCGGTATCACCACCATTCTCAATGCGCGAACATCAGTCCTCGCCGCCGCTAACCCTATCTTCGGCCGGTACGACGATATGAAGACACCCGGAGAGAACATCGATTTCCAGACCACCATCCTGTCGCGTTTCGATATGATCTTCATCGTCAAAGATGAGCATACGCGGGATAAAGACGAGAGGATCGCGAAGCACGTCATGGGCATCCATATGGGTGGACGCGGTCTTGAAGAGCAGGTAGAGGGCGAGGTGCCGGTTGAGAAAATGCGACGCTACATATCGTACTGCAAGACGTGAGTTTCGCTCTCATCTCATCCATCTACCCATCCATACTAGATTCAGGTGCTAATAGAATGATCTCCTACAGACGCTGCGCCCCCCGCCTCTCTCCCGAAGCAGCCGAGAAGCTCTCGTCGCACTTCGTATCGATCCGCAAGCAAGTGCACGCGTCGGAAATCGAAGCGAACGCGCGCTCCAGCATCCCGATCACGGTGCGCCAGCTCGAGGCCATCGTGCGCATCACCGAGGCGCTCGCCAAGCTGACCCTGTCCCCCGTCGCGACGGAGCAGCACGTCGACGAGGCCATCCGCCTCTTCCTGTGCAGCACCATGGACGCCGTCAGCCAGGGCTCTAGCCAGGGCGGCTCCCGCGAGCTCAACGAGGAGGCCGCGCGCGTCGAGGCCGAGCTCCGCCGCCGCCTGCCCATCGGCTGGAGCACGAGCCTCGCCTCGCTGCGCCGCGAGATGGTCGAGGGCAAGGGCTTCAGCGAGCAGAGCCTCAACCGCGCCCTCATGATCCTGCAGCGCAGGGACACCATCATGTTTCGCAACCAGGGGTCGCAGGTCTATCGGAATGGCGCGTAGAGTGAAATTGATGATCGGATTTGAGGTGTACGTACAATGCGATGCGATTTATGAACGGGGGGGCGTCTTGGAGTGTTTGTTTAGTCTAGGGTTTGGGTCGTGTATTATACACCTACACACTTCACTGGTGCGCATAAGCATGACGAGTATTGCATGTCACATAATGATGTTTGAGTGAGTGAGCGCACAAGGTGGGGGTTACGAGAGATGCATGAAAAGAGATGAATCTGCACTATAGCAAAGCAAATAAAAGGAATCCGCTTAAAATCTCAAGACGATGATGCAAGAATAGTGAGAGCAACAAGGCTTCAATTCCCCAGAACAATTTGAAAGTGGTCTATATCATCGTAGCTACGAATAGGACTATCCAACTACAAGAAGTCTGTCAGAGCATATCCGTCGTATTATCGTACCCTGATTTAGTCTTCCCGTATATATTTCGAAACATGATCATTCTATCACCTTCGCAACGGAAGTGCCGCCCGTTTCTGATTTTATAATGGAGACTCAGACGACCGCAATTGTATTATCGTCCCGGATAGTAGCCACCAACCCCAGTTTAGCCTCCCCACCCACGATCGCCGGACCCCGAACGACAACAGCACCAGTGTAGCTATCATCCGTAATCTTGTGAGAGCCGCTATCGCACAGCAATATTTCGGTGCTGCTAACAGGAGGGCCGAAATGTGAGCCCTTTCCATCCCCTGAGACGCGGTAGTCATGGAACTGGGTCTGGGCGACAGCGCCTGCGCACGGTGCTGCAGAGAGGGCATAAATCACACGCGCACCTGTAAAGATACGCAGGTCCGAGAGCGTGAGCTCGGATAAAAGTGGCGTGTTGGTGTTGGCGGGGTGTGCAACATAAACTAGCCGAAGCTTGCCGGGCTTGGTCCCAATGCGCGGACGCAGGGAATCATTGTACGATGCGAGGAAGGATGCGGCGGGCATAACGCCGTTTTGCACAAGGCTGCGGGTCTGGACCCAATGGGAGAAAGAGGCGAGAGCAGACATGACCTTGCCTTTTGCCTCGGCATGGGTCTTGGCTAGCGTTTCGGGGGTCGCGACAATGATAGTCGGAGCCACGCCTTGTGTAGCAAGGGCCAAATCTAGCGAGACACCTGCGACGGAGTTGAAGGCAACGGAAGCACTGCTGTAGATAGCTACGAGGGTCAAGACAAGTGCATAGGAAGAAGAGAGTGGTGCTGCAGGAAGGAAGAGATCGGCCGGAGAGAAGCGCTCCTTCGTTGGGATAGCGACGAGCTGAGCGGAGACGGCAGAGACAAGGTTCCCTTGGGTAAAGCGCGTCATTTCTCCCACCGGATCAGTTTTGGATGCCGAGAACATGATGACGTCGGGAGCGACAGTCTGGTTATCAATAGGGGGAAGCTCTTTTCCAGCAGTTTGTGGGCTATCGTTCAAGATATCTTGCCACGTAGACACATTCACTTTGCCGCCCATGCCTTTAGGGACTTCATTCCAATCTAGATGCTTGCTACCCTCGTCCACGACCCAGATTAATTGGCGGAGAGCGGGATAGCTCTTAACAACACTGTCGAAAGGGAATGTGCCCGGGCATGTAACGACAGTATCAGCACCGGATTGTTGAAGCATAGAGATGACGGACGCATCTGACTGGTCGTATGGTAGGAGAATGGCAGTCACGTTGTAGAAGCTGCAGGCGAAAAGCGTAGCAATGTACTCGACAGAGTTGGGCAGGTAGATGGCCACCTTGCTCCCACCCTGAGTTGAAATGTATTGGCCAACCAAGTTGATCTGGCGAGTTATATCATCTACATCATGTTAGTTATGGATAGTATGAAAGCATCTCTATAGATGTCTTTACCAAGCTTAGATTCGACAACTTTCTCGGAGCCCAGGACGGTAAGAATACGGCCTTTGCCCCTTGGGGCTTCACCCTCAGGCGACCCTGCGACAGCCTTGCGCCAAATGTCTCTCAAATCGCCATCGCGGCCTTGCGCCCATTTAGAAGCGCCAGGCTCCTTGACATTGAGGCCGCTGTTGAGGGGCATGCTGTGAGGTGCGGCGTTGGAGCGGTAGATGGGGGACTCCCCCTCCTGGCGCACTGGTGAGCCATGACCCTGGCGGGCCAGGAGCATGGGGTGAATCTCGGGTTCCACGCGGCTCGTGATGGAGTATGTGATGAGGAGGACCAGGAGCGTCACGATGCCGGTGGAGTAGACATTCCATTGGCCGATGAGAGAGCTCAGCCCATCATCGAGCTGGGCGAGGAGGCCGCTGAAACTCATGGTGACGACGGTCGCAGGTCGGTCTCTGGTCGGTCTCTTTGTCTGGCTGCAGAGCTATGGCGAGGGCGCTTGGAAGCTGGGGAAATACCGCATCAAAGCGAACACCAGGTGAGACTAAAACTCAACTTCCGCGACGTCAATCGGAGGGATTTCGAAGCCTCCGGGGGCGGATATCATGGAAGCACAAGGAATCGATCAGAGTTTCGGATGATGGCTGACATGGATTCCATTCAGTGGATGGATGTTCTTGGGTGCTCCGAGAGTACAGCTGTGCTTCAGGTAGTAGTGGCAGCGTTCTATGGTGGGGCTTAGGCTTAGACGGAGGGGCGGCACTACCGGATGTCATGTCGTTGCCCAAAGGTACCTGCTACCCCACAATAATTGTCCGTAGTGGGGTGCATGTACTACATGCTACATGGTAGTTAGCAGGTCCAGCCACGGAGATCCAGGGACAGCCACAAGATCGTACTAGGTAGCGCCCTGTCCAGTCTAGGTAGGTCCCCACATAACCGCACATTACCTACTACGGCAGGTGGATCTCTTTTTCGCGACCTGGAAACTGTTGCCAACTGCCTCTCCCAAGGAAAACAAAGACCTGTTCAATACAATAGCTTGATCAACGGCACAAAGCTGCTTTGGCAGCACAACGACACTTACTAACCTCTAGCTATACTAACAATACAGCAGGACGATCGATACATCGCTTCGAAAATTGTCTTTTCCTCCAGTTGTGTTGCAGTTTCGCATCCGAGCAACATCTTGCCCCTAACCAGGCTCCTCGCTCCAAGCCAAACCAACAACAAACAGTACATCGCCCAGCGAGACAATTCCCACTGCCTTTCATCACAAACTCGCACCCTAGCCCTCGGCCTTACGGCCCCGCGATTGCCTCAATGGCCCCGACTACTGCGCAGACAACAATCTCCACTCCCACCAAGGCTCCAGCGACTCCAACCACCGAGAGTCCCGGCACATGGCGACATCCTCGCATCCAGGAGATCGCCAAGCGACAGCAAGCGTCGACCTTTAGTGATAAGAACATTAGACAGATAATCATTAATCTCGTCCTTTTAATCTGTCTGCTTGTTCTGCGTTCCCTCACCAGGAAGGCCCTGTTGCCTATTAATCGCTTGGCCCCTCGGTATGTCATAACAACGCAGGTGCTGGACGATGTCGCTGACCCCTTTCATGCAGAGGATTGATCAACGCAGATTCCGTATACTACCTCATCCTCGCGCTCCCCCTATTCAACATTGCCATAAGCTTCGCGCCATTGTTTCGACGGCCAGATGATCTTTCCGATATTGCTCTGACGCCTGCCCAGCGAAAACTGCTGGGTCTGCCGCCGTCATCCACACCACCGACACCCGGTTCCGTGTACAGCACCCCACCGCGATACGCGCGCACGCCTTCTGTCTCGGGCTCGACCGGCAGACGCAGCTTCTCGAGCTCTCCCATTTTAAATCGCAGTCCATCAAATCAGGGAAATCCCACACCAGCAGGCAACGGATCAGGCCTCGCATCGCCAAATCAACACCACCTACTTCAGAAAGCCATGTTTGGTGCCCGCCGCTCTTCACTCGGGTCAATAGGATCTCCAAGCCCCATCAGAGGCAGCGTGTCGGCAGGGGCGTCGATATTCGGTAATGGCCCCGAGACCCCTAGCCCCAGTCCAGCTGGCAAGTCGAGTACTATAGGTCTCAGCAACAAGTGGCGTTATGAAAAGGGCATGAAACCCAAGTTATTCAGAGACCTAGATTCGGACCCGATGTTCTCATAATGAAAGCACTGCATAACAAAAGTACGGGCATTGTGATAGATAGTTTGTGGCGGATTAGGAGAGGGGGCTCTCTGTAAATATAGAGCGGTTGTAATCACTACTGCCCCGGGAATGATAATTAATGAATCAATAGACAAACTTAACAAGAGAAGGCGTGGCAGTACTTTCGACAGCCTACTATGAATTAATTAGTGATGGGGGTTAAGGAGAATGGGAGACAAAGGGAAATAGAAAGAAATTGGTGAAGGGTAGAACATGTAGGTAGGTACTTACGAAAGATGAAAGAAAGGCAAAGAGAAAGAAGAGAAGAGAACAAGGCAGCTCAACCGCCACCACCTCTTAATTAAATTGAAATACCCCGACTATCCTACTACCTGGTGATGTTAGATTCATAACTCCATCGCGAAGACTCTATGCCACGATGTTGAAGCTAGGTTATCTACAAGGTAATATCACGGCAGCTGACTGAATTTTCCAATATCAAAGAGACCCCCAGTAGATAGCCTTGCCTCATCTTAGAGAGGCGAGTAGTGTATATGTGTAATGGCGACGCTCTCTTTCCCCTACTGCAAGAAATATGTTCTTTCTTAGAACATACCCTTACCAATCGTACTCTGTCGGGAGGTCCAACTGCAATATCTGTGGCAGTGCGACGGTTCGCACGGGCTCTGCCGCCCGAAGTGGGGTCGCTAGTTACACCAATTAGGCACCTGCCATATTAATATTGTCCAGGATAGTTATCTGGTGGCATTTCGTCTTTTCACCTCTCATACAGAAAGTGGGCCTCTTCAATCATACCGCATGATCCTTCGATTGCGATACTTGACTTTACAAGATCTATGATGAACAGGATTCTGAGTTCAAGGCCTCGGAAATAATTTAGTTGCGGTCGTCCACCGTGGCTACATTCAATATCCATACTGAGATCTTAGCCGTTGGGAGCTGGCCATGCTTGAGAAGCCTCGAGCAATAGCGAATATTACCCAGCACACCGTACTAGCAGTCCCCCGACATCAGTCAATATCCTCTCCCACCTCCCCTCCCCCATCGCTTCCGGATCCCTAAGCCCAACCCGTGTTGCCAGTTTTATTCAGTCCGCCGGGGTACGAGTAGGCGTTGTTGTTCATCAAGAAGTCGTTTCGTTGCGGCTTTCAGTACGGACCTCAAGTGAGGGTTCGATTATATGGTCGTGTTCTTCGACTTACTGGCCTAGTGATGTTGGTTTTAATTAATTAAATAGAGATCTGTTAGTGTTGATGTACCTTTAAGACCAGGACCAAAGTTGCTGGAGCTTGTTAATTATCGGTCCTGTATTTGATCTGTTCAGGAGTCAGCCGGAGCTGAGCGGGTCCTCTCCGATCGCAGTGTCTCATCTTTGCGGATGCTCAGAGATCCTTCGATTGCGATACTCGACATCGAGGTACCCACCGTAAGTTTCTTGAAAGGAATGCCCATGTGCAGTCGGGCTCTGTGTCTAAAGAAAGACGGGCGTCAAAGTTGTGTAGGGCGACGTGAAGTGTAATCGATTACGCGGCAGCATGATTCGTGACGAAAGGAGTCAAAACAGGTATTATTCGACAAGGTTGGAGAAGAAAAGAATCTTGGGAGCAGGTGAAATTGAACAGACGAAGACAGCTTTTATAATATTTAGGCTTCCTATATCATGGGGGGCGTTGCTGGAAGTAGGGGCTTAGACAATCCAGCAATAGTACAACATGCAGACTCGGTTTCATGATGCTCCGTCTATAGCCAGTGATGCCTCGTACTGGTCTTACGAACTTATTGGCAGTGGGAACTATTACGGGTTGGTTGGGGCGTGACGCGTATTCACGCTGGCCAGTTGCGGGCGGGCTTCTGCTCGGGCTGTTAGGCTTCTACTTCATTATCTATGCTATAGCCTGTAACTTGAGATGAATACCAATACGATTTGACACAAGGGGCAGCTGTCAGACACTACAGTATTCTTTACTGCATGAGGTGCCTCCCCTATGTTCGTGATTTTGTATACCTACCTAGGTAATTTGCCAGTTTCCACGGGTCGGAATTTATAGGGGCCGAGCCCTAGCTGGTCGAGATGGTGTCACTATCAAAAGCAGTGAAACCCAGCAGTTGAGTGAGACAAGTTACGGACCCGGTAGCAGTCGATGATTATTAGCTCGTGGAACGATAATATGTCACACGTAACTTCATATTTGACTACCACAACTAATGCCTATCACTTTGAAGCCCGACATACATGATATGTAGTCCGTTAACTGGGAACTACCCCTTGCAAATCATCACAGACGCTTGCCCGTGGTGTGAATACCAGGTAGGGGCCATCGTGTTGCCCTGCAATAACATCGTATAGCTGGTACTCGCCTCGACGTCCCCTCCCGTCCGTGCGACCAGGTGTACCACCACCAACCCTTCCCAGATCCCCCGGCGCAAGCTTAAAATCAAAATACCAGAGGGTCTTAGCAATAATCAGACTAGCCTCCAAATATGCCATCGACTTTCCCGCGCACGAGCGATATCCTACAGAGAAAGGTGCGAATGCTTGGCGCATCAGAGCCCTCTGCTCCTCTGACGCCTCACCCGGCAGCCATCTTTCCGGCTTGAACTCGTAAGGGTCCGGGAAGTACTTCTCGTTGTGATGCAGAGCAAAGATGTTGACCCCGACCTGTGTCCCTGGAGGTATCACGTGGCCGTCGATGATTAGCGGCTTTGTCTTCTCGTCTGCCGCAAGCTCTCTCCACAGTGTCCCTGGGACTGGAGGGGCCATGCGCAGCGCTTCGTCGATGCAGGCCCGAAGGTAGTGGCAGCTTGCCAGCTGGGGCCCTCCTACAATCTCGGAGCCGCGTGCGAAAGCTTCGCGAATCTCGGCGGCGAGTCGGTCATAGCAGTGCCTGTTGTGGGCCAGGTAGAAAAAGAGGGCGGATGTGGCGGCTGAGGTTGAGAAGGCGCCTGGGCCGATGCGGCTTGTGTGAGAATGGCGATTTACACCAAAAGCAGAGCGGTTTCGACATACCTGCAGGAAAGAATGAGATTGCTTCGGTCCATATGTCACTCATTCGAACATTCTCTCCCCTCCTCATGGCGTTTGTCATGATGGAGAAGAGATCTTCCCTAATATCCCCGTCCTCAGACAAGCGTGCCCCGATCATAGTCTCTAATAGTCGCTTGTAGCGTTCTCGGATATCGTTGGTGAAGTAACTCAAAAGTGAAAAGACGCGAAGTTGATGTAGCCGAAACCACTGCATGCGCGTATTTGCTAGATGGTTGGCATGAAACATGCCAGTGACCATGAAGCGATTAGTTGGGTCGGTCTGCAGTTTCAAGGGGAAGCCTAGGGAAAGAAGGGCGATTAGATCACAAGCCAGACGCGTCACAAGCTCAGTCATATTCACAGGTTCGGATTTCTGAGACGACGTGAAGAGAATGTTGACGAATAGATCGACTTGCTCTGTCATCGTCGGTTCAAAGATGCGCATGGCGCGTTCATTGATAGCTGAGCCTACGATCCTACGCTTGGCTCGGTGTGGCTCCTTGTCAATTATAGTGAATAAGCTGTAGACACCCGGTGCTTGCATGAGCGCGGAATTGATATGAGATTTCACAATTCTGTCATTGTCGTAGATGTCTTACCAACAAATTGTCAGCCTGCCGACGCCCGGAAGACTCAAGGTTCAGCGAAATACGTACCATGCAGTGCGGTTGCTGAGTTGAAGAGAAGCTTGTTAGGCCCGTGTCGAATGATAGGACCATAGGTTGAGTGATCTTCAAGTGTAGTTAGGTGAAGACGTTTGCGAAAGGAGAAGTATCCATTGTAAGCATCTGTCAGCTTGGCGGCGACGGGACCTGGAAAGTCTCTTAAGGGGTGAAGCTGAAGGCGGTATGCAAAAAGCAGGAATACCTAAGTCCCGACAGTTATTGAAGGCATTTTGATGCTACAAAGCGAGTACTACCTACTGATGTGGCGAGCGTGACCAGAATGTACGTTACAGGTGACTCAACAATAATCAGAGATGCCATGATTGAAGAATAAGATAGGCAGATGAGAGTCACAAGCTTTAGGTGAGTTGAAAGGGGGAAAAAATGAATTACAAGATGAGGAGGAATGGAAGCTGTAAGGGGGAGGTAACAAGGACAAGATTTGGGTGAGTTGGCTGCAGGTGTTCATTCGTGCATTGCGAGCTAAAAGTATCATTGTACAAGGTCTCAAAGGCGATTTGGACACGAGGCTTCCGCAAAGTTAGGATGTCAGGTTCGTACTACTGCTCCAAAACAATTCCAAGTTACGTATATATTATATGACATATCGTATCTAACACAAGACCCGTAATCTACGGATTGTCTAGTACTAATTGAACGGCGCGACCGTGAATATTCGTTTCACTGCCACATCATGCGCCACGATTTCCCCCCTTTCCCCTTATTAACAGTATTCGCCTAAATATTGTTCACTTCGGCCTCGCTCAAAGAGATTCTCTATAAAATCTGGTTTTCCTAACGTTCAAACGAGAATATCATTTAGATTCATACTTCTTCTACCTGAATTATGTGTTAAACACTACAGCATGGCCTTTATCGGAGATCTCGTTCGGGTTTCATAGAGTAGGCGAAGGTTACTTCAGGGTCTCTGTCATATGGGGCAAACGCGGCATGGGGCCACTAGTTCTCTTTCAGCAGCCAATGACTAAAGAAGAATCTCTCTTCTTCAAACAACCTTTTGCGGTCTAGTGACAATGTTATGGTAACATCCAGAGGCTGTTTTGATTTAGCTGTGTATATAAACTCACAAGTACGCCGGTCACTCTGTCTTATACCCTACATCAACAACCATCTTGATACTACAACACCCAGACATTGAACTCCTACCGATTCCTCATTTGGGAAACTACAGACACCGCAATCGCGAAACTAAAAGAGAAAATGGCTACCGTTTGGAACTGCTGTGCTTGCCTCGCCAACAACGACATCTCGGCTTACCCACGGGAGTGTCATAAGGCTTTTTGCGGACACCAACGATGTGGGAACTGTACCGTGAGCTCTCATTAGTGATATCAAGCCGCAGGGCTGATCACTTGTAACAGTTCATTAGAATCGAACATGCCCAAGTTCGATTTTTCTCTCCCGGCTCTCTCCTTCCCACATCCCCGAAATCTCCCCACCCTTGGGAATAAAAGAGGCAAAAACAAATTTACCTAATATAACGAATCGCTCTTTCATATCCAAAATAAAATCGAAGTCAATTTAAAAAATCGTATTCTATATGATCCCGTTAGATAATGTATGTTTATTACCGCATCTTTGAACAAAATGCAGATCATAATTTCCCTACAGTAACCAGTGTACTGATTTATATAATTAATGGTTTAAATTCTATTCTATATTCATCCGGTAGATAGAAATCGCAGGCTGGAGTGGGGATCCTGCCCTCAATGACAGGCTTGTAGTTTTAATGTCGGACATAATAGAATTTATCCGAGATAGATTTTCTTTATTTTGTATAATGCTTCAAGCCAGGTTAACCATAGGTAGGTGTCACCGAGGCAGCGCCGTTAGATTAGCCACGTGTGACTGAATACTATGTATATGGGGTGGCGCTTTTGCTTCCATTAATGTGTCGTTGATTTCCTATATATTCATTGCTATATTATCTTTCTAGTCATCCTGGCCGACTTCAGCGCTTGAATATCTTTTCTGAACTGAAAATTTCTACTAGCAAGGAAGGCGGGACGCAATTCGTACATGTGTACGTTCCCAGAAGCTTAATTCTACACGTCTCGTTTCACTACTCCCTTACAACAATTATTAGGAAGCTAGACGAGGCCAAATCTATGGCGATATTGCTTAGACTCATGGGATGGAATTGTGGAAATCTTCCACTATACATACATACTAAAAGATCACATGATTGCGGCTCGTTAAGCGTTGAGATGTGATAAATCCACTGGTAGGCTATATATGACACTCCGTGTTAGGGTTGGAGAGGTTTCCGGTTCCTGTTCGATCACAGTACCTAGTGACCCAGTTGGTCGGACTCAAAGATGACCAGCAAAACCGGCCCAGACACGGCCCTGGGTGCAAATGCCCTTCGATGCAGCCTGGAATAAGCGGAGAAATTTCCAACTAATCCGAAAGCGCTGTATTGGCCGTTGTTCCAGAGTGAGGAAAGAGCCAGGGTGTGACGTTGAAGAGGAACAGTCCTTTTTCTTCTTCTTTTCTTCTTCTTTGGATTCGCTCTTCTTCCTCTCTTTAACCGTTTCTATTTTCGTCATTCTATTGAATTTTCTAGCCCCTTCTTTTCTTCTTATAAATATCAAACTTTTCCCTCTGAATTAAACTAAAAAATTCTAACTAAGATCGTCTTCATACTTTCGAGTTACTCATAAACTCCATAGTCTAATACCGGTGCAGATATCAAATCATGGAATCATAGCATATAAGTGAGGTTGCTGTGCCTTTGCAAACGATCTAGAGTTTCTCCTAGCTCCATAGCAATGAGTCAAAAAATTAAGTTGTCGAAGCCGGTCTACTCGTATAATTCTGCCGCCTTTCGCCATTCGTTTACGTTGAACCTCTTGTTGTTTTTTTTTAATTCAGCACTGTGCTTTTCAGCTTTCGTTTTTGTAGGAGCAGCTAGTTAAGGTGTTCCCATTTGCTGCTTTTGAACTCTGTAACAAGCTCTGGTCTCCTTTGCGTTGTAGGAGCTTTTTCCTTACCTATCTCTCAATTCTTGCACGTTGGTATAACAGTGTTAAAAGTTATCAAAAAGTTGTTTCGCCTTAAATATAAGTTTCTAATTCACTGGTTATTATGGATGTACTTGTGTTATATGTTGGGCGCATGTACATTGGTTCTACACCCCTGCTAAGATCAACGGTACATTCTGCATGAGTATAATTAGGTGAGATCTGGGGGGGAAGAGAAGTATCCCAATTCTATCGATTTTATTGGCCTGTTTCCCCAGCCTAGTGCTTATACAAAGTATAGGAGCCGAATAGATTCAAAGGGATAAGCGCGTGTAGTTCTGAGATAGGTAATCATTGCATAAAGCTGACAGGGTATCCCAATGTGGCAAACAACCTAAACCATACTGCGCCGTCTTTAGACGTCCAGAGACGTCATTTACTTATGCAAGCAGGTACAACATTAATAGTAGTCCCCGTAACTATTCAATCATTGGCATTGCGACATTGGCAATAAGGAAGATGACATAGATATGCAGATTACGCATGCATTTATAGTAATGAGTGGAGAATGCGTTCCTCTAGTTGCTGTCGGGGCTTATTTTTATCACCGGGACTTTTGCACCTGGCATCCAAGGCCGATGATCCTAGTGCCCGACGTACATAATATAACAACATCGAACCAACATCTCAATGCCAGAGAACACTTTCTAGTCCGGCAAGTCTTTGCTTATGGAAGTCTTTAAATGTCGACGCGGCCATAATGGCGTGCGTTCTCCGGGACTAGGGTCTTTTGACGCCTCCTATGGCGGCTCTTCTAACCTAGCTAAGATAAGCCTTGATAACGAAGGATCGCTCCTTGATTGTCTCAAACATAGCTCATGCTGATCTCTGAAGATGAGGTGAGCCGAGCCACAACTGCGCCTCTAAATCGTAGATCTTTCCCATCTCAACATTGTCTCACTAAACCACCAAATTTACCGGGCAATCTTATCTACTGCCGTCCTCTACATCCTTTGTTTGGAGTTAGCTTTAAGACGTCTAATACCAGTACTGATGTGGAAACAAGCCCACGAACCTTGAGAAGCAAATATGTTGACTTCAAAAAGACCGATTGTCGTGCTTAAACTTCTAGGTTTAGCAAGCTTGCTAATACTACTTGTGGTAGCTTATAGCAGTCGTACGGAACTAGTCCCTAGCAAAACGCTAGTTAGTCGCACCCCGGCAGTAGAGACAGAATGCAACCCCGTGGAGATGTACACGCCAGAAGTAAAGACTCTCGATCTAATATTATTGCCTTGCGGACTCTAATATGATTGATTTAGTGGTTTCTCGACCATACCGAGTTGGAGTTTCGAGGGTCGCTGTGCGGCAACGCGATGTTCTACTCTCGCGACATGTCGAGAGCGGCCCGAACCGTCGCGCTGAGCTTGAATAAAGTCACGATCTGGGACGTATGGCCACGAGAACTATACAATCACGAAAATGTCGTTTCAAACCCCATGCGATGCATCCATCACGACGCTGTGCAGCGGCAGTCTTTCTTTGGGAACATGTCACTAGCATTCGCAAAAAAGGCGTGTGGGGGCGCCTCGGTGCTACATAGTTCTCACTACTACCGGGAGCCCCCGCGTGACGGCATCTGGGCCGTGATCGAGGAACCCGAGCTTACTAGGAGCGAGGGCCCCGTTGAATGGCTGCGGAAATTCCGGATGCACCCTGGATTCCCCAAGCTTGCGAGGAATCTGCTCTCAACAACGGAGTCGGCCCAGAGATGCCAAGCAGAGGCGGCGTGGTTGGGATCTAGTATTGGCATCGAATGGCTGCGTTGCTTGCGGATTGAAGAAGTGGTCACTCAATGGTCGGAAGTATTCTGGAGAAGGGATAAAAGAGGCCACAGGCATCTTCCGAGGAGGAGACACGAGGTGCTTCAAGCGCAAGACCCTCTACAAAACAATCGCCCCAGTTCTGGGGCAAGTACAAAATGTCAGGAAATGGATGACTTGGGGTTTTTCGATGATATTATCAATTGGTAGTCCGGATTGGAAGTAGGCTATAAGACTGGACGTGTGTATAAGCTACCTAATATAAAGTTACAATAAAGTTTTCGGTGTTAGATATATGTTCATATTAGAATACTAATTTCCAACCCTGGCAATTATTACCGATTGGAATTCAACCAGCATGTGCAAGCTACGGCCAATAATTGTAGGTGCGCATCATCAACTAGTAGTCTGCAGTAGGGCCGTCGCCATAAGTCTTACACGGCGAAGAACAGTGTAAGTCTGGTGGTCACGATAAAGAAAGGTGCACGAGGCATGTGACAAGAGCTCACTAATAGAGGGCTAGGAATATTAGTTCTTTTCAGCTAATAATACTTTAAGAGTCTCGAGAATTCATGATCTCCTTCTTCCCTTCGGTCAGGAATTCGCGCCCTATTTGTAGACCTCTATTCTAGTCCTTCCATTTCAAGGGATGGCCTTCTATTGCCTTCCTAAAACGCTCACCTGGTCGGCGTGCCAGTCTTCGCTCAATAGGTTTCGTACAACTCAGTATGTCTCAGTTGGGATGCTAGGGATGTCTAGTGGCCCTCTATGGCTTTGCAGCCTACTCCGAGGTCGGGGGTCCAGTATTGTAGCTTATAGAATGCGACAAAGCAAGTGTAGCACGAGGTGGCCGTGTTGTGGCATTACGTATTCTAAAAATATACAGGCGCCAATTGTTACTCGGGATTGAAAACCGTCACCCTTACATCCACCGACAAGGCTCGCTATGGTGCTCAGTTACAAAAATCCCATAGGTACACCATTCATTCAGTCGCACTTTCGCCTCTAAAAAGCATTAGGTACAGCTAGAATGGCATCCAAGCAACCTACAATTGTCATCATCCCTGGTGCTTGGCATACACCAAGCAGTTATTCCAAACTCGTCAAAGCTCTTCAATCTACAGGCTATGAGGTGCATGTTCCTGAAATGCCTTCAATGAATGGGACTCGGCCTCCGGATTCCGACTTAGACAAAGACACAGCCTTTATCCGCGCCTTCGTGGAAGATCTTATCAATAAGGGCCGCGTTGTCGCCGTTCTCATGCATTCGTATGGAGGCCAGGTGGGAAGCAACGCTTTATTAGGTCTTGGACCGAAAAGTCGCGCCGAGAAGGGAGCGCCAGGGGGCGTATCTACCCTCATCTACATGTGCGCTTTTGCAATGTCGGAGGGATGCTCTATGATGAGCATTGTCGAAGAATTCGGTCAAACAGATCGCGTCAAGATGGCTATTGACACTGCCGAAGACGGCACTTCTGTCCATCGATATCCAAGAGACCGTATTATCGGAACATACGACGACGAGACGGAAGCCCAGGAGTATCTCTTGACGTTGAAGCGTTGGAATGGCAAAATCATGTATGAAAAGATACACAGAAGTGCGTGGAAGGAGATACCGACATGCTACATCCATACGACCAAAGATATCGTTGTTCCGCACGGATTACAGAAGATCATGGTTGACAGGATGCAGAAAACTGGGCTGTGCCAAGTCAGGACAGTCGAGATAGAAGCCGGCCACACCCCACATCTTACCGCGCTCGTGGCGGTAAAGAATGCTATTGATCAGTTTACAGGCAACTAAGTTGGGAGCTGAAGCGGCCAATATCTCACCAGGTAGTCAATAAAGTTGTAGCTTACTAGAAACACGATGGATCCTAGCTAAGTCTCCATAGGGTTGCTTTGACATTTCACAAAAGAAGTCCCGTATGAATACGCCTTGCTACTAACGGGTATCTGTGATGGTCGCTATGAATTGCCCACGATTTGTGTGCGTATAAAGCTTGTATAAGCTTACATATACAAGCTCCGTTTTTCTATTCATCTATAGCAGTTACTGAAGGTTTGACGAGGCTAACCGGTGATGGTATTGCTATTATAAAATACACTCCCCGTATCTCAAGCGTCGTTATGTCTGCTAGCCTGCAGCTAATAATCGGCCACGAGTCCGAATAGTCACAACCCTTCGCCCAGAAGCAGTGCCTGCCGTGGTATTGAAACGGTTCGTGCTATTCAACACGTAGCGCACTCCAGAGACCTGAACGCCTTCGTACTTAGGCACTTCTAAAGATTTTGATAGGGGCTACAAGGGTAAAATAATCGTGAATTCTAGGAAGAGGAGACCCCTCTGGGCCAGCCTACCTCCTCGCTAGGTAAGAGAATGGTAAAACTAGGGACTGGTCAAATGTATAGGAAAAGCTTGAACGCAATCTGAATTATCTAATCAATCCCCCCTGAATCCATACTGCTCGCACTGTCTCATAGTACTATTTCCTAGGCTTTGATATGCCGTTAATGGTAAGTTCACGCTATATATGAGTTCGGTGCGCCAATTTAACAAGAATTTTAAAATATGATATTAGGAAGAAACGATATCATCGTATCGAGGAGGCTCAGATTCGGTTTCATCAATAAAGTCGGTCGTCTCCAGGTTTAGAAGCGCAACGTCCACCTTCCGCACTACATTCTTTTGGAATTCGATAGCAAACGACGGCTTGCGTAGATATTTTGTTAGCTCTTCTCCATCGAGGCATAGCAGCACCGCATCCCTGTACGATGAACCCATGCAATGCCCTAGTTCCTGCCTAGCGCGACGGATGAAGGCCTCCTTCACGTCCTCCCCTATGGGGTTATTTCCAGGCTCAAATGTCTCATCGTACATCTGCCTGGCAGTCTTCCAAATGCCGATTTCAAGAAGGACTACACCTAGGGAATACACATCATGGATCGTGTTGAAGTACTGGCTCGGCTGCCCGAACCTGTGCGGATGCCGGTAGACATCCATGTCGAGGTTGACAGCTCTACTTGCCGAGTATCTAGCAGCCGAATACACGTCTAGCGGACGCGAGAAACCGAAATCCGTAAGGTATGGCGTGCTCGTGTCTAGCACTACGGTCTTATCGGCCTCAGTGAAGAAAAACTTGATAGCCTGACTGCGGATGCTTTTGTGTAGCCATCCGTCCGAGTGCAAGGTACCTAGGCACCGCGAGACCATCTTGGCTATATTGAAACGGTCATTCAGACTCAGCATGTGCTCTCTTTTTTTCGAGAGGATGAGGTACTGGAGACTGAGGGGTTTGTGGGCCGCGGCACCCTCGGGGTAGTCGAAAGCAAAGGAGAAACAGCCGTTAGGAACCGTGGTATCTTTGGAAAATCCCTTGAATGGGAGCGTCCCAAGTGTGTTTTCTTCAGAAAATGCGTTGCTTGAAGACACTAGTAAACTCGCTAGTTGTGGTGCATATTTCTCTTCCTCTTCTCTCTCTCGCACCGCGGGCTTTTCCATGCTATTCCGCGGGAAATTCCCTGTCTCCTTGCGTTCGACTAAGATTGTTGACGATGGTTGCTGTGAATCATCGATATAGCCTTTCATGGTCTTCCATGGGAGACGATCTGCACCGATAACTAGCTCAAAGTTAGAATTGCATATCATAACTTGATATATTAAGGCCAGTGCATCGCATGCTTACCCGGCACGCCACTGGCGTTGTCTTTCGCCAATTTCTGAAGCTGCATGTGGCCTTTGAAAACATTAAACGCCCCACCGCCAGTACTCACTTTGCGGCCGACCATGCTGCTTATGTCGAGGCCCGTGACTAAAGAGGGGGACAAGCCGTAAAGTTCGGTGATTTTCGCTTTCAGGATATTGAGCGATTTGTTTAGTTGGCGCTCCTGAAAGCACCAGGAGATGCCCTGTGGCAACTCTTTCCATTTGAATGGTACAACTTCTGTTGAGCTCTTTTCCGGTTTCTTGCTACTAAAAATACCGAAGAAACCACTCGGTTTAAGCTGCACGCTCGCATCTGATACTGAATCGGCATCCGGATTTTGGTCTATTAGGCCTATTGCTTCGTCGAGATCGGGAGGCAACTCTATCGCAGCTTTATTGGCATCCGTTGCAAGAATAGACTTTTCGCCGCAGTATTTCTGGTATTCTTCATCCACTTCTCTGGCTAGCTGTGAGTATGTGTTCAGTGTGGCCCTTATTTCCATTAGAATAACGTGGATGGCGCTGAGAAGGTACTATTATCATGTCAATATGAACTATATTTGAGTAGTTGGGTGTCAACTGACAACTGGCGGGCCGTTGGATGAACTCATATCGGCAATAGTCTTGACATCATGGGTTAGTACCACCCAAAATGTTTTCAGTCGCGCAATCTCATAATGGTACTTTTGAACCATCTTGACTCTGCCGCCATGGAATCCCTTCGCCTTCGAGACCTCACGATATATGAAACGGGAAGTTACGTAGACGACTTGGAACGTGAAAGTGACAGCCATCGCAATACTGGCCGGATCCATGGTGACAAATTGGGGTGCGTAGATTAGCAAAAACAGGGATCCTGTGAATGTCAGCAGCGAAAAAGAGCCTCATGTGAGATGGGTCGAGCTGCTTGGCAGGAAAGAGGACAGCGCAGATCAGTCAATCTAGTGCCCTATACTTATGTAAATGTCCGCAGGCTAGAGCTAGAGTAAGCAGCGAAGAAGAAATCAGGCGAGCAATTGAACATCTTAACAAGTCCTCCCCCGGAAACGCCGACATGGCTTCCTCTTCTGTGTCTTCATCCCGCACATTAAGGAAATGCGATCCGAGAGGGCCAATCATATCAAGTTCGACATCACCTTTATGCACCCCCCCCTGTCCTGGGCTGCTACAATGCATGGATGCTGCAGCCAATATATGCAGGCTGATTGACGTGAAGGTGAGGAGCTGAAGTGTTCGCCGATTAAGACAAGGAATTTAGCCCCCACCTCCACCTCGGTAACAGTTTACAGCTTTATTCCACCGCTGGCTCTTGTAAATATGTCCTCGTACCCGGAAGGGTCAGTTTTTCTTCTATTAGATATACTGTGTTGTATCCAAGTCTTCTTAGAGGCTGCCAAAGACTTGCATTGTGCGCTGTCATGCTCTACAAGCTGCAGATAACCGCAACACTTATATATATAATTGTATATGCTTCGAGGTAATGGAACCTATCTTACCGCCTAGCTCTATGCTGGAGTCACGAAAGTCGCCTCCTCCACGCCCCTCGGCAATGAAGAGAACTTTGTCAATTAGGTCGCAAGTGTCAGCACATGTGAAGTTTGCAGAGACTACTGTCGGGTCCCTCTCAGGACCATTATCTCCCCGATCACCCCTCGCCGAACGGTCTTCTCCTCGACCCGAGTATCGCGTCGCACTCCAAAGAACCATCTCAAGTGGAAGTATCAGCAGCAGTTCACTTAGGCACCAAGTGGATGAGGTGGATGAGGAGGAAGAGGAGGTTCACACACCCTTGAAAGCAGTAAGGATCAACGAGCCAGACAACATACCCACTGTTGGTGATGGATACTTTTTCGGAGACAATAACGTTGCTGTTGCCCGGACGGAGATCCATGTTGCCAGTGAGCATAGTTCTACTGCACTTAGTATTTGTCGAACAATTGGCGAGCGGTCCTCAGCACGAGTTTCCTCTCCGAATGTTCAAGACATCGAGGTCCTTCAGAAGATATGTAAGATGTTATCTGAATTCTTTTCTACATATTTAGGCGATCTAGAGTATCTGCCTCATAAAGTAACGAACACTAACTTAAAGATGTAGTGGATACGCTAAGAGAACACAAAATCCCCGGACCACAACTATTTCGAGCGCAAACGGAATTCCCAAAGGTGCTCGGGTTTGGTGGCGAGGGGAATGTTCGCGGAACAGACGAGTCGATCAACAATAAGATCAATGGCCTGGACCTGGGCAAGGTAGACAAGCCCAAATGGAGCAGGTTCGCTATTAAGCGACATGGGCCGCGAGATGGAGACCCGGCATTCAAACTCAGGAATTACCTAGCAGCAGCTGAGGCCGAGATTAGTGCTCTATCTCATTTGCTAAGAGGTCACCGCAACATTGTTCAGCTCAGAGGCTGGGGGCTCTGCCTGGATACTCTCGAAAACACGCAAAACATATCAGAATCAACAGAAGACCTGTCGTCATCCAACCTTCACCTTCCCCTGATCATTTTAGAACGCGCCGATGGGGACCTCAAACAATTCCTGAAGCATGTATTTAGCGGCAGCGACGGCACTGATGTTTCTAGACGCGGCCCAGAATCGATCGCAGAGGCGGGCCTTTGCCAAACCCCGGGAAGTGCAGCCAGTAGCTCACTACCAACCCTCTCGATGACACCTGCAGTTCCCTTCAGGCCGGAGAGAGTGTCACTTTCCGGGTCGACGCTCCAAGATAACGAAGATGAGCCGGCTATGCCTCAACGGTATGCCATGGCGGGGTCCGAGCTTGAAGGATCAAATCACTCACCAGAATTTTGGATTATTAACGGCATGGATCGGCATGAAGTGCTGCGCCGGCTGTGCATCGACATTGGACACGGACTACAAGCTCTCCATGATATGAATATGACGCACGGTGATCTGAAGCCCCGGAACGTACTGGTCTTCAGAGAGGGCCCTGTGTGGACAGCGAAGCTCTGCGACTTTGGCCATTCGAACGATTTCGGCCATTCAAGCTCATTGGATTCTTCCAAAGATGGCGCCCCCTACCTGGGAACATTGGATTGGAGACCTCATTGGTTCGGCGATACAGGAAAGAAACACAATATTGAGACCTTGAAAGATTTTGACCTCGCTGTCTACGGGGCACTTGTTTGGAGCGCGTTCAGCCCTCGCCTGCGGGGGGAAGCACCCCCAATCTCGGAGGAGTGGTACCAATCCAACCCATGCACTCTTTCGCAAACACATCTCGAGGAGATTGCGCCCACAGGCTGCGTGCGGAGCATCCTAGGGAGCCAGGCTGCCTTAGCCCGCCGAGTCAATCGTCTTGTGCAGGCGACGGTCTGCGCTAGCTACCTCCAGTATAAAGAGGGTGATGGTGCGCAGGAAGAGAACCCGAACCAGCGTCTAGATAAGTACCCGTGGGAACATCTCTATAGTCATACAGTACGTGCAACTCGCTCACTCTGGAGCCGCATACCGGATAGTCAAAAGTACGCGAGGCACAGAGAAAACGACGAGCGTAATACCGCGGAAACTAGCTCCGAAACTACCTCGTCTAGCACGATCGAGGCTCCGACTTGTTGCCGTCCCAAGGTCTCCTCCAGGTTGCGTGATCCCAGACGATATCAAGCGCACCACCAAACTTCATCACTTTTGACAGCGGGGAGCCTATGTATTCCTGCTTACCATGGAACTGCGGCACTCTACCCCGAGATGAGCAATAACTTGGATGACTTAACATCACTATATAATGATATGCATCATCTCATTCCCGAGGCACCGAAGGATCCAACCAAGCACGCACTGCTACTAGAGAAAGCTCGTCTCAGAGTGGGCAAGGGAAAATTAGCCTCGTGGAGCCGCATCCAGAATCGACGGAATATTGTTAAGCTGGCATTGACGTCTGTGCCACCTCTAGATATTTACACAATAGCTTGGCTGTGCAGGGGAGAAGTCGGTACCGAAGAGGTACGCGGCTTACCGGCTCAATACTCGATCTGGAAAATAATTCTTGACCCTGGTGTTTTAAACGACTCGGAAAGGTTAGAGCTGTTTCTGCTTCTCATGAAATTTGGTGCGAGAATGGAGCAGACTTTGGACGACCACCCAGCTGGGGAACCACCTAGATCAATCTTGAGCACATACTTGCATAGCTGCCGATTAGCTACGCGCGCTGTTGTGGCCAACGAGATTTGCCGACACTACGGACGGATTCTAGCTGATGAGTCGAAGCCACATAAACCGAATGCCACGAGGTATTATATGACTGCAGGCCGAGGCTTTCGGCCTAAAGGGATGAATGATGACCGCGAAACTATTGCCAATTCGACCGCACTAGGAAACATAGAGTTGGACTGGAAAAAGCACAGAGGAGCATACCCCTTTTTAAAGCTAAACTTTGAGCAGCTCCTAGACGAGCAAAACGATATCTATCAGGTGCGTATGAGACGACCTAGCTGCGCTACCGACGAACGAACGCCACTTCTTTCGACGCATTTCCAAAATCTGGGAATTTCAATTCAAGGCAATAATACTACACCAACCACCGATACTCGGTACTTAGAGAACAGTGACTTTATACGGGGAGAAGGGCAAGCACAGGAGTGCAATACACCACACGATTCCGGTCTGCCACTGCCAACTTTCAAGCCATCGTCGCCGGGCTGGAGTGAGTGCGGTGGCGCTTTCATTAACGAGTTAACCCGCTCAATCACACTCAAAAGACCGACAGTGAAGCTAGAACAGCTCCGGCACGTCAGTATTGGCCACATTGGGTCAGCAAGTGTGCTTGAGATCGACATGGCAGACTTCATGCTACCTAGGGACCGTTCGTCTTCCTCTGAGCCCGAAGAGAACTCCAACGCGCTCCGGCAGCGAATTAAGAAGCGATTTCCGTTGTTTGACGAGGCGTGGTTCTCCACAGAGCTCCCACCTAATGATAACGACAATGACGACGTCCTTGCCGCTCTTAAGGATGACAGCAAGTGGGACCAGGAACCCACGTCGGAGTTATCGTCGGCGTTCGAAATCAAGCCTCCGAACTTCAGCATCGAGGCGTTCCTATCTAGGAATTTCAGCACATTGCTGTTTTTCGTCCAGTACCCGACTGCGGCACTCGGCTTGCTGTGGGAACTCGTCATTTGGCTACACGATCAGGCCGGCGCGCCTATAGTTGTTGCGTTCATGGCGTTGACGAGAGAGCTGAAGTCACTCGACACGGCGCGCAGACCACTGTTGAGTTTGCTGCGTTGGGCGCCTATGGTTTTCGGCCGCATCATTGTACTGCTCTTGGCCGGCTTGGTATGCTTGCTTGGCGCGGCCTTGGTGGTGGCTATTGTACTTGCTTTCATGCTGGGATAAGTTGGCATTATCTTAAGTGCTATATTGTTAGGACTATCTCAAGCAGAGATCCTACATGAATATGGGACCCCCTGTATCATATTTAAGAGTCCACCTACATCCGCCACCTTTCATAGCTGGAGACCCTCCCCTGCCACCAGATCTGAACTACGTAGTCCACCAATCTTGTGATAGTTTTCTAAGAATAAGAACAAAGGCGGGCCTATGAAAAATGCATACTTATTTACCCACTGTAACAAATAGAACGCGTGCTTTTTAAGCTACTAGTTTAAACCCTAATTAAACGTGTACTTAATCTTTCGTACTTATTGAACTTTAGTATATAAGCTATTTATATAATTGTGACGCTTGCGATCTGAGAAACTGGTGATGATTCTTGATTGAGTCTATGCTAAATGTGGCGGCCAAGGTTACCAGTATATGGTGACCCTGGATTAGCGATCCAACCAGCCAAAGCAATACTTAACTGACTTAACAACTAATTAAGCCAACCAAGCCAAAACAACGCCTTTAAAATTACTTATAAATCAAGTTAACATATTCCTGTTTAATTAGATTACTTATAATTAACTTATAAATAATTTTTCCTTTTTTTTTAAATTTTTTACAAAATATTTTAATAAAAATAAAATAAATTAAAGGGGTATTTAAGAACTTTTTAAAGGTCCTTAGTAAGCAGGCTCCCTATTAAATAGGTTTACAATCTTACTTACTTACTTACCTTAGCTTAGCCCACCTAGCTAGGCCTAGCTTACTACTTTATACCTACCTTTTATTTTAATAACTACTTTTAACGCTAATACTTTAATTATTAAAACCTTTGTACGCTTTAGCTTTAGCATTAAAAAAAGCAAATATTTATAATTACTATAACTAAATCTTCCTAATAGTACCACTTTTGGTATAACGCTAACAATTTTAAATAAATAATACAAAGTAGCTATAAGTACGTTATAGCGCGTTTTAGCGCGTTTTCTCACGTTTTCTTATATAGCCTAACCGCCTTCTATAATCCTTCTTGCAATCCTACCTACCAACCTACCTACCAACCAACCAACCAACCTACCTATTAACCAATCAAACAGCTACAGCTTAAAGCAACTACTTTAAAAACAATTTAGTACTTTTAACACTAGCTAAAAAACAATTCTAAAAGTTTATAAGCTGCGATTTATCACAAAAAAACTAGTAAAAAAGCTAGTAAAATGGCTTATAAATTTACTTGCCTTATTTAATCAGTTAACTAATCAATTCAAGCAAAAAATATCGTCAAATCAGTCAAACAAGCTCAAAAACGCCTTCAAGTCAGTCAAAACAAGCTAAAGGCAATTACTTTGGCTTGTTTTGACTGGTTGGATCGCTGCCCTGGATGACTAAGCGCAGCTATGGACTATATGTGTAGCTAGTAATGTCAGACATTGATGACGACACGACTCGACAGTGCGCACAACTTTTTCAATTCGTAACTGACCCCGTCAATTCATCTATTGCCTGGGCCGAGATCCCTCCTGCCACAATCGAAGGTCTCAGACAGGTAGCTGACCGAATACCCAACACACCATCTGACAATCCCCCAAGACCCCATCCCAGGAACATCCGCTCATCCTCTCAATTGCCCCCGTATCCGCCAGAGTGGCGGATAGACCGCTGGGCCACCAACCTTGTATCACAAGTTCAAAGCCGCAGGTCTGCTCTGGATGTTGGTAGATCCTAGCAAACGAATTATTCCCCACTGCTGAAAGAAATACGCCGACCGAAACTGCGTCGTATACCAGCGAGCGGTACCACTACACGGTCCGATCGTTCAGCCTCCGGCACCAGCCGCCCCGATCGTACAACAGACCGCGGCACCACCCGCACCGATCGCTCCTCAGCGCAGCTATGGACTATATGTGTAGCTAGTAAGCGTAACAATAATATGTAAGCGTGTTAAAGTTAATACGATTATACAGCATTTAACTTAAACTATCCGTCCGTTATTTTGCTGTCGAATAAATTTACAAATACTTCTGGCAGCAGCTTTAGCAGAAATATCATGCTAGCGTGGCAGAAGGGGTCTCCAGCTATAAAAGGTGGCAAATGTAGGTGGGCTCATATTTAGCAGAAGTTTGTGCTTGTATTGTGACAGGGAGAATGATTAAGCCACCCAAGCCACACGTAGTGTGGCTCGTGCTAGCCTATAAATCGCCTAGCTTGTTGGAGCTTGTTGGAGCTTATTCTACTTTTTGTTCTATAGTTTACATATACAGTTTCTAGTACAAGTTATTTTCTTCAGTTCCTTCAAGGGAGGCCACGCCTCCCTACCCTAGAAGTACCATGTGGCGATAGCCAGGCCTCTAGGGGTAGGCAAACGGCCTATTTTAGTATGTCATGGTAGACGACGCCGAGTAGTTGTCAATCCTTAGGTCCCTTCTTAGCCTCAGCATGAGCGCGTCTCCCATATATCTATCACCGCGCTGGAGTCAGAATTTATACTCTCAGCAATCCCCCCACAGCATACTCAAGATAGGATAACATGCTTCAGTTAGGTACTGATCTATGTCTACTTGCTTACCCGCAAGTTCAAACTTAGACGTACGCATAGCAGCCTTAGCCTTAAGCAAGTCACCAATCTCTTCTTCCAACCTTTTGGTCTCCGCCTGGAATTGGCCTTTCGTAATTTGAATAGACCCCTCTTCCCAGCTAGTTCTTTTCCAGAGGTCCAAGTCAGTGATTGCCCCTTTGAATTAGAAGATGACAGTGAATCCTTACTGAATCTCTCTGAGGTATACTTGCGCTGCATTTATCTTTTGCTGTATTTGATGAAGATTGTCCTTCATCTTAATTGCATCGCTTTCATCACGCTCCACTTCCGGTTTTGTCAACTTATCATATGAAGAATCAGCACTCATGGAGCTCAGCTCCGAGAGCTTGTGCTTTTCTCGCCGATATGCACTCGATGATGCTCCAATCCGCTCGAGGCTTTCACTCGATAGCATTTTATTGACACCGGGCCGGGGAATCTCATCAGGAATACCAGCTGATGGGGTGATCGGCAACACAATCGGTGGGTATGGTCGGGGAACAGGCGTCGCATACAAAGTTGTGTTAAGACTTCGTAAGGGGAGTTCGTAGGGTTTCCTATAAGACCTGAGGGGTTAGTAACTACTATTAGACTACGACTTGTAAGTATTTTCAAAGCATGCGAGGTGTGCGGCGGTTTTTTATCTTCGCTGAGGAACTCCTATGGTTTATCATAAGTAGAACAAGAAGCGCACCCCCTAGAAAACTTACGAGTTACTTGGGGGGGTTCGAGGGGCTCGGGGTGTCTCCGAGGTTTCAGGGGTGTTATCTGACGCCCGGGATTGTTTGGATTGCTTCTTACTTGAACCCATCTTGTCTGAATCCACAGTGAATTTCGATGACTAGTCGAGAAAAATGTCGATTCTGTCACGGCAGAAAATGTAGTGGCTTATTTACCATTTATATATAGGTTTGGGTACCAATAGTCACGCCGATAAGATTTCAGTTTAAGTTTAGTACTGGCCTCGCGGCCGAACAAACCTTAAATATACCTTTGAGGATCGCACCGCCTTCCGTAAACGTAATCTATTCACTTAGGTTTGCAAGGCAGTGCCACAGTACAATATGTGGCAGTAGCAGACAGCATACAGGTGGACGGCACCGGGGCACCTATACACATACATCTTACCAATGGTAGCAAACCTAGTATAGCTGAATGAGACAAGCCTTTCTTGACAAACAACGATCCAACTGACCAGGTGACAGGCAGGGAAGTAGTTGAGCGCATATATTGGGTGAGCGTGACTACTTATTTCTACTTAGCGCAGTTGCATGGGCTAAAGGCGCAATCTGCCCGCTAGGTAACTAGTAAGTTATATGCTGTGTAATCATTACTTTAAAGACGCTTATATACTATATAAGCAGCTAATATACTAAAGCATAACGTGTACAAAAGCTTCAAGCACGTGTTTAATCGACTTTTAATACTGGTAGTTTAAAAGCACGCGTTCTATTTAGTACCACCTCTGTTCTGTTCTCTTACTGTAAGATGCAGAAGATAAATCCGTGACATAATTGTAACTACTTCATGGGACAGGCCCGTGAATATGAACGACCGTCCGCATCGGGGAATAGCAATGCGATTAGCTAGATAAAAATAGGCGTGAAGACTCGGACAGTCGCTGCTTGCCAATATTTGCGCATCAAGGCCGATATGAAAAACCTTGGTCGCCTGGAAGCTCCTGCTTCATAGCATCTGGATTGAGTTCCTGCGGCGGTATATAGTTCTGATGCATCCACGCGCTCTGCTGCGCGGGTTCGTTAGGGAGATGCATTCTCACCATCGCGTTCTTCTTGCGCAGCTCCCAACCCACGAATGCTAATGCTAGCGCTAGTAGCCCCAAGCCCAGCCCCAGCCCTACGCCCAACCCTATCCTTAGTGCGTCGTTGTTAGACTTTCCGGATGGAGGCGAGGATAGAGTTGGAGAGGGGTTGCTCGTGGAGGACGCCGAAGCGGACGATGAAGCGGACGTTTGAACCCCTGACGTGGCCTCCACGCCTGCAGCTCTGTAAACACTTTTGAAAACCGGCAGAGTGAAGTACAGAGTTTCCGTGGAGCTGCAGCAGGAAGCGTTTTGCCCACAGCAATACTCTCCCGACACGCGATCATTGGTCTTGCAGAGCGTCAGATCCTGGTACCAGTTTTCGGTTGCTGCCGAGACTAGTCAGTCGAGTCTTGCTGCCAGTAATAGTTACATAAGCATACTCACGGGGTAGACCAGGGCAGTATTGTTTGCAAGGTGCCTCCCATGTATTCGACGTGCAGCCCTGAACCGTGAAGATGTTGTCGCCGGCAGCGTCGAGACACAGCCCGTTATCGAGGCAGTAGTCGCTGTTGCTACAGCACACACTCACTTGCGCAGATGCATTGCAGGGGAAGAAGGTGTCGTGCTCGTTCCCAGAGGTGTCTGCAACGCAGTTAGCCGTGAATACCTTGTGTCCTATGCTGAAATCATAATCCTAACCGTAGCACGTCGCATTGCTCTGCGCGATCGCGAACAGAAACAGAACTAATGACGTCAACATCATTAAATAGTGTTTGTGGAACGCGAGAAGATGTGCCTAGAGAAACAAGATGACATCTAGGTAAGAAGAAGATAGCTTATAGTATTTTCCGTTGAAACGGGAGTTATTCCTCTTAAGCACTTACATCTGTCGCAGGCTCTAAGCGGCCCCGGCCCCGTCGGCGAATTGATCGTAGGAATGAGATAGGGGCTGCATAGAATCTCGTCAAGTCGGAGCTAGACGCGCATCTAAGTAGCGTCATTGGTTTAAGGTGCAAAGTTGGCTGCTCACTAGAATGACAGGATCCCACGGCAAACCTTGTTTTGTGGTGACGCCGCCGACCTGCAGTCGCAAAATGTCACCTAGCTGGCTGGGGGCTATCCCATATGCCCGTCTAATCTGAGACTTGGCGCTGGGCAATATACCCGGCACAGAATATAAGCGCGCATGTTCTATGGAACGGGTGCCCCCAATGTCTCAAATGTTCGTCACTCTACAAGTATTATTCGTCGTCGAAACAAGACGGCTACCTGTGGACTTCCGTCAATTTACGACGCGTCTTCTTTCCTTTTTAGTTTCGGCTGCTTTACCACCCCAGCCTTGGGTAACATTGGGGGAAATCTACATATGCAAGTGCCATCCTCTAGGACTATCATTGCCGAGTACAGCTGGAGTTACAAGGTCATAGGCGTGTCGAAGCATCACTCGTTAGGGGCAAGCCGATAATAGGTACGAATTGCTCCAAAGTTTTATTGCATAAATAAACAACGTATACACGAACCGGAGCTTTGCAATGAGCACTAGACTGGTTTCTTAATTCGTCGAATCATAGAATTTCAATCGGCTCATGCTTATCACCTCATACTATGCTGTATGTGCCTACTCATTGCGACTGAGGCGGTGTGATTTGTCAAGCCACAAACGAACTATCAGCTCTTAGATAAGCACATGCAGAGTTCACCCACGTTCCTCAGTACCAGCCCCTTCTCTATTGATACTTCCCTTCTAGTCCGAGTTTGTGAGTCCGCGATACTAAACCCGTGAGACTAATCCCGCGAAGACCTCGAAAAGTTAGGAGCGCCTAGCCATTCCTGATCCGTAAAGGCACATGCTGTTCTGTTGAAACAGGGTGTCAGAGTCGGTGGCTTGGCGCAACGCCTCTTGGACGGGCACCCTCCGCGGTAGTATCTAGTGATTAGTTCCTCAATCCCAATATACATACCACGCAACTGTCCATCACTTATAACTCGATAGTTTTAGTATAAACGGGTTCCGTTTCGAATTCGTGTCAATTACTAAGCCGCGATCGAATCTGTCGATGCGACACGCATGCTGATACAGAAATAGTATTATCATTGTCGCTTAACCCTGATATCTCATCGTCTCCCCAACGACTAATTCGACATTCTTCATCATCATCATCATCATCATCATCTAGACATAATTATGAACTACTCAAACAAATTCCCATTACACAGCCATTACCAGGGATCCGGGGATATTCCAGTTGACGAGAGAGAGGAAGAAATCTCTATTGACGCGATATTAGCGTATTGCATAGAAGAATTCTGATTCAATACCGAAAGAAAGACGTGTAGACAAACTCTTTTACTTTCAATCATACGCGGATCGTTTTCCCTGTGCACAGTGACCGGCTTTACAGCCTTCACAGAAGCGGTTCTTGTGAGGCCCTTTGCTCTGGCCTGAATGAGGAGGGGTCTCCAGATGGATTCCACACCACTTCTTGAGCCAATATGTAACTCGCTCTGCGTACGTGTCGTCTAATATGGGCTTGCTGAGGCTGCCGCAGCTCTTGCATCGCTGGTGATATACTCTCGCATTGTACTTTTCGCCAGGGTACATGCGAATCGTGATGGCTATCTGCTTGCTGCTCCACCCATTTGTTCCGCAGTTCGGATTATGGCATCGGAACCTGCCCATCACGGCGCTATCCCACGATTTCGTGCATCCGTATTCGTCGTCGTTGTCGTGGAACGTAAAAAAAAGGTTGTCCTCATCGAGAAGGCGAGAGATCTCGGCGTGTTTCTGCGGGTGCATGGACGATGTAGCCGGGGATCTGCGCTGTTTCCTTGCCATGATGATACTAATTGGTCGTGACTTGGCTCAATAAAAGCCGTGTTAATATCGAAGTAATATGAGACCTCTATGCTTAGAAGTTAGATGTTAGCTACTGTATGGGTTAATAAGGTTGGAGAGGAGGAAACGAACATAAATGGCATCAAATTCTCCGTACATTAAATCCCAGGTATGCAGAGAAACTGCTAATCCCATTTGTTCGATTGCAACGTAGGACTCGAAGTGTCTAGCCTCATCACTCTAGCATTCAAACATCATCAACAGCGCGTAGCTACTTGTTGATATATTATTCTGACTTGGAACCGCCCACCTGCGGGCTCCCGCGTTCTGACCCAGAACAATGATTTTATGGTGGGTACGGTGCCTGCAATATTCTTTCCAGCACATAGACGCAGTGCTGGCCGTTTGCAAGTGGCCCATACTGCTTCTAACATGCTGTTGGCCAGAAGCAGGTGGTATGGAGTCTTGAAGAGGGAAGCGATTCACAAGGAATACAACGGCCCCACTGTGAAATGACCAATTTGGTTGGCCAACGGTGATGCGGATGCCCCGAGTGCTCGAGGAATATGGGTGGCGGCAGAGAGGGCGCGTATTGAATACAAACAAATATGCCTGTCGAATGGGTGTAGATCATGATACTTTACTGACGCGCCCCGGGAACCCGCAAGCCGCTACAAACGGTGAGATTCGTGGTCTGATGGTACAGCTGTATGTTTATCCATGACTTCAGAACACCTAAAGCTACACATCAAAGTCCTTATGAGTTGCTATGCTTGAGAAATAAGTGTATACCTTCATAAGATGAGAAATCACTCGCGCCGATGCAATAATAACGTGCTTGCTTTGATTACAGCCACGTCTTATCGGCATATCTCTTCCATATTACATATCTACACAATACCATACAAATAACAGGTCGACAGTTGTCCATGTATAAGCTTCCCCCAGTATCGTACCGGTATAGACCCCCTAATTTCCCTTGAATGGTACCGTGTGATTGAAACCCCGGGGATTTTACAGCACGTCTTCCACTCCATTGGCTGTATCAACGTTAATAGATAGCTAGTATGTATGGATTTTACGGTTCGCGTATGCTAGCTGTTGATCCTAGCATCTCTGGATCACACCCACCAACTGTTTTGATTTGGCCAGCATAGCTTCCCTGCTACAAACGCGGGGACGTTTATAGTCTCCTATATGCCACGGCAACACACTAACGCGGATCGAGGGCTGGGAACCCGTATGAGTCATCGTGCTGTCCATTGCACGCTAATACGAGGACTCGGCGGAGGATTACTGAATATTAATAGTAAAATCCATTTTATCTCTACTATTCATTATTTACAGCACCCTGGGAATTCAGGGCCACTAGCGCGAGACAATATATGTATGGTCTATGACACCAAAACAACAAGTATCCATCGAGGTATGGCAAACAATGAGTGCTCAATAATAGGCAACTGCGTTATTCATTCCTCGATATGCGTAAGCCGGAAGCAAACATGGCGGTCCCCACCCACCGTAGCCAATAGTCAGGGAAAGAGAGAAGGTTATATATCTAAATGACAAGTACTACTTCCAACAATCGCCCGTCTGGTGTAATGGCGACACGACCTGACAGTATAACACCGGCCCCTTCGCCACCTTCACTGTGTGGTAGGAATAAGACCGACGACATCATCAGGGAGTACTTGGTTCGATTCCAAGGATAGGCAATTTTTTTTTTCGCCACTTTTACACTTTGCCCCCTTTCTCTATTTTGTTTTCTCTTCTCACCTCTACCACTTGTCTACCGTATACTCGGATGCGTAAGCAACTCAAATCCACCAATAGGAAGGTGAGCAACAAAGAAAGGATTAGCAGCCGAGCTGCCAAAGAGCCGGGAGACGTGCCTACTAGTTATTGGTGTTTGAGAAAAGGACTAGTGAGCATTTATCACCTAGACATAATTCGTAAAGCAAGCGAACTGCATGGAGAGATGAACGACGCGCAAGAGCCTGTCGAACTATACCAGTGTATTTTAGGTTAGTGTAAGTATCAATCTAGCTCCTGCGCTTGAACATCGACACGAGTATGTTGAAGTTGGGAAACTCTACCATTCGACGTCACAAAATTTCGGGGTGTATCGGGGCTAAGGAAGCCTGGATGGAAGTATTAAGACTCTCTTCTAATTCAGCTTAAGCATCGGCTATTTCGCAATGTCGTCCTCCAATCCGAGACGACTAGTATCTAATATTTAGCGAGACGTCATGTTTCAATATCCTTTATGACTACCTGCGGAACTAAAACTCGCCACACTATTTCGCCGCCTCGCGCGTCCTGATTTGAATACTTGTTTACTTTTGTACGTAGGCCGCCCCGGTTCCGTCTCTGGGTCTGGCTCCAGCTCCGGCTCCTGAGGCGCGTCTAGGTGAGGCAAATCTTCACTGAGTGCTAGCCATCGAGCCCACACCGGTCCCCCCATCACGAAGCGTATATCTATGCCGTTCTCCAAGGCCAGGTGAGCATGAGTAAAAAATTCGAAGGTAGCGTACGAGAGGAGAGCAGGGTAGTCTTCCAGCACCTGAGACTGGCCTGTGGTCGAGAGAGCTGTGGGAGAGATGCAGGCTGTCGCATTTGGCGAGGTAAGGTCAGTAACACACTCATCTCTTGGCAACGTTTCTAACCAACGAACCATGTCTATATGGCTAGAATCGGATGACTTCTTGAGTATTTCGAAAACAGAAGCCGACTCTGTTCCTCTCTGTTTTCTTTCATGGTATCTGCGTCTCGCGTCGCAGCCTCCATCTATAGAAACCCCACTTCCATCATCTATAGCTTTCGGATATCCCGAGACATTACTTCCAATTTGGGCAGAAGCAAGGGGGCTCTCATAAAAGCTAGTCTCAGAAGGGGATTTTATCGATCCGTCCCCTTTGCGTTGCCGTACTAGATTCCGTGCTTCGACGAGTGCATCTAATTCTCTAATATGTATATAGGCCAGGCATGTGATCATAATTAAACCGTGACCATACCCGATGGGCTCGTATTTGAAGTTTGGATCCACGGCACGAAATCCATCGCCTTGTAGAAAGAACTCACGTACCGACTCGTGTATGATTTGAACTACCCGAGCCTCTCCATATTCAACGTCAAGAGATCCCGCTCCGGCGCGTACGGATATCGCTTCCAAGCTTGCATCTTTCACCTCCTCTTTCCTGGCACTTAACTCAATCAAGCCCTTTGAAATACTCCTGATCTGCTTCTCAAGCTGATCGTCGTTATGAGTAAAGTTATCTGACTCGCGCCACTCACGCAGGGATTTGGGTCTCGGTTTCCTACTGAACGCTATGATATGATGCCATTCGTGAAGCCGAAGAGGTTTGACTGCTAGAATGGCCCACTGAAAGACCCGAATGGTTAAAGCCCTTGTGCTTGGATCGATAGAAGAAAACATTTCAGAAAATAGGTCATGAAGCTCTTGTGGTAGAACGTCGAGCCGTTTCAGCAAGTATTGAACACTCTTCCCGTCATTCCACTTGTTCAGCACATCATCTACCACTAAAACCACCCAAAGAAATACGCCGGCAGATTTAAGCAGGATATTTTCTTTTAAAAGTTCCCATTGCGACTCTTTATCTGCAATGCTCAGCATGAACCGTTGGTTCAAGTATGTTGTAATATCATGGATATTGTAATTCTGCACAAGAACTTCGTAGCAATCAGAAACAGTGATTGTGGGAAAGTCTCTCATAGACAGGCAGACATTTAGATGGATGTTTGCGTTACAAGCTGACCTAGTAATCTTTCGCCAAAAGGTAGCTTGAGACTGGATACTCTCGGAACCACACTCGTCGAGGGCGTCGACGAAAATTATCGTTCGCTTAGCTCCTTGACGGGAAAACATTGACTCGAAGAAGTACTGAAGTTCCCCTTCCCGCCAAGGGTCATTTTCCTCATAGAATATCGCATCCCACAGTTCGCGGAAATGTTGAAGATGCTCTGGGTCTTTCTGTAGAAGTTGATATAGCAAGGAGCGGAAAAGGCCAAGCGGCGACCTGTCTAATTCACTTCCTTTGGCGTTGAAGAAGAATGCCGCAGTCCGGTAATCAGACTTATCTTGTCCCTGCACAGCTCGACGAAAGGCCTCCTTCATTAGGACCGATTTCCCTGCGCCGGGCTTCCCTTTGAGCCAAAGAAGGCCGCCATGTTTGTCTCGATTACGACTCAGGAACCAATCCCGGTAGGCCTCATGTTCAAAAAGCCAGAGGCAGGTCTGCTCAGCGGGCTTCTCGATATTTAGGCGACGAGTATTCATGCTTGGAAATCGTAAGGATCGAAGACATGGCTCCTCAGCTTCTCTGAAGCTGACGGGCACTGCAGGAAGGAGGTTAGGCTTCAATGATTGACTATCTAATGATATTTGTTAGTGGGTATGATGATAAACTGTGACCATACGTACCGCTTAGCTGGCCATGCTCGAATGCCGCTTGTTTATCTATCTCCTCTTCAAGCCGTCTGAATGCATGTTTCACACCTTCCCCGTATATTAGCGGCAAATGGACCTGAAATATGCCAAGGAGACAGTAAGCCTTGTCTTCATCAATCTTCGTTGTGCGACCTTCTGCCCACGACATTCGCTCTCTTCGGCTGAAGTTAGACAGGGGACTTCCGCGGAGAGCTGCTGTTGCAATTCCTGTTATTCCATGAAGCTCTCGCTCTAGAGACCCTTTATCACCGAGTCGTTGACCTTCGACTGAGAAGAACTCGACTGATGATGGAGCGATAAGTTCTTGAAGCGTCCAACCGCGTGTGAACCATCTGCTCTTCCTAAATCCCAATTCCCACGGCAACAAGTTGTTACTCTGATAGACGCCGGTCGAAACATCCGATAGATACACGTAGCACCTAGCAGCATTAAAATACCAGCGAAACATGGAGTTGATTGCCTGGGAGAGTTCGGTACTATTCGATTTGTCGATGCAACAGCTATCCACCCAGAAGTATTGCAGGCCATGGGAAGCTGCCTGCTTCCCACAGAACTGGATCTTTTTATATCCATCTTTGGAGTTTCCCGTGCCTTCTAGGATGTCTTTGAAGCTAACCTCTTGATCCTCCGAGCCCCATGTATGCGAAAGTATCGCATAATGCGGGATGTTATTCGTGAGGTCCTTAGTCAGGATTAGTTCGTTATTATCATTAAGCGTGAGAAGTCGCATGACTAGTATAGATAGTAGGTAACGATGAAGGATGTCTGAGCGAGTGGCGCACAGGCTAAGGAAAGGGGAGTCGAGGTAAATAGCTGCCTAATGATATTGAGCTATCCAATGCGGGGTTAGTACCTAGCAATGCTTACCTTGCGTGGGTGGCACAGCTCAGCTTCATGCCCCGCCACTGTGATGGTATGTTACGAGATAGTTACCACTAGAATCAACAAAACTATGGCAGATGGTTTTCTCACTCGAAGTACGAAAGTCTAGCGTTAAGTCTGGAAGATACCCAGGACTCTTTGACTCAGTGCCCGACCAGAGCCTCCTCATAAACCCCTTTCTACTTCGTATAAAGCATGTAAAATGGCCTAGCAACCCAATGATATCGAGATACTACCTATATTTGATTATCAGTATTACCGCCATAAAAGTCGGTGTTATTGAAATATACCATCTATACTGGCATCAAGTACTGTCTAGAATGAGCTGAGCTTGGTATTCAAAACGCGTACGAAACCTTTACTCGTGAGCTGGAGAAGTCCGAAAATCGATTGGCCCGCATCGAATAGGAGAAGGTGGGGGAATTTGCCTCTAACAGAGGCACTCTGCATTGCAAGTTCCAGGCTACAAATTACCGAGACCTTGATAGGCTGATGGTTACGGGCTTCGGAGTGACGAAAATCCCACACCGCCAAGAATGAAAGCGTATCATCGAATATTTGTATTTTCAATTGATTTTGGGGTCCGAGTCAAGGATTTTGAAGAATTGAATACCCAAAGAAGTAGAAATTGGATGATCTGGATGTCACAAATGGGAAAATCTCGAAGAGTTGCACATCGATATGCAGGCAGGCAACTCACTATGCATAATACAATACCGTGTGCCATCCTATGCAACCCTTTACTCGTGGCAATTGGCTAATCTACTGCAGACATATGATGACTAACGCACACGCCTCAGCATTACAGAATCCTACAAAGCCTACTGCGATATTCCACCTAAGTCGTATCCTTGCCGTGGCCCCCGCGCGAACCCGACCAGATCCTTCATACCTAGGTATTTAAGGATAAAATGGTTGATCATTTCTCTCCAGCTCCCATTGCCGACTCCGAAGGCCCCTATCATTCTCACTTTAAAAACCCCCGTTTACTTCTCATAAACCTACTTGTATCTGTTGTACAGCCCCGAAAGATCGCGTGAAAGGGAGTCCAAGAGTTGTCTACAATGCCTTCAGTCGACTTTGCTTCACTTACGCCGGCTCAGCAAGAGCTAGTCCTTGATAGCCCTGCTCTACAACCGCCTCCTGGGATTCAACCTAACTTCTATGACCCCCCAAATGCGAACAATATAGTCTATCCTACCTTAATCTTGGGCCTTTTCTTATCATCTATAGCTATATTCATACGGATTCATGGCAGATGGTACTGCATGAAAACCGTAGCTATCCGTGATTGTAAGACTTTCATACACGTTGAGCCATTAGACGACTGTTACGCGACAATACGCTAACATTTACATCTAACAGTAATGGGGATAGGGGCCTTTGTAAGTATTATCTCCCATGGCCAGCCGCAAAGTCCATATTAACTATTTGTTCTTAGCTTTTATTTGTAGCACAGCTGGCGATATACCTCGAAGAGATTCCGCACCCAAATGCCGGTGGCTTTTTCATACATCAATGGGACCTCCGGGTCAGAGACTTGCGGCCCTTCTTCCTCGTGAGTGTTGAGTCGTGATGCTGGGGGTAATAAAGCTAACCAAGACAGAAAGCGCTCATTATACTTAATCTCTATTCCGGTGTCATGCTTCTTCTAAAGACGGCAATCTTAAGTGAATGGCTACACATCTTTTCACCTCCCGGCAGTCGCAATGCATTCTATTGGGCATGCAAAGTAACAATGATACTCAACGTCTTGGCCTGGAGTATTGGGATTGTTCTTTCTAACGTCGCGTGCATCCCCCACGCAGCCATATACGATAAGACAATACCTGGCCGTTGCTCGATTGATCAAAAGACATTGGATGTATCTGCAGCTACATTCAACTTTGTGGCAGACCTGGTAATCCTTGTTGTCCCGCAAGCGCCTATCTGGAAATTAAAAATGTCTCCTATGAAGCGGCTCGGACTTTCTCTAGTCTTTACTATTGGCATATTGTAAGTGTGGTGCACTTGTACAGAACAATCGCCGTTATCTAACACATAGTCACTTCAGCGCTTGTCTCTCGGCAGGCATTCGGCTCGGCTTTACCATTAGCTATCTAGACTCGGCCGACGTCACGTACACATACAGCGAGGTTGCGCTATGGACCGTTGCTGAGATTACATGCGGTCTAATAGTGTTCGCGGTGACCGTTACTCCGAGGAGCTTTGCTAGCTTTAAACGTAGCAAGGTTTTCTTGCTGTTGAAGCCACGAGACAATTCGATGACAAAAGTTCCCAGTGCATTTTGAGATCATCACCTAATTCCAGCGGCGAATTATGCGACTAATCAGTTAGAGAGCAACAAATACGCTAAGATATCTGCTCACACACTCGCACAATTGAAGTACCTGTCTCTTGGAAATCGTCCGAGTTAAAATCGATAGCAAGACGAGGTATTGGAGACGATGGAACCCTATGCAGTATTACTTACGAACAGCTTATAGATGGGATTTTGCTCTGCACTGTTGTTGCATTATGATATGAAGGATCGACATCAATAGCATAACCGAAAGATGTAGCTTAGTTTTGGTTCTACAAGCCGGTAATACGGCATTCAAAAACGGAATGGAATGCAACGAGATACAGATATCCTACATAGAAAAGGGTTTTTGGAGGTTTCCTGATTTGCTTCCCTCAAATTCTTCTCCTATTTCCCTATCCATGTTATCTAGTATATAGGTCAACAGTACCGGCCGGTGCCCCTGTCCAATTTATCAGTCCCTTCTCTAGTGTTAATTAGTCCTTTTTTAACTGTTTATTACCTTTTTAAACTTTTTATTAATCTTTTTCAAAATATTTATTAATCCTTTCTCAGTCCTCGTCATTCTCTTGTTAAAAAACTTTTTCCCAAAGACTTCTTCCTCTCTCTCTCTATATGTGTATATCTATCTATAGGATGATACTCATCTATTTAGTATAGGACCCTTTACAGAGTAATCACCAATTTCTGAGCCGAAACACCACCAGACTTGCCCAGATCATACGCTTTTTGCAGGTGCTCTAGGCCGTGACCAACAACTACAGGTTCCGGGAGGCACTTGAATTTCTTCTGAGCCAGAGCGGCGGGGAGGTAATCGGCGAAAATGACGTCACCGACTTCATTTTCCTTGAGGGTGCTGGCCCATATCATTTTAGCTGTGATCCCCTCGGGTACTGTTTCGGGGACGTGCATAGCGCAGGCGACGAACTTAGCCCCGCTGCTCTGCTTCACGACCTCGAAGACGATGCCCTCGGATCCAGAGTGGACGGCGAAGCCGCCGGCACAGTTCTTCCCCTTGAAGGCGTCGACAAGCTGCCGCGTGATCGTCTCAGCCTCGACGTGGTAGTCGAAGACCTTCGAAGCACCGAGCTTCTTGCAGTACTCAAAGTTCTTCGGCGACGATGTCGTGATGACCTCGTACCCCGAGGCCACGGCAAGCTGGATGGCGCTGCTGCCGACGCTTGACGCGCCGGCCCAGATGAGCAGCGCCTTCCCGTTGGGCTTCGGGTCGAGGGAGGGGTGGTCGAGGGCCAGCATATCCTTCTGATAGAGACCACAAGAAGCCGTAGAGAGGCCCAGGGGCAAGACGGAGGCTTCTGCGTAGCTTAGGTCGGCGGGTATCGGGGATGCGATTTTCGAAGACATCACCACATAGTTCTGGAAGCCGCCAGACCGCGACTCGAAGCCGGCCGCAAAAGCGAGCACACGGTCGCCTGCCTTGAACCTGCTGACTTCGCTGCCGACCTCGACGACGGTTCCGGCGACATCGCTACCGCCACTGTAAGGGTACTTTAGAAAAGGGAACAGCTTTTCGCCTAGCATCTGGATATAGTAGTCTATCGGGTTGACGGCCTGTAAACCAAGAATTAGGAATCGCCTTTGCCAAGAGGGAAATGAAGGACTTAGGACGTCGTACTGCGGCGGCGACATTGACGATGATCTCGTCCTTACCAACTGTCGGATACGGGGCGGGACCGATGCTAATGGGATTAGCCCCCGCCGCTGGGAGAAACGCGCAAGTGTTTGAGGGGGGCATTCTGGTGATATATCACCTTGAGAGTGCGGCGGAGTTGAAGTAAGTATCGAAAGTGGGATGTGGAAATGTCTCGGTTCCCTTAGGTGATGATAATGTTGGCTTATTGTTATTACACAAGGAGAGAAGTTATATCTGTATGAGCAGTCTGCTCCGCTAGCTTTTATAGATAGGGCTGAAACACTAAAACTGCATGTTCGACATAGTGTGCCGACTTGGAATGAAAAAATAATGTCGGTGCCAGAAGACAAACATTTGAGCCAACTCGGTCGGACGATCGTCCGGCGGATGGCTAAACTGGTGGCGCCGGTGCATCAAATGTAGGATATCGTTCTCTAATACCACAGTATGCAAAGGGACTTGTGTACAGTGATACGGAACGGGATGCATAGATGGACTCCTGAGCCGGCTGGTCAATCCGCACCCGGGTCCGCATCCGGCGAGCTGTAAGCTGAGGGCTAGGGCTAAGAGCTCCAAACGGACTTATTAGGAGATCCCGACACAACCCAGTCCCGACTATGTAGCAAGAAATCACGAGGCCCAGGTTCCAAAATATTTCAAATTGAGTCGTTTACCATCGTTCTCAGGTAATTGATCCCTTCGAGTTCATTCTCATTCAATAAGTCGCCAGGCCCAGAACTAACGGATTACCTCAGGCATAACGAACTACAGTTCGCGATCATCGTCATGTATAGATGGGAATGCACATCATTACAAGAACAAGAATGACCATGGTCGCATTTGCGGTTCAATATCTTGTTTAAATAGTAGTGATTATTTCTAGAGGGGCTATATACATGGCGAAGACCTTTCACGCTAAATATAGCTTCTTAGTTTAATCAAGACTCCCAATTAATGATGAATTTATATAGTTGCCCTAAACTCCACTTAGAGGCATTTCAAAAAACTCTTTACTAGTTTCGTGAATTTGTGAAGTTATACAGAATACAGTCGATTGGTGTCATTCTTTAATCAGTATAAATACTATTATTTTCTATTTGATAGAACCCATACGCGCATAACAAGACTTCTACGACCAGAAGTTGTTTGGGTCAGATATCCAGAAGTTGACGAGGTTATCTAGTGATTGGCTCTCATACAGAACTTCAGAATCAAGCATAGCAACGTTCGCGGGTTCCACAGTTGCCATTTCACTCTGCCACGTCAGTCTCATTTTCTCTAGCACTCGAATTGCTAAAGAGTAAGATTCGTCCCCACTCCAGTCCGGCGACTTGACAGCCGAAGATCCCTTCAGATACTGAAATATGCTGATGACCCTGTCACATGTCGGCAGTAGATCCAGGAACTTGCGCACAGCCGCTCGATCCCAGGCGGGGTCGTTTAAAACCGAGAGGTTGTGTAGGCTACACAGAGTATAGGTCAATTGACGGAAGCTGGTGAAAGGCATACTTGCGTGTAAATGGGTTGGCATCGAGAAAAAGCTGTCAAGCCACGCCTTGACCGAATTTAGGCAGCCTTGGTAGACTGCGAAGCGCTGAAAGTCCGGCTCGTTTCGCTGTTCGGTCGGATTTGTCATGGCGGATTCGTAGAGTAAGAGCTCAATGAAACTTGATAATTGTACCATCATGACTGTGCGTGGGATATCAGTCTGGGTCGGAGATTGAAATCCCAAGTGAAAGAAGACCGACCTTGGTTTCCTATACTCCCACCCTCGGCCTGTGAAGCAATTCTATGTAATTGCGACCGAAGAGTGTCCAAGTATGGAGTGGGCAGACCCGTCCTCGGGGATGCCTGTCTAGAATAAGGATGAATCTGTTCCATGATAAGTTGCATCCGCACTTGAGCTACTAGGATACGATCTTGCGCCACATTGCTCTCATTTGCTAGACAGTTCAGATGCTCGTCTAGCTGCGTCGACCATCGAAGTCCATCAGCACGTCCGAAGGTCCACGATATCCTATTAGACGTGTTAGGATGGTTCACTAATCCTTATTACTATGACAACACTTGGCTTACATAGAGGTAAGGATAAACGCGCCAAGTACGGCTCTTATCTCTTCTGGCGTGCGCTTGATCACCTGTGTCGAATTGGCATTACCGTCCTTAGGCTTATTAGAAACGCAAAATGGCGGTCGGTTCTCAGATGGGTGCCGATGTAGACCTAAATCATATACAAGAGTGACTACTAGTTGAGAAAACAGAGATGTGTATTGTTTAGCTGCTCGCTGTTTGGAGATCCTAGAGAATTGTCAGGCTGACTCCTCAATTAAACGAGCGGTACTTTTAGCCTACCATCCTAAATACGTAAGTAGCCCAAGCAGGAGGTCGATGCTCTTCTCTCTTTCCACCACAATCTTTTGGATTACGATGTTCTTTGCTTGGTCACCCAAATTGATGCGCCGCTCGTGTGACGTTGTAGTCGTGCTCAAGATATTCAGCCATAAGAATGGATAAAACTTTCGGATATCCGCCACTGTCACATGATGTGGAATGTAGGCAAATGGAAAGAAAGCCTTTAAACATATCAGTACTACACCACATGGCCAGCAGTGACTCACTGACCAATGTTTCCTCTCGAAATTTGTTTAGACATAGCTGAGCTTCCTGAAGGGACAACTCATCTGAGCCAAACGTAATAGAAGACCCCGGTCCACTCAAGGGAGTCGGATCATCGACGATGATAGTTGGTGAGGTGTTCAAGCTGCTTTCAGGGGGACGTTTCGCAGTTTCCTCATAGGGAATAAACCCGGTCTCTTCAACTAGGTGCATCTCTTGATCGCCGTCAACCTCGATGGAATCGGCAGCAGCGTCCTCGTCATCACCATCCCCTCCGTCGGCATCGTCATCCACATCGCCGTCATCATCGGAAGTGGTCGCTGGCGCTGCTGCCTGTGACCTCAAGACTGAAACGAGCTCATCAAGCTTCTTCTCAAGCCGAGCCGCCCGAGAGGCACCTCTCACTCGGCGCTGCGCTGGACGAGGCGCCGTCACAGGCAGCGCCACGCATTCTTTTTTGAGCCGTCGACATCTGAGACATATGAGTGCGAGTTCAACAGCAAGTACAATACGTGAGAGGCAAATGCCAATAAGGGCAAGTTGGTTTTCGCGTCCCCAGACACGAAAGTGGAATAGGGGCAGTATTCGGGATAGCAGGGAATGTACCTTTCGCAATCAGGGCCTTCTTCGGAGCGGTATATGCATTTGCACTTTATGCGAGCACAGTTCGTGCAGGCCCGGCCATTCGGCAAGGAAGAGGTCCCCCGGGAGCGCCGCGAAACATCAGCCTGCGTTGTTGTTCGCATAGTATCTCACTTAGATATCGCGCAGTACCTACTGCTTTTCTTTTTCTATTTTTTTTCTTCCTAACTTGTTTTGAGTGATGTGCGATCGTTTAGAATGGCAAAGGATATTATCTCTCGGTAATTAAGCAATAGGAGGGATGCTACGTGGCGTTTAGTGTCCGTGCTTCTAACTGACATTAGGTAATTTCACACGAGCGTAGCTTGTTTGCCTGTGCATTTTCTTTTGATTTTCCTGCTGCTGCCGTTGGCGTTGAGCAAGATACCGTGTTGTCTCATCGCACGTTATTTGTTTGTCAGCCCGCCGGAGTTAATAATAAATGCCGTCGGACACGGAACGTTAAATAACACTCCCGTTCCGGTTCCGGTTCTGGTCCTCCTCCCTAGGGCCATTGTCCATTCTATATTGCCTTTTGTAATAATGTTATTATCAAGCAGTAGGTAACTGGAATGCCAACTTGATTCGTCAGGAAATTACACGGTCAAAACAAAGGAGCCAGCTAGCTAGATTGCCTGCCTACTAGTGTTCAAATATCTACGACACTAAGATCTTCATAGAGTAATATAATAAATAGATGTAATTACTACTCGTTTCACTTTCTATCGTCGCTCTCTCGAGTCTGTCTCTTCTTATTAGACATAAAGTGAACTACCCAAGTCTCAACGGAACTCAATAGGGGAAAGGTATCGGTTTCAAGTTCTCCTTCAAGGTTCAGCTCCAAGATGTCAAAAGCTTCAGAAGAACCGTCACCCGTGGAAGGCATCCATGCCGACGATGAGAAGTGGCCATCCACTCGTACGGAAAGTAACGAAAAACCCGCGCACAGCGATCTCAACAGCCCCCAGTATATCACCGGTCTCAAGCTAGGGCTTGTCATCGTTAGTCTCGTGTTAGCCTGCTTCCTGCTCTTACTAGATACGTCGATCGTCAGTACGGTAAGAACTCAACTCTCTAGTCCGGCCCCGTTCCCTTGCCTTCCCATGCCTATGGCTTGCTAATAACGAGTTCTTGTTTCTCTCCAGGCTATACCTAAAATCACAGACGAGTTCCACTCTCTCGCAGACGTCGGTTGGTACGGAAGTGCTTACACGTTGGGATCGTACGTGTTACCACTCTTGTATAAGATGTTCGTCTCGTCGTTGTACTCACTACAAACTCATCAAGTGCCGCCCTACAGCCTTTAACTGGCAAGGTTTATCATAACTTTTCGCTCAAGGTCAGTTAATATCGCATGTTCTTTGCCCCCTGGCTGTGACCGAAACTGAAACTTGACTACAGTGGTCGTTCCTGGTCTTTTTCGCCCTGTTCGAGCTTGGCTCCGTGCTCTGCGGAGCCGCGAAGTCCTCAGCTATGCTGATCGGCGGCCGCGTCGTAGCCGGTGTGGGAGGCTCGGGCTTGCTCAATGGCGCCATCACCATCATTTCCGCCTCGGTGCCGTTCGAGAGACGACCTGGTATGCCAGCGATAGAAATGATGTTCCCGCAATGTGAAATTGGATCGACTAACGTTCGTGACTCATGACAGCTCTCATCGGCATGATGATGGGGAGTGAGTACCATACGTTCCCCTTAGGCGGTACAAACGTTTGAAGATAACCGTATTTGCAGTTTCGCAGCTAGGCACCGTCGCTGGGCCGCTCATAGGTGGCGCTTTTACTACTACTGTTGCTTGGAGATGGAGTAAGTTGCGAGCGAAAGCATGCACACAAGTTGGCCCTTACTAACGTTATCTCGCCACAAGGCTTTTATATCAACCTGCCACTGGGAGCACTCGTCGCCCTACCTGTTGCTCTGATCCATATTCCCGAACAACGGGTCAAAGACAAAGCTTCGCAAGTTCTGCCCCATCTCCATCGTCATCTCGACCTTATCGGCTTTGCCTTGTTCGCCCCGGCCGTCATCCAGCTCCTTCTGGCTCTCCAATACGGTGGTGTTCACTTTCCCTGGAACTCTTCGCAGGTCATCGGGCTCTTCGTTGGCGCCGGGGCAACATTTATCGTGTGGTGCATTTGGAACTACCACAAGGGAGATGACGCGCTTATTCCGGTATCTATCGTCAAAAAGCGAGTAGTGTGGGCGAGTGCGATCAACTATGCATTCGTACTATCAACCCTCTTCGGCACGTCATACTACCTACCTATATACTTCCAGGCAGTGAAGGGGGTGAATGCAATTCTCAGTGGTGTATATCTCCTTCCGACCATCCTCTCTCAGCTGGTTTTCGCCATCGCCTCGGGAACGCTAGGTATGTATTGCAACATCTTGCCGCCTCCCCCCTCGCAGAAAATTATTAACAGTCGGTTCTAGTGACCAAGATCGGCTTCGTGCCTCCCTTTGCGCTGGTCTCCGCGGCGCTTACGGCCGTCGGCACTGGGTTGTTTTCCCTGCTTCAGCCAACCACATCTACCGGAATGTGGGTTGGTTACCAGATTCTCGCTGGCGGAGGCCGTGGCATTGGCTTGCAGATGGTACGCTCATTCTCCAATATGAAAAACATGTTTGGCATCTAATCGCTAATATAGCCAATCGTCGCGGTCCAATCCTCTACCGAAGCGAAAGATCTCTCTACATCGACTGCAATCCTCGTATTCTCTCAGTATATTGGGCCGACCATCTTCTTGACTTTGTATAATACCATCTTCTCGTCAAGCCTCACCCCCGAGCTGCACAAGCACGCCCCGAATGCCAATGTCCAGGCAATTATTGACGCGGGCGCTACACGATTCCGGAAGATTGTCGATCCGAGCGACCTTCCTGGCGTCTTGTTGGCCTATTCGAACAGCATAGATCGCGTATACTATCTTGTTGCTGCTATTGGAGCCGTGGCGTTTGTTGCAGCTTTCGGCATGGGATGGAAAGACATCAGAAAGAAGAATGACAAGATGCCGCAGAGTCAGCCTCCACTAGCCGAACCGTGAGAGACATTTGCGAGGAAGCCAGACTCAAGAGAAACTTCCTCGACGAAAATGTAGCAAAAAGACTCCGTAGTTTCTCACATTCCCGATATTCCCCAAGGGAACATAACAGAATAGACTAGGAATTGCGTAGCCTTAATATTGTGGAGATGAAGGATATCGATATTATGTGCAACAATTTTCTTGTCGGCCACCCTATATTAGCATAATCATATTGATCTAGTAGTAGTATTCATCTTCCCAACATAAATATTTCAAGTCTTGGATAACGTACGATCTCCTAGTCCTTGAGCGTTTTCAACCCCATGTTATTTACCAGTCTTTAAACTCGTCAAGATGAGGACCAGGACACTCCTTTCGGAATATATCCAATGTCTCATTCCACAGCTTCCTTTGAACAGCCTTACCCTCGGGCGATCCGACGAATTTCGAGATCCTGAAATCGAAGATTTTTTAGCAATGACAATGACGAAAGGTAAGTGTGAGAAAAGAGGGACAGCGGAATGGGTAATGACTTACGGCCGAATCTGCTGCTCACTTAAGTACATCCCATGGCTATCCGGGTGCATGACGACAGCATCAGTGAGATGATACCCGCCCTGCTGGGCCGTCCACGCAACTAATTTCCCCAAGCTGCCCGTAGCGGCGGGATCCACGCGATGGAACTCACTCATGCAGTAGCCAGGATTAAAGACGTTGACGATCACCTCCTCCTTGCCCTGTCCCTCCCCGTTCGCATCTCCCTGATTAAAATTGGAGTCCCGGCTAATATGCTCAGCAAGCTCGCGCGCCCACATCACGCATAGCAGTTTCGAGAGACTGTACCTTCCGCCACCTCCGGGCTCGGGCTTCGCGAAAGACGCCGGGTTGTCCAGCCATGCCAGGAGACTCTCCGCTGCCTCGGGCCGCTGGACTTCCCAAGGGGAGACCCATCCGTACACGCTCGACGCCGTGATGCTTAGGCGCGCGGGCCCGAGGCCGTCTTTCCGTCGAACTGTTCGCGTTGTCCGCCGTAGCGTAGGGAGGAGCAGAAGCGAGAGGAGCGCCGTGCCGAGATGGTTGACCTGCACGTGCGTCTCGTGGCCCGTGTCAGGCGATACCCGGCGCTCGACGAGCTTGAGCCCCGCGTTCAGGAGGACCATGTCTAATCTCTCGAGCTCGGCGGCCGCGCGCGAGGCGAAGGCAAGGATGCTAGCGTATGACTCTTGGTCTAGAGGCCAGACATCGATTACGCAGGGACAAGGAGGTGAGGATGGTAAGGTTTTGAGATGTGAGAGAATGCGGGTCTTAGCTGCTTCCCCTTTGGATGTGTTTCTTACTGCGAGTATTAATCGAGATACGCCATGCTCAGCGAGTTCTTTCGCTGCTTCGAAGCCGAGGCCTACATTGGAGCCTGTTACGATTGCTGTCTGCCCCTGAAGGTGCACGTCGGGGGGTAAGGGGTGGGGTTTGAAGAAAGTCTGGTGCCAGATCATAGATAACATGCCGGTGACGGCCATTTTCAGGGCGAGAGAGCTCGTGAGGTTAGAGTCTGTGAAGCTAAATGATAGATGCTAATGTAGACACAGGCTTCCTCACGAGAGAGAAACCACCAATTCATGTCATATTATCTTTATAGACTAGACCCGAACACATAGTATTATACACGAGGGGAACGCAACTTAAATAATCCCTATAATAAAGCAGTCGTCGTTATACGCATGTAAGATATAGATATGTTGAGCATCTCGCGGACGATGTGTTGCTGTTATGTCCGTTTAGGGGAGCGCTAGGCACCTACGAAATGCTAACACCGGCGGAGATGGAGTTAAGAAGTGCCTATTTCAGTAATAATCAATTGGAGAAAGGATACCATGTTAGCTTGGGCACCCCTTAATCCATAACGTCCCGGTGTACGGACGCATATTTCAAGACCCTAATATACAATAGCTTAATAGATTGCTTCACCAGTTGCATCAGGGCCATCATATGGAAGACCTAGATACCTGCTCTGTAATGTCAGACGTGAATTCCTTCTTGCTCTAGCCGTACTGCCGTGCCATTAGTTACTGATTTCTTCAAACGACCAAGCTTTCTGATCTTCGGGCATAGAACTCCTTATAACCCCTGTTCGGCCAAATACTCGGCCCGTGCCCCGCGCCAAGCCTTTTAACACCGCCGGCACAATACAAGCCCGGCCTTCAACTACACTCCAAGCCAATTCCTGGAGCCGTGACGCTTAACAAGTTCCACGAAGCCGATAAATACATCAAATGTCCTACAGAACTTCAGCATGATTTTTGGCAGAGAATATCAAGTATCAATACATTTATAAATTGTCTTCAGAATAGGCTTGAAAGGCAGAGCTCTTAGAGTTCCAACATCTAATTAACCTCATATTATTTATAATTCCTTCACGATAAATTCGACGATAACGCTACGCATAGCCGGGTCCTAAACCTTCATCTTTAGGGACAATTGCTACAATAGGGTTATTAGTAACGTTTATAACGTCCCGGATTTCAAACGGAGCGGGACATCGCACAGCTTCAGGCGGAAGTTGCCATATGCAAGTTTCCTTCTCCATGTTATAAAATATCTCTTGAAGATATCGTGGCAGGGCGGATGGGTAAGCGCGGATTCCGCAGCTTCGCAAAACTCCTCTTTCTGCTAGGCACATAGCTTTCACTTATGATTATTAGTATAAACGTCATCTTCTGCTCCTCTCCTTCCCTTTAAACTTTAAAGGAAGTGTTACCTCCCTATCCGTGGAGTACTATGTAGCAGCGGCTAGGCATCCAGGGGCAGGTGCACGGTTATTTCATTGCAGAAAGTGATATTTAGTCAAGCTTTTGAGCCGCGATGTCCTCCATAAACACATAAATGTGATTTTAGCAGCGGTAGGAGCCAGTTGTTCGGTGGCATTACCTTATAATGTGTTGTTTGTACCACTCTCTATGTTCCTCTCTCCAAGAACCCAATCATTAGAGAATACGCAAATACGCCAGCATTCATTCATCACCTTGTTTCGTTATCATTCTAAGACTCGTCCCTTTTTCGCCAACAGGATCTCCTACTCTACACGGCATATCACTCGGGTTACCTACTCAATAATTAACAAGCCATGGGCTCCCTTGGCCGAATCGGACCGTTCCGTCCCCATGATGCGTCATGGACATTGGATGCGTTCTTAAGACGGATCGACACCGGCCGGTTCAGAAGTCGCGGTTACCTGTCCCCGCGGCAGCCAGTTGACATCGAGGGGGTTATCAGAAGAGGCACCCCAGTAACAAACGACGACGCAGCATTAATCGTAGCACACACCACCGGTGCGGACATGCCGCGGGACACCTTGATTCGTCTGCAGGCTGTGTGGTGGGCATTGAGCTGGGCGGCCATTGAAATTCCAGAGGGCCAGGAAACTATCATGCAAATTTTGTTTGAAATCCAAGCGCTTCCTCCGGATTTCGGGTTGCCTCCCGGAGGATGGATCGACAAGCATTTTCTGAAAGCTCGCACCACTTGGGAACGCCTCCCGGGTTGGTCCTTTCGCTGGGCACAGGTCTACGATGGTGAGATGGATAGAAGCGCCGTGATCCGCAGCGCAGTATGAACTGACATGGAGTCGTAGAGTGCTACAGGAAGTTTACCACTGGGTCCCTCCCGGCTGACCGGTGGGCCAATGCGAACCGCTTTATGGGTAGACTCATGGCCTGCGGATATCCGGCCTTATACCCGTCTCATGCCGCCCTCGCCATAGCGGAGATTGTTATCTTCACAACGTTAGAGGGTTACAGTCCGTACTTTATTCCTAGACATTTCTTCGCCGCCGCGGAACTTCTCAAAATGGCGGCTAGTGTGTACTACAACTTCTGCGAGTCTATGGAGCCAGACACCGGTGTTGCGGCAACCACAAGATCCACGGGATGGCTCACCAAATCCAACCCTGACTATATTGATCCAGGCCTTGTCTTTCGCCTTGAAGGGAAATACACGATCGGGATGTGGGCGTACTGGATATTATCATGGGAATTTTACGATACCGATGTACGGTACCCCCCGGAAGTTCATATAACCGCCATAGAGGTAGTTAGAGCCATGCACAACGCTTCCGGCGGAGTCAGTGGCCTCACCGACGGTCCCCCAACCCCCGCCAGCGGAGGCGACGAGTTTATCGGGTGGGAGGACGCAGGAATAAAGCAGGCAGTTTCGGATTCAAACCAAGATACGATTTCGGAGGAAACATGATATGGGGAGAGGGTGAGAAGGAACTCATATGTCCACCTTTACGTTACTTTTCATATCCTACCTACGATGCTAGGTAAGCTTTCGCAGGCTTAATATATGTACTCTAGCGGATGATTCAGCGAAGCGGGTCGGAATCAAGATGATCATTATGACTATAGGGATACAAATAGCGACCAGAACTACGCATATCGGGACTTGGTGCTATTCATGTTGGAGATGCTGTTGGGCGGTGGGATTGTGTACCAGCACCTAGACTTATAATACATAGTTTAATTACGGTCTTGGTTAACGGAGATAATTACTAAGTAATGTTGCCGAAAGTGCTTACAATATATATGACTATACGCTCAATAATACTCTATGCAGCTGGTTTTACAATCGATATCAAGGGTACGATGATGATGATAATGGGACATCCACGATGAACTCATGCATTATCCGGTACATCCTTCTACAAGTTGAGAGTGTACGTTGAGTGTTCTCATTGACAGCATCACAGCTATATCAACTCAAACATTCCAGTTATCTTCAGCGTTCCCATTCCCATCGGCGTGAGTAGTCACTAGTCCTGTTACTTTAGAGTAAGAGAATCTAGAATGCCTAGACATAATTCATCGCCTGGAATTGCTAGCAAGCGAGGCAGGCCATGCCCAACTCTTTAAACGACTACACGTAGCATAGCTGCTATAGAGTATTGTTCTATTAATCCGGTGGCTTATAAGCGCGGACGAGGCACGATGTACATATTTAATCAGGTGCGTACACGATCTAACCCATCGTAGGGGGTCTCGTGCTCCATGATCATGATGTTGCCTCACGCCTTCGCGTCTTCACCCTTTTCTATCCTAGCAAGAATAATGATTCTCAGAAAGAGACAAACGCCCGCCAAAATATTTATTTATTCATTGCTTAGCAAGTGCAATAATCATACTCTCATGTCCGACCCCAGCGTTTCCAGAATTTCCAGGCGGGCGCTTCTCTCCTCCCATTTTCCCGCTTGGTTACCTGGTCTCGCCCCTGTATCCGCCAAAAGAAGACGGGTATGCCTGTAAGAACGAACGCGACGACGATGAGTGTCTTGAGCGGCTGCGCAAAAACTGCTCTACTAAGAAGGAATAGACTGACACAGCAGAATATTATGGGCGTCGTTATCCAAGTCTTATAAGGCCTTTCAAGATGCGGTTCTTTAACTCGTAATATAATCAATCCAAGAACCGTGAGAAAGTAGAAAGAATACCCCGCCACGCCGTAAAAGGTAAGGAGCTCGCTGAATTCGCCAACCACCATGTAGGCTGTAGTGAACAAGGTGTTTAGAACGAGGGCATTCACAGGGGTGAAAAATAAGCCCGTTTCTTCGTCGCCGACTAGACTCCGGAATCGTCTAGATAGCCACCCGGTTCTTCTTGTGGAGAGTCTGGGTTCCGCAGAGCCGACTCCAATGCGCCCAGCGAACGATGGAATAAAGCCCTCCTTTGCGGCAGCATACACTAGGCGACTGCTGGTAAACGTCGTTGAGTTAAGTGACCCGAAGCAGGAAGCGCTGACGATAAGTGCGAATATAAGCGCCCCTACACGGCCGAAGACTTTGCTACCAAATGCGACTGCGACCGTATTCGTGCTGTTGAGGACTTCTTTAGGTAGAACGAGGAAGTATGAAAAGTTGGCGAGCAAATAGCCTACGATGACCAAGGGCATGGCCGTGTGGATGACCCTTGGAAGATCGCGTGATGGGTTGCGAAATTCACCCACGACGTAATTCGTCTATATTCGTATTAGCGCCGTCGAATTTATGGATGTATCTGGGGCGAAACTTACGTTGTCCCAACCATCGTATGCCCAAAGCCCGGCATACAAGGCGACGGCCCAGTGACTAAGATCGGTACTGGTGCCCTCGAACCACTGGTGATTCTTCCACTCCATGTTTGCCTGGCCCGAGGAAGAGAAACCAGTCAAAGCCACCACAATCCCAACTACTGTTACCCCAATCAAAGAGATAAACTTTAAGAACATAAGTCCATCGTTGATTCGTGTGCCTAGACGAGTTGAGACACAGTTCAGGAACGTAATGATGAATAGCCCTGCCAGGCCGACGCCCTTGCTAATCCAAGGGTTTATATGTTCTGCTTCGGCTCCAATAAAAGCCCGCACAAGGTATTCTCCCATTATGATAGCAACGATCGCAGCACTCCCCGGCTTCAGAACGAGGACGGCCACCCACGTAAACAGAAATCCGGCTAGCTCGCCCATAATTTTCGATAGGTATGCCTGAGCTCCCCCATTTAGAGGGATCGCGCCGCCTAACTCGGCATAACTCGCTGCGCCTGTCCATGCTAAGACGCCTGCTATTGCCCATACGATCAAAGATGCTCCCGGAGAGCCGACATTCACATTAACTTGGCTGGGGGAAGAGAAAATGCCCGAGCCGATAATCAGGCCAACGATCAAGCCCAGTCCATTCAAATACGTCAACGTCTTGTGCTTCTCCAGCGAGGCGCCACCTAGTCCACCATGATGTTGCGCAGCCGAGGTAGGGGCGCCCAGGGGGGCGTAGCCCGGTGCAGTAGACGAGGAGAGGGGGAATAGGTTCGCTGAGTAGTCGAAGTTGGAAGTCGTAGAGTATGATCGATCGCGCGCACCACCGAGGGCGAAGCGGCCGGCCGCGTTGCTGTCATCTAAGGGGTCATCCTGTTCGAGGGAGAATTTGCGGGAGGACGAGATCGAGGGCCGTGAATCGGTCTCTGAGTAGGTTTCGGGGTCGTGGCTCGACGAGGCCAGGGAGGCAAGCTCGAGAGAATCCCGTTCGTTGGGGTGGAGGTTGGCGTTGTAATGGCCGGGCATTGCAGTTCTGGTCCTTGACTACCGGGTCGATTCTGTTATATCCTGCGCAGCACCACGCGAAGCATCGTCGGCAAAGAGACGGTCGGACAATGAACAAGGGGCAATAGACGATCAAAGCACGAGGATTATCGCTATCGTGGGCTATGGCTGTGTACCGTTTTGGGGAGGTGGACTAGACGAAGCTGTTTCGGTGTCCGGCCGTCGTCGTGTAGTAGGTAGTTGGTGGATGAGGCGAAGAATGTGATCCCTAAGGTAGCCCCGAGCCTATAATACTCTCTCTATATGACGGCATTCGCCAAGGTCGGCGAATCGACCAGGTCCCAGGGTTCGAATCCTCTGAGATCTCTGAGCAAGGTAATAGTTAACTTGTTTGATGTAATGTGTGTTACGCGACGACAAGAAACTGAAAAAAAAAAAACCGCGATATTGGACTGCGAAACACTCCAGTAATAGGTCTTGTATTACTGTTCGGTAGTGATGTTATTACTTTCAAGATGCAAGAGAGCCAACTAGAGGTTGCAGAAGGGATTCCAGATCTGGACCGAGACCAATCAGGCTTTGACGACCAACCGGCTTTTTGGGTGACTTCCTCCCTGGGACTGGGGTATAGTTCCCTACTAGGATCCCTGACTCTAAGTTAGTAAGGTGGTACAGCTTAGTGGGTTATAAGCACTACAATGGGCTGTGGAGGCGCTGATAGATACCTACATACTAGCAAATCACACTAAGGAGGTCCACCCCGGGCTATATAGTGGATCACTTTTAGGTATTAGTTTCCTCCCACCCACCAATCAATATTGGTTGCAGTTCTCAACTTGGATTTTCCCCTTTTCCCCTTTATTTCTCGACTATACGGCTTTATGCCGATGATTGTAATTTGCCCATTGGAAGTCACAACGATCGTAATGGACAAACTCCTTATTGAAATAAGGCACTGCAGACGCCTTAGGGGACGAACCTCCGCGTCGTATTAATACTAAATCATGTCTCGTATTAGAACGTAACGAGTGACGACACAGATCAGCACATAAGAGCGAGGTCGGTTTTTCGCACACCTCGGGTACCTTCATCCCGACTTCTCCTTTCACGCAGCACTTATAGTCACTTAGACGAATTTGTTTTTATGTGTCACCGAGTGAGATGAGAGCCAGAGAAGGAGCCGTGGCCAACCGGGGTTATACGAGCGAGCGGATGTCCTGGAATGAGGGGTATCGGCCAATGCCAGTCCTGGAGCGAGGTATGGCGAAAGATGGGGAAACGGTTCCACGGTTTAGTATAAATCACTCGCATCTCTGCGTCGGCTCATGGGCTCGGTAGACACTTCATCAAGTACAGCCTGTCTTTCGACACCACTGACAGCAATGCGTGCTCTTCGATACCACGGCCCTGAGGACCTGCGCTTGGATGACTTGCCTGAGCCCACATGCGAATCAGGGCAAGTTAAGGTCCGGCCTGCGTTCGTCGGAATCTGTGGTACGGATCTCCATGAATACCACGTACAGACTTTCGTGCCCAAGCACGGTGCGCCTCACGAGCTAACTAATGAGACGGCCCCGCTCGTCCTCGGCCATGAGTTGTCAGGGACCGTAGTTGAGATTGGCTCGGAAGTCGCTGCTGACTTGAAAGTTGGGGACAAGGTGGTGGTGTTCCCGGTCTTGTCATGTCTAACCTGCGCACCATGCAAGGACGGATTTGTAAACTGTTGCGTAAAGAAAGGGTTCCTAGGGCTATCAGGAGGCGGAGGTGGACTCAGTGATTATCTCTGTGTTCGATCGGAGGCGGTATACAAGCTCCCGGATAATATCTCATTGGAAGTCGGCGGTCAGCCACCCCAATGCTTTCATCGATTGATAGGAGACTAACCTATCCGCAGCACTGGTTGAACCCTTAGCCGTCGGTTGGCATGCTGTTAGCGAGTCCGGCATTAAGCCTGGCCAGGCTTCCCTGGTTTGTGGTACGGGTCCTATTGGGCTCGCCGTGATTCTATGCCTGAAGGCCATGGGCGCTGGTGAGATCATTGCCGTCGAAGTAGCCGCTAAGCGTCAGGAGTTTGCCAGACAGTTCGGCGCAACGCACGTGCTAGATCCGACTAAAGTCGATGTGGTCAAGGAAGCTAAAAGGCTAACAAACGGTTGGGGCCCTCCCGTGTCCTTCGATTGCGCCGGTGTACCAGCGAGCCTGGAATCCTCAACTCGTGCCGTCTGTGCTCGTGGGACCGTCGTGAATGTTGCAATTGTACGTTCGTGCAGAGACTTAATCGCTTGGGTCACTGCCAATGGAAATCTCAGTTCCCCTACTTATTAAAGAACAATTGCTAACGCAATTTATTCTAGTGGGAAAAGCCTGTCCCTTTTAATCCAAACAACTTCGTCTTTTTTGAGAGGAAGTACATAGGTTGTACGTGACTCCCATTCTCGGAATGATGTAACCGCCTCATGGCTTACTTCACCTGAGCTTACTTGTCCCCTTCAACTTAGGCTTGGCCTATGTACCGGCCGATTTCGACGAAGTGATTGCTGCCATCAGCGACGGACGCTTGAGACCGGAAGCCATGGTCACACGCAAGATCTCCATTGATCGCGTACCGGAAGACGGGTTTGAAGTTCTCATAAATGATAAGGATACGCATGTCAAGCTCCTCGTAGACTTAACAATCCAGTAACGGTAATTTGTTCGGTGTGTTAATAGCGAACTATGAGATGAATAGGTTTGCACAGTAACCGTCAGCCCAGACTACTTACTTATGCTCGTCGCCGTATTAGGCACGCTACGAACCGCCATCCTGTGCTTTCAACCTACTATCTTATATAGCAACTTATTAACTCCACGCCGTACATAGAAGATTGATCTACTCAAGAGCTCTTGTATAGTTAGCTGAATCTGAAGTAGTTATAGTACTGTAGAAAACCGGCAATACTAGTCGTATGTATACCAGGGTTCTTAGCTCCAGCGGACGGAAAGGTATCTACAACCCACTGTACATACAGATGGTGGGGTTACAGTAGGCGGGTCCTAGCGTGATCTACCTAAGGCACGCTCTTCCCACTAAAAAGTTCCGAATCGGAACTATTATCAGAGCTTCACAAGTGTTACCCGGAATGGGTCGAATTGCGCATAGTTACCTGCTGAGACAGTCTGGGCGCGTTATGATTTCTGGAGCATTTTGATATTTAAACGAAATTACTGCGACCATGCGAATATCCTGATGTATCGCACTATAAGGAAGCTGGCAGGCCCCGGCCGCCTAAAGCTTTCCACGCCGACTCCGACTCCAAGATGGTCACCCTTCATCCCCCATAGATGCTATGCTACCGTGCAGCTCGACCTCCCTGCCTTGGATCGAGCATGGCGACAAAGATGGAGCGACGACCGACTGCTCGAGAAACGCCGGCGAGAAGCCAGTTCTCCGACTACGCCCTCCAACCGCGAGCGAGACGTCCAGAACCCCGCCGACCACATGTACATTCTTTCCATGTTTCCATATCCTTCGGGGAAGCTTCACTTGGGCCACCTCCGCGTCTACACGATCGCAGATGCTATTGCTAGGTACCACAAGCTGAGAGGACGCAATGTTCTGCTGCCAATGGGCTGGGATGCTTTCGGTCTTCCCGCCGAGAACGCCGCCATCGAGCGAGGCGTCGACCCGGCCGAGTGGACGCGCGACAACATGGCCCGCATGAAGGAACAGATTGGGCTAATGAACGGCATGTTTGACTGGTCGAAGGTGCGTCGTGGTACTTCGTGGAAATACGTATGCGTCATCAATTGACCTTTTGTCCGCAGGAGCTCGCGACTTGCGATCCCGACTTCTACAAGCATACCCAGAAACTATTTCTGCTTCTCCACAACCTCGGCCTCGTGACCCGCCAACGCGCCGTCGTCAACTGGGACCCCGTGGATAAGACCGTCCTGGCAAATGAGCAGGTAGACTCGGAGGGGCGGTCCTGGAGATCGGGAGCCGTGGTGGAACAGCGTCCGCTGGAGCAGTGGTTCTTTCGCATCACGGAATTTAAGGAGGCTCTACTACGCGACCTAGATGAACTCGCCAAGGAAAACTGCTGGCCAGAGCGGGTATTGGCTATGCAAAAGAACTGGCTCGGGCGCACAACGGGCGCGAGATATCGCTTTCCCCTCACTGTTAATAACGAGCCACAACTGAAAGGCCTGGAAGATCTGGAGATCTACACCACCCGGCCGGAGACCATTTTTGGAGTGCAGTTTATTGCTATCTCACCAAATAGCAAACTGGCGAGAGACCTCGCAAGCTCTGATCCGCAAATTCGACAGTATTTAGAGGCGCTAGAAGACAGTACAGAAGGGAATATGCAGGGGCACAAGATACCATATATCCAGGCACATAACCCTATCAGTCGCACCGGAGATGAGTACTCTATCCAAGCAACACCTCTACCTGTATATATTGCTCCTTATGTGCGCGGGGACTATGAGACTGGTGTTGTCATGGGAGTTCCTGCGCATGATGCCCGGGACTTTGCATTTTGGCGGCAGAATTCCTCCTCAAGGGAAATCAGGTATGCGATCACACCAGATCCAACCGGGTCCTCTGTGGATATGGATGGGCCATATCTCGAATCTGGATATATGACCGAGCTTGCTGGCAAATACAGCCAACGGCCATCTAATCAAATAGTGGAACCCCTGGTTGAGCAGATACAAACTGAGACGCAGCTCGCTAAGCTTCGTACTAAATGGAAACTGCGCGACTGGCTCATTAGCAGGCAGAGATACTGGGGCACACCAATCCCAATCATACATTGTGAAAGCTGCGGGCCACAGCCGGTTCCTGACGACCAGCTTCCCGTCGAGCTACCGAAAGTCGATCATCACTGGGCTGGTGGTCGAGCAGGAAATCCCCTCGAGTCCGCGACGGATTGGGTAAATACGTTGTGTCCAAAATGCCATGGCCTGGCCAAGCGGGACACGGATACAATGGATACTTTCGTCGATTCCAGCTGGTATTACATGAGGTTCACAGATCCGCACAATAAGGAGAGCCCCATTTCCGAGATCGCCGCTCGTACCCGCTTGCCTGTGGACATCTACATTGGGGGCGTCGAACACGCTATCCTTCATCTCTTATACGCGAGGTTCTTTTACAAGGCGATCATGGGTAACCTGTATCCTAAGAATGCCGAGGGCGTGATGGGGAGCATGGCCGAGCCTCCACATGAATCCTCGCATGAGCCATTCAAAAGACTCATCACTCAAGGTATGGTGCATGGCAAGACATACCTAGATCCCGACACCGGCCGTTTCCTGAAGCCAGACGAAGTTGATCTATCCAACCCATCGGAGCCGAAACTAGTAGCTTCAGGAAAGACGCCAGTCATCACGTACGAAAAAATGTCGAAATCAAAACACAACGGAGTCGATCCGACGACCATCATCTTGAAGCATGGGGCTGATGCAACGCGGGCTCACATCATATTTCAAGCGCCAGTAGCGGAGGTCCTCAACTGGGACGATGACAAGATTTCTGGCATCCTAAGGTGGCTGCGTCGAGTCTTTGATCATGTTCACGCGCTCGCATCTATCGCACACAGTTCTAGCAATGGCTCAGCGCCATTCGATGGGAAAGCATATTTCTCTAAAACGGAGGATGAGCTAAGCGCAATGAGCCCAGAGAAAACTACACAATGGGAGGATAGTATGGCCGTATGGCGTACAGTCCAAGAATCGATTCCCAGCGTCACAGCCTCATATGATAAAGTATATGCGCTCAACACGGTAGTGTCAACGCTGATGAGTCTAACAAACGCAATAATCGACAAGCCTGGCGCTTCTCACAGCGTCAGATTAGCGGCGACGACTGAGCTAGTCCGCTTAATGGCGCCTATCGCCCCCGCCTTCGCGGAAGAATGCTGGAGCATACTGCGCCCGAATGCAGGCATGCTCTTCAGCGAGGCCGCTAGGGCCCAGTGGCCGGTGCCTGATGGGTCGCTGCCATTATTAAAAGTCAAGCGCACGACGTGTACCGTGGCTGTCAATGGCAAGAAGCGGTGTATCGTCGAAATACCGCTGAAGCCGGCGCATATCGAGGACAGCGCAGCGCTCGAGGCCTGGATTACCGAGCAGATTCTCATGACGCCTAAGGCGCAGGAGAAACTGCTAGGCGCCCCTGAAAATGACATCCGCAAGGCTACTAAGGTCTTCGTGATGAGAGGGGGCAAAGGCGTTAATTATCTAGTGCCGAAAGTTTCGAAAATATAGAGTTGTATATACAGCATCAAAAGATTCGCTATATGTTGAGACGCGGCATGTAACTATATTAATACCTAGATGTACAACGAGTTGTATAGATCTTGTGTATAGAATAGAAAAGAAATTCCATCGCTTCTCGAGTAGCTGTTGCTTTCTCTTCGTCGTAATAACCATGTAGGAGTCCATTTCCATCGCACAGACCACGACTAAACTAGCCAATCCTACAACTCTCTTAGTTAGCCTTCTTAGCGTATAAGAAGCATCTCAAACATCTCCGTCCCAATCCAAAGGATCTCATTACGGCATTAATTATTACTAAGACACTCACTTACTTATGTTATCACTCACCCACATCGAATAAGGTAAAAATGGCGGCAGACTCCATGACGTAACACGGGACCGCCAGACCCTGAGCAAGCGAGGAGGTCCTAGTTAGAATCCCAAGTCTTCCCGGCGTCATGCCTCGCCTCGCGCCCTCGCTATTCCGGCGCGCCGGCCGCATTTCCCCGCATCTGGCAACGCTGCTCCCGGCCTGCCGGACCATCGAGTCGGCGCAGGCTGAGCTGCGCTGGATCCGCGCGCATGCGCTGAGCGCATCTCAATCCCGGGCGGAAGGTTCAGGTTCAGGTTCAGGTCCAGGCTCGGACGGGAGAGGGAGAGGGAGAGGGAAAACGCAGATGGAGGCCCGCGTCGCTCGCCTTGTTGAACGCCGCGGCACGGGCGAGCCGTTGCAGTACGTCCTTGGCTCGCAGCCGTTCGCGGACTTGGACGTTCGCTGCAAGAAGGGCGTCTTGATCCCACGACCGGAGACTGAGGCTTGGGCTTCGACACTGGCGGACTTGGTGTTTTCTTCGTCGGGGTATTGGCGGAAAGGTGAGGGTGGAAACGAAGGCAGGGAAGGGGAAGGGCAGGAGTTGCGGATCTTGGATCTCTGCTCGGGAACGGGGTGTATTGGTCTATCGCTATACGCGCGCGGGACGGCTTTGCGTCAAAGGGGGGATAACACCCCCCTAGGACTGCGCCTGTTCGGCTTCGACCTCGAGCCTCGCGCCGTGCGTCTCGCGAGGAGGAATCTGCTGCGCAACTTCCGCGATTCCTCCACGCACAACGCCGTCGCGTTCCAGAAGGCGGATATTTTCACCGACGAGTGGATGGCACGTCTAGAAGATGTCGAGTCTTCTAGTCGAAAAAACGAAGACGAGAGCAAAGAAGTCCGACTACGAAGAATCGACCTCCTGGTCTCGAACCCGCCGTACATCTCGCAGCGCGGCTTCGCAACCGACACGGGGCGCAGCGTGCGCAACTACGAGCCGAAGCTCGCCCTCGTGCCCCCGTCTCCTATATCCACTGCCACGCCGTCGGCGAGCACACCCTGTGCCCCCGAGGACGTCTTCTACGCGCGCCTCCTCGACATTGCAGCCGTGCTGCGTCCGCGCATCGCCGTGTTCGAGGTCGGCGATATGCGGCAGGCTGTCCGCGTGGCGGAAATGGCTATCGCGCGTTCTCCGGGCGAGGGGCAGGCTGTTGACAAAAGCGGAGACGGAAACGGGGACGGGGATGGAGATGAGCCGAACGAGAGCAGAGGCCCGCGGTGGGATGTTGTGGAGATATGGCGCGACTGGCCGGACTGGCGGCCTGAGGATGCCGAGGAGGATCTGGTTCTCGTAGGCGGAAGGGAGGTTCCTGTACGAGGGAGCGGACATGGGAGAGTGGTATTTCTCGTCGAGGGTGCGATGATGAGGAACCGGTACACGAATCGGGGGTTTAGACGCGAGGTTTACGTGGGTTAAGGACTTGCGATGGAGCACGACGGGTGAATAGCACTTGTATTTTATGTATTTTAGATATGAATTTGCCGTGAAACAATGTGATGATTTATTCCGTCGACATTCATGAACTACTTGGTATCAATATCTCGCGGTTTGGACTGGTTCGTGTTGCTTCTGATTTCTTATTACTTCCAGCTGTTGCTAGATTACGATTCCTATTAGTTGATGCTAGAGAAGGACTCCTTGGTATGCTCCAGTTCCCCCAATTCCATTCGTATCCGAATTTGATAATAGAATGTCAAGCCAACCTAGTACTCTGAGCAATGCGTGAATCCCCCGTCCCCGTTATACAAAAGATCATACTGCCTTCGCCTTTTTCCTAACCAGGCCTGACCCAAGCATATTCACCTTCGGTTCAGCGCCCGTATTATTAGCCTTTATAATATCAGCCGACCCCCCATCAGTATCTATCTTTGCTTTTTTTCGCACTAAACCCCCACCAAGCGTATTTACCGGAGAAGGTGTGCTTTCCGTTGGAGATTCATCCTCGTGCTTCCGCTTCCTTATAATCGACCCTGCCAGGTCGTTCACCGTTTTGAGAGGAGCACTAGAAGCCGATATATCTGGCATTACTTTTTCACCGGTGACGGGTAATGCCCAGTTCTCGCCCATATTCACCTCACTGACCCACCTCGATGTACTAGCAATTGCTTGCTCGAGGGTCTTAAATTCGAGATGGAGTAGTAACTCTACGGCTCTCTTGTAGCCGTTCTCGTCGAGTACTACCTGCCCTCTCCCTGCCTCTGGCCAGTAATAATACAGTGTCTCGATCCGATCGGGATATTTCGCACGATGAGTTTTCACTCGGGGCTGTCGAGTAATGATAGGTCCCTTTAGTACTTTCTTCGCCCTACGTTTTCGCTGCAACAACCTAGTGCTTGCGAGTTTTGTCTTCAAGGCGGATGATATCGGCGTTTCTAGCGAAGTGGTGTCTATATGGGCTTTGCTAGGGTCTAAGGGCGGCTCGAAAACAAGCCAGACAAATCCTGTCATTCGTCCGCTCGAACACTCTTGTCGGAAAGCCATCATGTCCCAAAACTGATCAAGTGTCTTGGGGGTTTTCCAACCGCCCAGTAACTTGGCCTTTTCCGACGTTGACTCCTCTAATTCCTCTACAAAGCGCGCCTTTGGGTCGTCCGGGTATGTCGGAATTAGGCATCTTGGCGGTACATTTTCATAATTGACGGTATCTTTTGTATATGGAGATATCAGCTCGAGAGGATGACCTAGCGACCAATTGCGCGCCGCATTTTCAGTCTTCGGGACGAAGGCGCGAGTTTCGTAATCGTCGAGTCCGGGGATGACCAAGTACCCTTGTGCGCGATCCCAATTCGCAGTTGAATTGTTTGAATTAAGATCCTCGAGGAGGGGATTCAACACTCTGCACCACCACTTTATCAGACCTCTATCGTCGAGTATGTGTTTCTTGTCATTTTTAACGCTTCCTGGGAAAATGTATTGGGATTGGGAGCGAGCGAAGAGGTTGATGATTAGCTGTTTCGAGGGCCGCCTTCGGTTTTGGACGAGGAAATTTAGGAAAGCTACAGTGATAGCTCGAATGGGCGAGAAGCCTTGGGATGTCGATTGGAGGTGGAGATATCCCGTTGAATCTGCCTTCGCAACAAAGATTGTGGTCGAGAAGGTCGTAGTATAGATGTATATTTCCAGAGCAAGCACCAGGACATCGGCAGCCCTTGTTGGATCGGTAATGGACACGGTGAGAAAGTGTTTTTCGCAGTACGTCTTGAGTGGTTTGCTCGGGCGCTTTTCGGTGGTTGATTTCGAGGCCGGGGGATAACAAAGCGCTTCAGTGGCCGCCGGTGTGGTAGACAGATGCCATGCTGTGCATTGAAAGCCCTTCGGCAAGGCTTGCGCTAACGCTTTGACAAGCGGGCTGTCTTTATTTTGTGAGGTAGGCGGCGTTGCATTGCTCATTTTATAACTTGGAAGGCCCAAGGCTTCCTCAATGGGGAGATTTGGATCGAATGGTTGGTTGCGGCATTCAAAGCATAGGTGTGTCCGCCCGGCGCACCCTGTAGGAGCCCGTAAATGGGCTAATTGGCCTGTATGATGCAGTGCCGCTTGAAAAGGAGGGAGACTTAGCAACCTGTAGATATATCCTTGAATACGGGGTTTTCAAGTATTTAGGGTCGAATTGGAGAATTTATTAAAGGCTTATGGAGGAACAAAATGGGTGAAAGAGTGTAGAGATTAAATAGTTGAGGATGAACTTGGGATTTGGAGTTCAGCTTGACGCGCTGGTACATCGCTACAATTTAGAAGCGCGTAAATGGGCATAGCACTTGCCAAGCACTAAGTCCGGGGACCGGGGTGCAGGTACCGTCCAAGCTAACTTGCCTATTAACTATCGCTAGCAGACAATGATTGGTCCCACACACCTCTAGAAGGCCCACCTATGAAAAAAGTCACTGAAGCATCTCAGATCAACAACGGACGACATCGACTCCGTCAATCTCGCCAGCGATACCCCGCGACAGAGGCCAACACCGCCCAATGCCCCTCAAGAACCCCCGATCCGCCGTGAGCTTGTCGCGACAAGCACTGAGACACTACCGAAGCCAAAATGTGTGCTCAGGAGCCCGCCCCGCTGCTTCGACATGTATGCGAACATTCACAACCTCGGGACTCAGCGATTTAGAAGCTACCATCGAGGTCGAAGAGCCACGATGGACCCATACACCACCGCGCATGAAGGCGCCCTTCTCTCCTCATATAGTTAAAAACCCTCTGCGCTCGCATTGGAAAGTCAACGAAGACCCGCAGAAACTAGACGATGCCCTCAACACTTTCCTGGGCCGCGATGGCGCAAGGATGCTGCCGGAGGAATTAAAGTGGCTAGCAGTAACACACAAGAGTTTCGATCAGGGCAGGAGAGGGTTCAATGATAGACTGGCTTTTCTTGGTACGGTTGGGTGATTACCGGCTGCGAGACACCATGGCTAATTTGTGTCTCAGGTCGACAAATATGCACTTTGGAAGCCATGGAGTCCATTATCACATCAGTCCCAAAACTCGATGGCATGGCCGCCGACGAATATGCCGAAATGCGACAACCTTTTGAGGATCCCGCCCTTCGAAGCCTCGACAACCTATCTCAGAGCCAGCCAAACGATATCTTCACGATGGAGAAGTTGACAAAGCTTGCTATAGACACGGGCTTGACTGAAATAGTGAGGTGGAAACCCCGATTGGTAAGCCAACTAAATTGTCATCAGCAAAGGCACCAGATGCTGACACCTTAATTCCAGCCCGAGAACCCATTAGGCTCAGGCTTCAACACAGTCATGGCCGGCGCTGTGTATTCCCTCGTAGGGGCTATTGCTTTACAAAATGGCGGGAAGGCCGCAAGCAGAATTGTTCGCGAAAGAATAATGAAAAATCTTCGATCATAACACCACAACCAATGGCAATTAAGGCAATCCACGACCCTTGTAGGAATATGTATAAACAACTGTACAGAGTACCGTGATATAGAGCATATACTCCACGCTGCACAATAGAAGAACGAAACCTACGGAGGCTGTATCCTCGGCCTGAACATCCATACCCTGATATTTCAGTAAGCTAAAATGGTGAAAAAAATAAGTCATTAAGTAATTGCAAGTAGGCACAGCATCAATAGGCACCAACAGTGGTATGAACTTTTGGCCGTGAGTTGATATATGGAGCCACGTAGAGCTGACTCCCAAAAATGTTTGATTGAGTTAATACAAATATTCCCCATTGACTACTGTATTTTTCGCTAAATAATCAATCACGCCCGTATTGTCCTCAAGTTGAACGTGCATCACATGTTTCGCATCACATGTTGGAGGCAAGTACAGTGCGCATCTAACTGAAAACAGTGAACATACACACTGTATACTTAAACTTCATCCAATCTTAAACCCGTGACCACCTGCTCATACCTTACTTACCTCAAGTGACTTGCACCCAACAAACAAACATCTCAGGCAGTCTCACCTCCTGCCTATATAATTCCATGACCTGTTTGCATAGCAAAACGCACAAGTCGATCGAATGGCGCGCCTAAAATTCACCCGGCCGCTGCTTCACCAGCTGTCTCTCCACTACTTGCTCATCCCACCGGTGCTCTTCGCCATCGCAGCAGTGCTTGTCCTCACAATACACGGCGATGTAAACGCGGCACTCCTCTACTCGCAATGCCACTCAAGATCTCGTCTACCGTCGGTATCACACATCCCCGTCCTAGGCGCGCCGGCATGTTTCCTCGTCTCGGTGTTCTTGTTCGCGACGGACTCGATGCGCGGCGTGGCGCAGCTCAGCGTGGTCCTGGCCTTTCTCTGGGCCTTGCTCACCGTCTGCCGCGTTGAGGCTGCTAGGCTTTGCAACCAACGGAGCTGGAGTGTACGCTTCCCTACGCTTAGTTGGCTGGTCTTCAACCTCGTCAGCGGCACGTTCGTCTGGGATCTGGTAAGGAGTTCTCGGAGCTATTTTCTTCTTATTTCGGCTACTTTTCAAGCAGAAGATTTCCTTTTGGGGCCAATAGAGTGTCTAGAAGCTTCTAAAGTCCTCCTAAATCTACTCAGAATAGTGATAACTAACTCCGAGTTCTCTAGTGGATCGTGCCGGCTTTCATTAAGCACGCTAAGGATCTGAGGCTCGAGAGGGCGAAGGAGGAGGCGTTGGAAGGGGGCCAAGGGCGCAGTGATCTCTTCGACGATGAGGAGCGCGTTATTCTGGAGCGGAGCCTCACTACCCAAGCAGAGGTCTATGCTATCCCCTTGGCGACTGCGATTGGGTTTGTGGTCCCCAGCGTTATGATGCTCCGCATCCAAACTCCGATAACAGTCATTATATGGCTTTTCTTCCCGCTGTGGGTGGCTGCCGTGCATGGAGCCGTCAGATTTGTTGCAGTTAAACTGCTCAGGCAGGGCGAACCAGCTTATCTCGACTCTCACCCGCCTTCGGTCACCCTAGTATATGCGCTGCCATTCATCGCCTCGCTCCTCACGCACGCCTTCTTCATCTGGAACCTCTTCTGCTATAACGACAGCCGGCAGATGACACGCATGACCCTCAAGTACATTGCGATCGACTTCACATTTATCATCGCCACCGTGCTATACTGGGTGTTTGTTGAGTCCGGCATTATACCCGCCGTATTGATGGTAGTCTTTTCTGTGTTCTTGGGGCCCGGTGCGGCGCTTTGCCTCACTTGGTTGATCCGAGAGAGGGCAATTTGCACATTCTCGGTCGAAGAGCGGGAAGATATCTCTGACGAGGAAACGGATAGTGACGACAGCACGGTTCATGAAGATACCCCGCTCCTAAACTGATAGGTGTTACAACTCAAGTAATAGTTAATTTGAATAATAATTGCTGAAGATATGACCTGCTTCGGGAATGGGGACACTACCTACATATGTAGTATAGTTCCTAGCTCGCCCCAAACCCCGCCGCACAACTAATCCCTCGCCATAAGTGGGTTAGATGCTTGGTGCATGGTCTGAAATGCCTATCTATGTATACGCAAATAACGATTATGACCTACCGACTTTTTCTGCGTATCTGTTAGCTTCAGAGTCTGTTAGACTTCTGTGATATGAACACGCTTGTTGTAACTCAATATGTCCAACTCAAGCAGGGTCTCTCCCAAAAAAAAAACCCCCTTCGGCGTTAGGAGCTACACATGGACGGTGTTCGTACCGCAGACTCAGCTGCACCTTTGTACAATAGTCCAAAAAGCAATTTACCCGAATAGCTGCTTTTGTCTAAATAAGTCAAGAAGTAAATCCTGTTGTACGAGATACGCATGGAACCAAGGCAGAAAAAAATCAGAAAAAGAAATCAAAAATCTGGTACAGGAGGAGTTTAACCTCCGACGTTGGACTCGCGGGGAATCGAACCCCGGACCACTCCCATGCTAAGGGAGTATTATACCACTAAACCACAAGCCCGTGATTGGATGACAATTGATCTCGAGGTTGGGATTATCACCCAGCGGCAACAAAATCGACAGCAATGATGACACAATTGCTGCCGAGAGCATTGAGGCTTTCATCTTATCTTTCTCATAGCGGATATTGCCATTGAGCAATGAAGATTTAAGTTGATTCTGGAAGGGATATGAAAGCTAGGGCTGAGAAGCAGCACATGTTTACAGCGAACGCTCACCGCGTCCCTCCTCAGACATTGCGGCCTCATTCACGAAGGCTCATCCCATGCGTAGGTCCTATAAGCCTTGGGTTTCTCGTCATGGGCGGGTTGGCTTTCCGTAGACGGCTCATCACATCCAGCGCTATCGAGCGATTGCTGATAAATCCCACTGTAACCCTCGACCTTCTCTTCCAGCTGATGTACCACCAGCTGGCCTATCTTCGCATTCTTGTACAGAACAATACCGATCGGGTTCCTCACATCCAGCAATGCCCCGAGCTTGCCCTCGTACCCAGGGTCAATGACGCCCGCCGTGAGCGTCACTCCCGACCGCCACAGCGAAGACCGCACGAAGATCTGGCCCATGCAATCCAGCGGAATGCTACAGGTCTCGTTGAACTCGACTAGATACGCGCCCTGGCCCAGGCTTTTCTTCTCGATCTTGCGGTAGAACTTGATCAGAGTTGTGTCCGCGACCTTCCGAGACGAGTTGTCAAGATCTATTGTGGCGGCCGATGTCCATCGCAGAACGCGTCGTACAGTGAGGTCGACGCCGCAGGGCTGCACCTGGTACGCTTCAGATTGCAGGTGTCGTATTATTGCGCGCTTGGCGATAGAAGCCCCGCTGAGCATTGTGGAGATTTGACGGTTGCGTCTAGTAGGGGGTTATAGATTGTAGATGAGAGTGAGCCTAGTAGAGAGTGTGAGAAGAGATGAAGCTGTGAGTACTAAAAGAGTGAAGGTCCGTTGCTGAGCCAAACTATCTAAAAAGACCCGATCGGGACAAGAATTTTTGCGGCCCGGTGTTGATTGCTTCTTCTTCACCCAGCCATCTTCACACGCAGCTCTAAACCAAAAGTCAGCCCAACTTACGCAAGGAGACAAGTAGTGTCCGGTGTCCCTCGTTCGTCTATGCGCGATTGATATCGTTTCTGGGCACTTAGATAAATGGCGACTTTGGCGGCCAGTTAATTCATGTTTGTTCTCTCATTGCTATATAAACCACTTGCCTCACCACTCTAATATTTAAACAACCTGACCTCCTGGCCCTCTACGCGATCCCGTAATATCTTCTTATTCCTCCACGCATAATAAAACCTCAGAACCACGCCACCCACAGCCACCAGGAACAGCAAGGCCGCGTTGGTCCAGTGACCCGTCGGGTATCCTTTCTTTGCCTCGTTTGACTTGTAAATAAACACGCCGACGATCTGCCCGGGCGCACCGCCAAGCCCGATGTTGAGTGCAATAGCCATCCCAACCGACGCTGTGCTGAAGATGTTGGAGGATAGCCAGCCCAGGAGAGGGGGGATGCAAGCAAAGGCGCCAGACGCTGCGATGATAAGACCGCCGTAGCGGGAGAGGTATGCGTCCGCAGGCAAGACTGCCGAGAGGAGGAACCCGACAGCTCCAATGAGGGCCATGCCTGCGGAGTGCAGACCGCGCTCGTTGAAATGGTCGGCTGACCAGGAAGTGAGGATTTGAACAACTGGATACCATTTAGCAACACAAGAACCGAATCGATAACTAGGATAGGCGGTGACTGCTTACCATACGCCACGGCGTAGGGCGGGACGGTCATGAGCTGAGCCCTCAAATCACCATACCCTAATCCGGCCGTGATAGAAGGCGTGAACAGAGACAGGGAGCTGAAGGGGACAGAAATACCAAAATAAATGACATAATGTCCCCAAAGCCGCCAATCCGTCAATGTCTGCTTCGCGTCAGTCCAAGTCATCGCTTTGTGCGTGCCCTTGCTCCCTTCGAGACGAAGACGATGCACGGCGAGGTCTCGTTCCTGAATCGTCAACCACTTCGCATCCTCAGGGAAGTCCGGGAGGAAGAAGAAGACGAAGAAGGCCGAGATCACCGACGGGATGCCCTCGATGATGAAGAGCCAGCGCCACGCCGAGAGGCCGGCCGCCTGGTTGATATGGCCGATTCCATACGCTATGGCGCCGCCGAACGCGCCGGCCAGCGTTGCCGATGCCAGTATAAAAGCGACTCGGATGCTTCGTTCGTCTGCCCTGTACCAGAACGTGAGGAAATATACCAGACCCGGGAATAGCCCACTGCAGTTAACCACGTTTTAGCGATCCCTTCTACTTCAAGTAAAGCCCCCAGACAGGGCATGGGGTACAAGCACTCACGCTTCGAATACGCCCAGCAAGAAGCGGACAACGGTGAGCGAGGCATAGTTATGGATGCCCCCGAGCCCGATCGTCAGCGCGCCCCAGGAGAACATGAGGAAGGCGATCCATCTCGACGGGCGCAGTTTTTTCAGCAGGATGTTCGAGGGCACCTCGAACACGCCGTACGCGACCAGAAAGACGAAAAGCGCGATGGTGAACTGAGAGCTCGAGATGTTTGCCTCGGTCAACAGATCATTGTGTGTCGAGGCATTCAAAATCTTTGCGTTGCCAATGTTGGATCGGTCTAGGTAGCAGAGGAAGTAGATGCCGGCTGAGAGCGGGATGATGCGTTTGTCTTGCTTCCATCGAAGCGCTCGCTCGGCGTCCGTGATGGGACCATCGCCGCCAGCGTCCGGGTAGTCCTCTAGACTCTGTGTTGATGTTAGTAGACCGCCTTTCTATCTTAACGAGATGCCTCTGGCAAGGGAAAGGGCCTTAGACATACTGTTTTTTGCTCCTCGATATCTTCGTTATGTTTTTCGTCGACCATTTTCCTTCACGGCTACCGTCTAATGTTCACCAGCTTAGAGGGCGCGACCGTCAATGAATCCTGAAAGTAACGCCTAATTCTGAACGTCCTCTTGATGAGTTGAAGCAGTAAAGAATGGAAGAACCATTGACAACCCAGCTATTTACCCAAACATCGGCCAGGTACCGCAGGCCTGTGTTACTAGTAGTAATACCGGTATATCTAAAAAGGATGCCGAAAGCGGGGAATCGCCCATTCCTTGGTGGGGATTCAGGGTCGTGGTTGGACTTTGAAGCTGTCACGGTCCACTCATTCCCACTTAGTGCTGCTTCTTCTGGCGGTCTTGATCTCTCTGCACCCGGAAATCGAAAACCGAAGGGATTTTTGGCGGATATGGATGACCGAGCAACATCTTGCTGACTATCTGCCAGACAACGAATGTACCAACACACCTAGTTTAAGGATCAGCTAACTTTATTCGCGTTAGACATGTGTATAGACTTGCGGCTCACAGGGTAACTCCCCACACTTTGGTCTTGAGCCGCGTTCACTACTGCTAAAATGACATCCTTACACGCTCACCAGTATGTGCTTTGAGAAACCCTGTGCTTTAGATTACTGACTTTGATAACTTTGACAACTCGACCGTCAAAGCAGTCTTTGATTATCCTGGCCAATGCACCCCGCACTATGTAAATCTGCCAGCTCTAAGCGCTAAAGCATACGGAGGAGTAACCTTACGTTTGCAGGTATAGAGTAGGGGACCGTAGCCAGCAAGTTCATACGACTTAGTAAGTAATTGATACAGCAGTGAGTTGCAATTGGCGTTAAAGCATGTCTCCGTTGAGATCTTAATAATATGTCACAATCGGTAGGTAGACAGTAGATAGTGTAATAAACTTGAAGAATAGCGGTGCTAAAGATAGACGAACCAGCCACTCGGTATTCCACGCAGCCCCATAATCCTTAAGACCCGGCGATATGTATCAGGTCCGGTGCGAATTATCATCCACGGATCTCAAGGTTAGACATTTAAAAGAGTATCTCAATTCTACCCGTCACCATTACTAACATTATAGCCATGAGGGATCTGTTGCAACTAGTTGTTGTTCAATGAGAATCCGCATTATCCAATTGGCAGAAGCGTGTTCGTTTACGCATTTTCTAATGCGAACCTACGAAGACACTGACTAGCCTGCGCTCGCTTATCTACGAGACCCAACCGTATAGCTCTTCACCCTGGAACACTTCCATCAGATATCCTGTCGATTGTACGATATACGCACAATCGCGAAATGAAATGTCGGTCGGCCAAGACCAGAGTCAATATACTAGACCCTTGGCAGCATCCGAAATGGCAGGTCAGTGCAACCGCACACCATAAGACGTGCCTCTTGGCATGCAAACGAACTCGTCTTTGGTATCTTCCACGAACGCGCGCCCCTCGCCGAGACGCTTAACAGAAAATGGCATCTAGGTATATAGACAGGGACTGATGAACCTCCTATAAATATGAGCTTCGCCCGGGTGGTCGTCCTTGTGCCTGGCCACCTTCACCCTTCACCCTCAGGCACACCGAGTCGGACACTTAGCAGGCCAAATATCTAAGTAGAAGACCAATATGGCGGTTAAAAGGGCAGTGACGTTTGCTCTTGGCATCTGGGTGCCATTGGCAAACTCTCTCACTATTGAGTACGCAGTATTTCAACTCTCCGAGAATGGCTCTTTACTCACGCTGACTTCCTCAGGGGAATGCTTGGTGCCCCGCGACGAGGCACTGCCAACGTCAATCCTAGCGGAGTAAGTTTGCCCGGTTCCAAAAAGGACTCTCATTCCTAACGGGAGACGATCTAGAAAGTGGCGTTGTTCTCCTCTACTAGTTACGACTGGGATGCTCAGAAGTCGTCAACAACCTGGCAAATCCTGGACGTAGCCAGCGGCAAAATCAAAGAGGCACCTTTCGGCTCAGAGGTATCGGAGATCGTCTGGATCGGCGACACGGACACCAGCATCCTGTACATCAACGGCACTAATGATAAGGTTGCTGGCGGCGTGACACTGTATACTGCCAACATTGGGGCAAAGACATTCTCACCGTTCGTATCAACCCGCCTAGTACGACCCAACATTAATAAGTACTTACGTGAATTTGGGCAGGTCTCTCGTCGCATCGCTAGAGGCGCCCTTCCAGGGGTTGAAAGCCGTGCAGACGAAATCTGGCGATATCAACTTTGTCGTAAACGCGCTCGCCAACTGGGACGATGGATCAGCATATAATCCCGAGCTGGCCACAGCATCATTGACCTCTGGTGCCGTTTACGATTCCAACTATATCAGACACTGGGACGTTTATATCACTCCCCAGCGATATGCTATCTTCAGTGGTAAGCTTGCACTCGGGAAACGTAACGGTGTCAAGTCCTATTCCTTGGCAGGCGGGTTGGAAAATCTTCTGTTAGGAATCAACGCTACTGTAACCCGTCCGGAAACGCCCGTACAGCCGTTTGGCGACCAAGGTGACTATGATCTATCACCCGACGGTCGGACCGTTGCTTTCCTGACCAAAGCCCCGGAACTATCTAAGGCGAACTACACTGCAAGTTACATCTACCTGGTTCCCCATGATGGTTCCAAAGCGCCTGTTCGTGTCAACGGGCCCAATACTTCGGCTCCTCGGAGCGCTCAAGGAGCCAGCGGGTCCCCGCGGTGGTCTCCGGATGGCAAGAAGCTTGCATACGTTCAACAAGACGGTATTTCTTACGAATCCGACCGGTATAAGTTATACGTCGCAGCGGTTGACGGCCTCAATGCGAAAGTCGCCCCTCTCGCGCACGACTGGGATTCGAGCCCTTCATCGCTACAATGGACTCCCAAAGGCGAAAGCTTATGGGTTGCTTCCGAACTGCATGCTTCAACACGCTTATTCGTAATCCCTTCCAATGCCAAAAGTTCTTTCGTGCCCAAGAACTTCACGGGCCCGGAGACCAACCTTGCAGATTTTGCCATTCTGCCTAACGGACGCGCGCTAGTCTCCGCTTCAGCTAGTTGGACGAGCCGCATTTTTTACACACAATCGCCTGGAAAGGAAAAGAAGGTTCTCTTCACTGCCAACGAGGTCGATCCAGAGCTGAAGGGGCTCAAGTCCGATTCGGTCTCGAACTTTTGGGTTAAGAATGACGACGGCGACAATATCCAGACCTTCATGTTCTACCCCTCGGATTTCGACCCGCAAAAGAAGTATCCTTTAGCATTCATTATGTGAGTGATTCTTTTTTAAGTTTCCACCCTTTAGAGTAGAAGTTCCTATGTACACTGTGGCGTTACCCGAAAGGCTTCAGTTGCTCTAGGAAGAAGTCTAGATCACTCTCAAGATTATTAATACTAACTCCATATGATGCAGTCACGGAGGACCTCAGTCGACTCAAGGAGATTCATGGAGCACTCGATGGAACCTCCGGCTCTGGGCCGAGCAAGGATTCGTCGTGACGGCTGTCCAATTCACAGGATCACCTAGTTACAGCCAAGCTTTCACAGATAAGATTCAGAACAACTGGGGAGGCACACCCTACACCGACTTGGTCAAAGTGTTCGAGCACCTAAAGAACAACGTCCCCTACGTGGACACAGACAGGGCGATCGCCGCCGGCGCTAGCTTCGGGTGTTACATGACGAACTGGATACAGGGCCACGACCTGGGACGCGAGTTCAAGGCGCTTGTCTGCCACGACGGCAAGATCAACCAAGTAGCGGCGTACTCGACTGACGAGCTGTGGTTCATCGAGCACGACTCGAACGGCACCATCTGGAATGATCGGGAGAATTACGAGCTCTGGGATCCCTTAACCTATGCCCGCAACTTCAAGACGCCTGAGTTTATCGTGCACAGCGACGGCGACTATCGCGTCTCTATCAGTGAAGGCATCCAGACCTTCAATATTCTTCAGAGGCTCGGTGTGCCCAGTCGCTTCCTCCACTTCCCTGATGAGACTCACTGGATCACGAATCGCCAGAACAGCTTATTGTGGCATCGCAGTATCTTTAACTGGATCAGATACTGGGTAGGACTAGACGAGGCGCTAATTCAGGACGGGGTTGTACACCAATAGTATCTGCTAGATAGATGCTCATTCTATAGCCAAATCGCGGACTAACCCTCCTGTCAAAACACGTAAATACATGTCAACATTCTGCAATCAGAGATAGTCAATATCAGTGGCGAAACATTTCCGCTAGGTACCATTCACGACAAACACTCATTCTATGCACCCATGTTTGTGATACTTCAGCATTATTGTGTATTCGTTGAGGCTGTAATTGGATGGGATCGGGAGAGCCTATCAATTGTAGGCTTAGCTAGGTAAGTGCTCAATGAAAACATATAGTAGAAAATCTATTGGCCTCGCTCTACTCATAGGACTGTTTGTTGATCAGGAACCATGCAAAATCACGTACCCGATGCAACTTCGGGCTGAATTCTGACACGTCAAAAAAAGCTCGCGGACAAAGAGGCGATTTCTCCGGCCGATGAGATGGAACTCATCAACAATTTGTAAAGGTCATACGCGGCTGTTGCCCGGCCAGACTTCCTTTTAGCATAAATCGCACTGCCGCCTTCCTCAACGTCGTACAAGAGTCCTAGGACCCCTTGCTTGTCGATGGCGCTATGTCCATAAACTAGGGGGTTGGCGCGTCACGCTGCCTTACATCTGGACCAGACAAGGGATGGAGTTGGACTCCGGGGGTCAGGCACGAGGCGATCGTTTTCGCCTACAAGACTTTACAGTTTTCCCTCTCTTTCTCTCCTATTTTCTCTACGACTAGCGCACCGTAACCACCAATGAGCTTACCAAGGCTATATTAACATCATAATAGTCCCTTCACTCAATTCTTCGATGTTTCCAGTCGGAAAGTCACTCGCATACGAAACCTGAAAATGGCCAAGAAATTCCAATACACTTGCTACGGGCTGTTTCGCGTATTTCGTATGGGCTCTAGGCGGATCATTCCTTCCGCGAGGGGTAACGCTATCAGGAGGGCTAGGTTTGCCAAGTCTTTCGGTGATCATGACGGCAGGGGATTTATCGAGGCTTTTGACTGGGAATCGTTGTACCAGGCTACTCTCTGCCGGCTCCAGGGAAAGAGCATGCTTTGTGTCACTGGGGGGGCAGGTTCTGGTAAAACAATGCTCCTCGAGGCAATCGCCCTTGGGCCGAAACGCATAATAAAGGCTCAGCCCCGCGTCGAAATAGCATACTTCTTTTTCAATAAGAGCAGAAATGCGGACTTGGATAACTCTGCAGTGGTAGCTTCGAGTCTTGTCAGCCAAGTGATGAGGCAGCAGCCTTATCTCCGCCAACACCTCACCCAGGCTCGTCAGCTAGTTGATGATAAAGAGCCCAACCAAGCCAGGCAATTTCACACCATGGCCATGGCCTTATACTCAATGATACAGGACTCCAAGTTTGCCCCGACTTTGTTTCTCATTGACAGGATCGATGAGTGCTATCTCGACGGGATGAAGGATCTTCTAGCCCTGATTTCCATCACCCCACCATCACGGAATGTCCAATGGTTAATATCCGCCAATGACACAACTGAGTTATCAAGAGGGATGGACGCGATAGGCTATGACCGGAACAGATTTTCCTATCTTCATCTCGACGCGGAAATCTTCATGAAGCCCACAGCCGAAAAATACGCCGCCTACATGGCCAATACAGTGATCAAGAATATTCAGGATGAAGAACTTCGTCAAAAAGTCGAGTATGAACTTCTTATGCGATCTCAGGGGAATTTCTTATGGACCAACTTGGCTTGCAAGATATTGCGGAGTCGAAAATTTCGACAGAATGCACTTGATATCACCCTAGAATTGCCGAAGGGTGTTGAGTACCTTTTTCAATACGCAATGCGCGGAATCCAAAGTCTCCCTACGGACGACCGTCACAATTGCATAGAGGTTCTCTCCACCGTGGCCGCCGCCTTCCGTCCGTTGGATGTGTCTGAGCTAGAGGCTATTGTTACATTACCATCGGACGCCAACCTTGAGTTTATTATCAGGAACCATTGCGCTCCATTTTTTGGAATATATAATGGCAGAGTGTTCTCTATGCATCAATTCGCTAGGGAATTTTTGCTGTTTGAGCCGGGGCGCCGCGATGTTAGCTATATCCATGCTAACATTACGCAACGGTGTCTAGCGTTGATATCAGCCGATTCTAGTAAGAAACAAGCACTCACTCCATCGCCGGCAGTGCATTACGCCACTTTAAACTGGTTGCGCCATTTCTCCAGAGTTAGGGTTGAACTCAGCCCTGAGACGTTTTTGTCGGTTACCAAGTTCGTTGAAAATTACTTGCTAGAGTGGTTGGACCTTTTGAAGCCCTCGACCGATCTAGGATGGGTATTGACCCAGACAAGGAACATGGAAAGAATTCTGAAAGAAAGGATTCTGAAGGTAAGGAACCTAATGCATTACTCTATGTTTTCAACCGCGTCTCCTATTGATTTCGGTTAATCTAATTTTTGGATGTTCCTTTTAGCCTTATCTACATCATGTTGTTACTGGCTGCTTGGCCGCGATCCGATCCGCCTCGTGGTTAATTCAGCATCAGCTATTCGGGGAGGACCCTAACGAGGCAAACCCAAAAAATAATTACTTATTCTTGCCCGAGTCCCTCCGTCGTAAACTAAACCTGAAAAAGCCTAAGTGGCTCGAATTGTGGCCAACTGTTAGGGAAAGTAGCATTAGCTCTCTTACCCTTAAGGGTCATACAGACGTCGTCCAATCCTGTGCGTATTCGTTTGATGGCCGCTGGCTAGCCTCGGGCTCCAACGACCAGACGGTACGTATATGGAATTCTTACAACGGCCAGCTGCAAAGTGTGATCGCGAACTTTGATAGCGTGGTCCGTACAGTCCAATTCTCTAGAAAAGGACATTTGGTGACTGTTGAAGATAGGTGCGTCAAGATATGGAAAGCCGTAGTGGGTACACTGGAAAAGAAATTTGAGGGATCTGACATGGGTAACGGTCTATTTCCCTTTAAATGTGCTGCTTTCTCTAATGACGCAAAAAAGCTGGCCATATCCAGGGGTGATATGGTGACGATTTGGGATGTCCCATCATACAGATTATGCAAGGAATGGAAGACAGACCTCGACATATCTTGCATGAAGTTCTCTAATGATGGCCGGCGTCTTGCACTGGGATTCTTTAGCTACGGCGTCGGTCCCTGCGGTTCTCTTGCTATATTCAACCCGGACGAGGGCAAGCAATTGTGTCAGATGAAGGCGGAAGAACCGTTGAACTTGCACGACATTTGTTACTCCCCGGATTCGCGCTGGATAGCCGCCGCATTAGATAGTGGGAAGGTCTTGGTATGGAAGGCGGACTCCAATGGCCCAGCGCTCAGAAGCTTTTCTGGCCATGACCGCAGTGTCAGGTCCATCTCATTTTCGCCCGAGTCGTCACGTCTCGCGTCAGCATCCGACGACAAAACACTTAGGATCTGGGATCTAGATAAACCCGCGGGCGATAATCAAGGTCAGGTCCTATATGATGGCGATGTAAGATGTGTGTCATGGTCACCAGATTCGTATGTGGCATCGGCGTCGTACGATAAGACCGTCCGCATCTGGGATGTGGATTTGGACATGAAGAGAGAAGAGGACGAAGATGCGGCGAAGCTGCCACTCGCTCATAAGAAACCCATTACCATGGTCAAGTTTTCTCCGAATGAGAAACTACTCGCCTCAGGGTCTAGTGATGGGCAAGTCTGCCTATGGGACGGGAACACAGGTCGTCGTCTGAGATCCCTCGAAGGCCACGATGACAAAATCCTATCACTTTTCTTCTCTCCGGATGGCCGAAGATTGGGTTCTATTTCCCCAAAATGTATTAACATTTGGGACCCGACGACTGGGATGCTAACGAATAAATTCTGTGGCCGGTTTTACGAGAGCTGCGGCGGTGCGTTTTCTCATAACGGCCAGCTGGTGGCCTCTACTTTTGACCACTGTGTCTTATTATGGGATTTAAACGAAGAGTCCCATGAAAATAGGAATATTATGAAAAGGAACATCGGACTTTTCGAATATATTTATACCATTGCCTTTTCAGCGGACGACAAGTACCTGGTAGCTGCGGGATACGCCGGCGTTATATGGATGTGGCACCTGACGGCCGAAGGGGTTGTAAATGAGGAATCTAATAGGGAGCCAAATGGCACATATAGGACTTGGAAACTGGGGCCTTCCAACACTATTGACGCGGTTGCAGTCTCTCCCAGCGGACAACAAGTTGCTTCCCACTCGTCAAAGAGCATCCAAATCTGGGATATTGAGAGCCAAACGCTCTTGAAGCAGACGCTCTTAAAGAAACCCAGGGAAGGGCCGATCATATCGCTTCAGCTTGCTCCGGACAACTTGGACTGGGTTATGACTGACAAGGGCTCCTTGTGCCTAGAGCCTGCGAAGGATGGCATCGGGTTGTGTCCCTCCTCGTGGTCTTCGTGGAGCTTGCACCCCGAGTGGATCAGATGGAAGGAACAAAATATTATATACATTCCACAAAATTACAGGCCAAGCAAGGACTACTGGCATGGTTACCGCACCGGTTGTGTGCAAGGTCATAGGATGGCGATAGGCTGTGAGTCTGGGGAGGTGTTACTGTTCGGGTTTGTAAATGGCGCCGAGCCAAAGTAGGATAATGGTTCTTGGCAATTTATATGTGCTTATATGAGTACATCCCGCGTAGCCCAGCAAGGCGACCTAGGTTCTGGACTCACAAAACTCTGTGTATCCTGCTAATTATATAAACTCACTGACAGGATATGAGGAGCATCTGGGACAACTGGTTGTGCCTCATTTGGTGCTTCCTCATCGATAGCATGCCTTTATATATTATTATTATTCGCAAAAAGCGTCTGTTAAGCTGGATGTGCTTATCCATTCGTTCATATCGACTTAAGCTCTGAGATCCGTGCCAATTGTCATACCCCAGCCTCCTCCTGCATTAGTCGTAATAATCCGTACACAGCATCCAAGGTTTCTCATTAAGCTTTATAGATACAGTAATGCTGTTGTAGTCATGTGATTTTGAAGGTGCCCGATGTACTGGTTTATTAATGCTCTTCGCGCCGAGTTCGTACGTATCCTATGTACGAATGAGCTAGTACCACTACCTAATGAATGCCCTTGTCAGTCCTATGGCCCTTTACCAGCTCAGCTCGTGAAATAGTGTAGGGAGCTAGTATCCGAGATGTGAAAGCTGCGCTTCGTCCTTGCGGACTCAAAGAATATTGTGGGCGATAAAAGTGACCATATATCCTACAGGATGAGATCCAGCCGTGTAACCGAACAACAGAGCCTATATTTTCGTGTTTATCGTGGTTTGCGTTAGTCCAACCGTGATAGTAGTACACGTACCGTCGTTTGGAATCGCCGGCGCCTGACCGTATGCCCCCAGTTGTGCCCTGCTAGGTCCGATGGCTTCTTGTACTCGACTGAAGCCTCAGGAGTGTTGTATACTTTTCTTAGATTGACGATGTTCGCTTTTGTAATCCTCAATAGGCGAATGATCGATGCGCGTAGCAGAACCAAGGCTTTTATCTGGCTGCCAAATCTGGCTTATCAAGATTTAATCCACTATCCGACGGATCCGAACCCGTTTGTTAACCCTTGTCGCCATATATTGAGGGTTGATTTTCATAGAGGTGATGGGATTTGAAGGTTCATAAGTCCTTCAAAGAAAAAAAAAAAAGAGAGTTGCGCACCACGACTATAGAAGCGCGGATAGATGATAATATGCCTTTAGATGCGCCTCGACGAAGAACGGTAGCGGACGTTTTACCTCATCGTGGGATCGGGTGTCTTCGAATGGACTGCCTAGAAAAATAAAATAAAATAGGAACAATAAAGAGGTGTACGACCAGGAGTATTTGGGTTACATTTCCTAAGCTGGATGTATGCTCAGGGGATTATTATCAATTTGCCACTTAATGTAACGCAATTGGCAGCCCCAAGGCCGATCGTCAGTATATAACATTGTGATTCCAGAGGTACCAATGTACACATATTAAAGATCGAAGCAAGGGAGAAATCGGCGAGATATGTAGATAAGAGGCGCACACATCCGACGCGCGTGACCAATCATCCGAGGATTCAGGGCGCTCCCGAATTGAGTCTGGGCCGTTCGCAGGTGCATTTCCCCTCAGCTGCTTGTCGCAAATCCTCGGGCTTACATCTGCATTGCTAATGTTGCACAGCGACAGAGACACCACCCCTGCCCTGCATCTTAAAAGGGGGCGGTTAATCCTCGTGCGGCTGGACGACGTTAAAGCAGCTAGCTGAGGGGAAAAAAGCCGGCCAGGCCTCTCCAACGACCCGGAGCATGCTGAGATCATCAACCTCCCATCCGGAATTACGTACAAAAAACCCTTCTAGTCCCCGGTCGCGATCCCTAGGCCCTCTCCGCTACGCGCCGTTGGCTCGGCGCACCACGACCGACAAGTCGCCATGGCGGGGGAGCTCGTATTGCCGCAGTCACTACCATGTCAGACCTGTGCCACTGTCGCTGAGACCACCTGGACTTGCATACAGTGTAATAACCTGGCCTTCTGCGATTCCTGCTGGTCGAAATGGATTCTGCATCTTCCCGGTGCGGTAGGATGGTCAGTAGGAAGCTGTGTAGATCGTTCCTGCGGCGGACGAGGTCGGTATAAGTATAGTTGTAGCTAATCATCGTTTCTGTTCTATAGGAACGGCAAACCACACGAGAAAGCCAATCCCCTAGTCGTAGATCGGCTTCGTCAGATTTTGGAGCCAACCCGCACAGAGGAAGAACACGAGCTCGAATTGCTCGAAGATCAAGACACGACGTGGTTTGGGTACGGTCGCGATGCGTCAAATCACCCCCAGCTATACGACTATGGGCGCTTTGCGGCCATCATGGCCGAAACCCATACTGAGGAGACGGGCGAGCGCTATCCCCAGCTAGCATCCTTTATAGGCGAAACAGGTATGCATGATATAGTTACATGGAGAAAGAGATGCACTAGTCTTAAAAGCCCGTACTGATGCCGTTGACTTACATAGGTGCTGGGAAAAGTACACTGATCAAGCTACTGATTGACCGCCAAGACTTGACTTCACCGCAAGGGTCCAAGTACTATTCCCCAGTCACATCGTCTAACCAGGATAGAATCTCGACTACTGGCGACGTGCACCTCTATGCCGATCCGTCTACACTCTATGCGACTAGCCCCTTGCTTTTTGTAGACTGCGAAGGTCTCAGTGGTGGCGAAGCTGCGCCTAAACAGCTAAGACAGGACTCATCATCGCACTCGGCCGCGAGCTACTCACGACGATATACCGCCCCGAGGAAGCTAGAATGGGCGCAAACGCCGCAGACTCAGAAACGCGAGTTCGCTGTCGCCCAATTATACCCGCGCATCCTCTACACATTTAGCGATGTGGTGGTTTTCGTGTTGCGGAATCCCCGTTCGTTCGAGTCTACCGTGCTGCACAAATTGATTAAATGGGGTGCTGCTTCTATAGATAAATCGATCAATCAACCTGTTCTTCCACACGCCATCATTGTCCTCAATGCTACCGATACCAATGTCGACGAGAAGGAGTGGGATATCTCAAAGGCTACGCAGATGCTCCTATCTGACATCAGCGATGCCATCCGACGGGAACCCATCCTTCAGCAATATGCCCAGATCTGGCGCCAAAGGGGGAGGCGCCTGAATTCGACCAAAGAGCTCCTAGAATGTTATTACGCTTCGATCAGTGTTGTCAGAGTTCCTTACAAGGGGTCGTATAGTAAGTCACGACTTATACTTAACAAAACATCCAACACATACAGTAAACGTTATATGGTCACCATCGCCTGCTGAAGAGCAACCTATCTCAGTTTCATGGGCATTTTAGAATGAAATAAATTATACTAACCTTTCTATTCTAGTGTTAATGAACGAGCAGGCTGGCAAACTTTCAGAGCTCATCAAAGACCGATGCGACGCAGCGCACGCAAAGAAGAAGCAAGTGCGCATGCTAGCTAACACGGAGAAACTTCAATTCTATCGTAAGCAAGCCTCGGGGTCATTTCTACTCGTTTCAGTGGCTTCTATAGTCCTGTTTTGAAACATGTATCTATCATTCTTGAAGCGATAGTGACTAACTCCGAGTAGTTCAAGCGTCCTTCGACCACTTTACTCGAGATTTGAATACGCCGTTCGATTTTGTCAAGGAGATGCTTCGTCATAGTCCTGCCTCCCGGAATTTCGAAGGGAATATTCTGGGTCTCGCATTATTAATAAAAGAAAACGCTCTTCACACATCTATTCGCAATGATGCCGAGCAGATTTTTCGGGCAATTGGACCGATGATAGCATCATGCGTGATGCTTGACGCTGTTCGGCAGAAACTCCCAGGTAGGCCTAACCACGCTAACAAAACCCCAGTCCTTGATTGACTAAGGGAACGGATCATAGGAACTATCAGCCGGCTATTGGATGATCGGTATGCGAAGTCGTGCATTGGGGCAATGCAGACGTTTGCGGGACTTTATTGGCCCTGCAACTTCCACAGCTCGGTGCACGGCGAGCTTGGCCAGTGCTGTAATGTCAAGTTAGGACATAATCCCAAAGGGCATCAGAACAAGCAAGGCAAAATCATCGGCCATGGAGAGTACCAATCCGATTTCAATGTTGCGGCATTCCAACCCGAGTGGGAGAAGCTCATAAGAGCGAGCCTAGTTCAGGTGCAGAGTGCCAGCTCTCAGTTAGCTCACGAGTTTCCGGACAGATCCGAACTCGAAATCGCCGCCTTGCTGCATCAAGAACGCTTGAATGAGTTGTATTCTAACAACTTAGGCTCTGCGCTGAGCTTCGTCAGCTACTCATCATGCCTCTGTTGCTTAAGGGAGCTCCCAGAGTGTGCGTTGCCCTGTGGCCATGTCCTCTGTCTTCCATGTATAGAGATATACGGACATAGAACATCGAGAACGACGATCGAGATCAGCCGATGCCCAATACACGTACGTGACGTGATCTCGAGTCCGCCTTGGGTTGTTGTCACAAAACCGCGATATGCCGGCGCCCGAACCCTATGCCTTGATGGGTATGCCACTCTTGACCAGCAACAGACTCGAGGACTATGCTAATGCGTCATGACAGAGGAGGAGTCCGCGGAATTGTTCAGCTTCATGTACTTCGCGAGCTTGAGAAAATACTTGGCTCTGATCTTCCGATTCAATTGTTCTTCGATTTAATCGTAGGCACCGAGTAAGTTCGGAAAGCATACACCGACCCCCTATAATTCCCTACTAATGCACATAAAAGCTTCGGTGGTGTCATCGCTATTGCGCTTGGAGTGAAGAAATGGTCCGTCACCTCTGCGATAGAGAAATTTAAGGATCTCTGCCACGAGGCTTATATCGCTCGGGGCGTATCTAAACTGCCGTTTTCGGGAGCAATCTCAGTCTTCTATCACAAAAGTATGTATAAACACCAGCCTCTAGAAAGCGCTTTCCGTCGGTACCTGTCGGAGCAACCCCTTTTTGGGGCGACATCCCATCGTTCCTCACATATGGCCTCGACAAGAGTTGCCGTCACTGCTACATCGGTAGCAAATCGCCAAGACGTCGTCTTCGCCAACTACAACCGCCCGGATCTTCCTGATAAAAGTAAGTCGACGTCGCGCTGCACTCGCGCTCACTCTATTAATTAGTAACTTTCTAGAAATCCCGTACTATTTTTCTCGATCGGATACGCCAGCTAAGGAAATACGGATGTGGGAAGCGTGAGTGGCACTCTTTCACGTGTAAATGAAGGCGAACTAATCGTAATCCCACAAGCGCACGAGCAACGACGGCTACAGCCCCTCTGTTCTCACCATACAAGAAAGCCGAAACCGAAGCCGAGTATGCTAGTGGCGGAATGCGGAGCATGTGTCCAATCCTCGCCGCCCACCACGAAGCGAAATTAGTCTGGAAAGACGTTGCTGATTCACCACCTGATCTGGTGTTGTCCGTCGGCGCTGGCCGTAATATTGGCGATAATTCGAAAGGGGAGCTTAAGAGCTCCATGTCACTGTATACTGCAACCAACGAGTCACTCGGCACGGCCAACCTTCCAAGTGCGGTGATCCGGCAAGGCCGGGGCGGATTGGGGAACTACAAGCGGCAGAATCCCCCAGGGCCGATATCACCGGACCTCTTCTCTCATAGAGGCGCCACGAGAGGCTATATCGTACGGAACCCGCAGGCGCCGATGCTCTTGACATTCAACAATCCCATCTCAGGTCAGACAGATCGCCTTAATGACCCGCGCGTGATCGAGAAGACTTGGAATAGCTTCTTGTCTTCTCACGTCTCGCAGAGTAAGTCTATCCGCCAGCGGTATCGACGTATCTGTCCCGAGCTCTTCTCGAAATTGCCGAAGTTCGACGATGTGGCGAGACTCGACGAGGTTGAACGGGAAGCCCAAGAAGTACTGCGACAGAATTCGGCGGAACTTGTTGAAATCGCGCATAGGCTTGTGGCAAGCACGTTTTTCTTTGAGAAGGACATGGCAAGTGTTAAGCAGAAGGCCTCTGGGTTTACGTGCACTGGTTTGTCTCTCTTCTCTATTGTTTCTTGCGCTACTTGATATTACGAGATACTAAGAATATTCCTAGGATCAATATACTGCAGGTTCCGCCCGTATTCGCCTGAGATTAAGGCCCTGGCCTGGTTCCTCATCTCGCTCCTCGACGGCGATTTCGAGCCTTACTTCCTTCTAGAAGAAGAGGACGAGGATACTGCAGCTGTAAGCTTCTCCGTCACCCACACTATCTCACCAATGTTTCCTTAAAAGTACGGCAACTGATCTTGACAATAATAGTGGCCAGTCCGCCAAATCGTGCTCACGGACACGGTGCTCCACGACATGCACATACAAGGCAACTTCCAGCTCGAGCAGATACGCATCAACGCCGCACGCGAAGACTCCGAGGTCAAGATATCTCTCTGTCTTCAAAGCACACCGTATCCGAGCGGTGTCCACGGCTTGCCAATTAGCGGCTTTCCGAGACGTCTGATGTCCGAAGATGGTAGCGGGGTACATCAAGCTGGTGAGTAAAAAGACAAAAGCCTCTATACATACTCAGGATCCACTAACACTTGGCTAGTTATATCCATGAACAGCCGATCAACAATCCAACGGAAACCGAGTAATATCAACACTGAGGTTGCTAATTCAGTTAACTCGCCGACTACGTCGACTTTCTCTTTTACGGCGTCTGTACGCGAAACACCGATCAGCCCGCCTTTCAGCCACGCTTCGTTTGAGAAGCTATCGTTGGGACGCAATACGGATGATTTGCCAGAGCTTGAGGGCTGAATTCCCTTTTCTTGTCTGAGAGACAGACTGCTTGTATAATACCCATTTGGAGAGGCTGTTATGAGAATTTTCAGTTTGGTTACTATTAGGTAATGAATGAGCTGACGTCCTACTTGTATTATGGTCACTGTGTTCCCGTATTTGATCACGGGTTTCCTTATATACTGTTTACGCCTCATGGCGTACTTGTCTGAAACATACATTGAATCCTTGGGTTGTAGGAAGTGAAACTAAGTGATACATGCGTACTGCCAAATCCTTTGAAGTAAGCCAAAATACGCCACACATCAACGTCTGCGTCAGCCCATCCCCGCATTCATCGACATCAGCTGTTGACCGTCGCTCCAGCTCTTACGGGTATTTCTAGGAGGAAAACTCCAATTATATCCACCTCGCATCAAGAAAACCTACTTAGACTACTTGTTCTTCCTCATCCACTCGTCATTAATGTCTTGATAATCAGGCGCCAAGTACGCCTCCGTCATCTCGGCAAGCCAGCCCTTCTTGCGATGCGGGTTGAGTCCCAGATCGCGCTGCAGAAGGTCTAAATACGGGACAGCATCGAAGACGAAATTGGGATTCTTGTTGCCCCAGTCAGTGGGATAGCGCCACTTCCCCCAGCGGTTAAGCAGCACGGTGTCATACTGCAGTTTCTTGAGCGCGGCCTTGTCGTCCACCGCGGCCGCGGGGTCGATCGCCAGCTTGCCCTGGAAGTACGCGCTGATCCACAACCCCGCCATGTGCGCCGCGACGGCGTTGCTGAAATTCGATATCATGCCTGTGAAGGCGATGTCGCGGCTGCGCAGGAATCGCGGCGACGCTGGCACGAGGAAGTGGTACAGCATGTACGGTGTCAGGGGCGCGCAGGGCGTCACCTCGTCCTTGCTGTCGATGCCCTTTTGCTCCGTCAGGGGGACGTAGTTCTTGTTCCAGACAGGCTGACGCTCTAGGCGTGGGAAGCGGCGAAGGATCTCCTCGTCGGCCCGTTTGATCAGATCCGGCTGGTTGGCGAGGTCTTCGGTTGATGCGCCGTCTGCCCACCTGTGAGGTATACCGAGCTCCTTTTCAATTCCCTCGGGGAGGAATTTGATTGGTGGTACGTGCTTCCAGCCTGTGTTCGCGATGAATACGTCAGATTCGAACTCCGTGCCGTCCGCGAGATGCACCTTGCCGGGACTTAGGTGGTCAACTTCGCCAACATGGACATCAATCTTGTCGCCCTTGACCAGCTCCAAGATGTCTGTCTCATAGTTCAGAATACTGAAGCTTGCGCCGGTGAACATGGCCTCAGTCCAAGGCTTCAGCTTCGCCGTGTCGGGGTGCGAGTCGTATTTGTTCAGCGTCATGACATCGCCGCCGAGGATTTTCCAGAAAGTGTCGACGATGGCGCGGCCTATAGCAGTGCCATGGTAGAAATTCCGAATCCCCGAGTAGCCGTCGGCATCACCCCAGATGCACGGACTAAACCAGGTTAAGAGGCGCGTGTCTATAGTCATGTTAGAGAGGACATCACAGCTGCAATGAAACACAGGCGATACGAACTCGCAAGCCCCTCAATCCATCTCTTCAATGGCGTGACATAGGGAGGGGCCATCCAACATGGGCCATGGCCAGTAGCTGTTCGCTCAGTTAGCTCATACACTAGGAGACGGCGATAGAATAGGCGAGGCATACATCGGATAACCCAGTTGACCTTCACTCCAGCAGTCGCATATGCATAGGCAGCATCCCAAGCGAATTTGGTAGCGCCAAATACAGTAACAGCTTTGGCGGTCTTCAGGGTGTCGCTATTCTGCTGGAAATGCTTCCCATGAAAGATTCTGCCACCAAACACCTCTTGGCCCTCGAAATGGGGCAAGAAGGGCTCAGAAGTAAGCCCCGTCGCAAGGATAAGTCGTTTCGCGAAGACCTTCTTTGTCGCATTCGGGCCAGGAGTGGCAAGCGTCAAGATCCAACCCCCATCTTTCGTCTCCTGGTGTTCCGCAGACACCACCTTCGTGTTGAGGTGAATTGAGTCGCTAATTCCACTTTCCTTAGCGAAGGCCTTGAGATAGGTGTTGATGGCCTGGCCTGTCATGTGCTGGCCAACCTTGACATCGAACTTCCCGGGGCTCATAGGAAAGCCCGGATACTCGTAGTTCCCCAAGAGATTATTGCTCTTGAGGCCCGGGTATAGGCGTTCGTCGGCCCACGTGCCACCCAATGATGATTGGCCATCATAGACAGCCAGTGACCGATCTGGCTGTGTGGCATGGAATTGACCTGCGGCGGCTAGGCCGTACCACCCTACCAAAGAATTCAGCTAGGTATTCTTCACCGAAGATCACGGCCCAGCCATTGTCTGGGTTTGGAGCCGACATCACAGCATCCAAGCCAAGAAAGTGAGACACCGGGCCGAGCGAACATGCAATGAGGAGATGGGGCTCACCAGCGCCGATTACCACGCAGTCGAAGTTCTCCATAGCATACCAACGAGTAACCTCTCGCTAGCTGCTTAGTCCTTCCTCTACTTCACAAAAAGACCCAAAAGACCCAAAAGAAAAATAAAAATGAACGAATAAACGAATAAAATGAAAAGGTGCCGCTTCGAAACGAGAATGGTCAGTTGTGCAACATTACCGGGTCGGCAGAAACAAAAGCAAACGTCGGTGCTCGAGGGTTTGGAACGTCAAAGAGTTTCATAGGGTGAGCAAACAAAGAAATTCCCCTGAATGAGGACCGAGATGCGGCTAGGGCCGTGGAATGGACACAGTAGACGCGGACTGTCCTGTCCTCCCATGGCTAAAGTATAGGTATTTGTATGGTGCGTTGCAGTCGAGAAACGGTGGGTATAGACTCTGGCGATGCAAGGGCGCCATTGGAGTACGCACTAGGCAATATTGAAGGACGAACTGCCCTGCTGGGATCCCACTCCTCAACGCTGGGCGTATGGCGGGGTTGTGTTGTAGTCGGGCGAAGCTTGGACCGGGCTTATGGGGCATGTTACAGGTATCGTCGCTGAGATCGATCAATCATAATGATCAGAAGGGGTCCTATTCAGGGCAAACACGGTGATGGTGAAATCGCATGGTTAAGCTAGCTATCCACGGCTCCACATAGGACGCATCCTTAACTACTAGTAGATCAGATAGATAGCCTAATAAGTAGTTAGACTAGGTCTGGGGTTAGTATGTGAATATTAAACTACCCGGAAGTGGGATATCTTAGCACAACGTGTTTAGAAGATCACGAAAATATCGAACGTATTAAATCTGCAGATTGACGTGCATAAACACAAAGCTACCTAGGTAAGCAATACCAAGATTAGGTTGGTAACTATGTCGAGCACTAAGACGGTTCTTGTCATCATTGGTAGTCTTGGCGCACTTAGGCAAGTATGTAAGACCCGGATCGTGACCCATGATATCGCTGCGTCGAGTTGCGCACATGCTTGCGTAAAGATGGAGGGGAGATAGTAGTCTTAAACGATCCAATCCGATCTGAGATAATGCCCGACTTGCTGCACCCTCCTGCGTTCTGTCGAACCATTACGCTAACCGGGCCTGTAAGGGAAAGGCTCGGCACGCCATTTCGGATTCCGTGATGCAGCAGACTTACACAATGCCTTCGCCCCCCGGTTCCATTCAGCGGCCTATCCCGGTCACAATTTGCATGTGTAGCGCATCTTTCAAGGGAGTGCCTGGGAGGCTCTCGAGATATGGGTGACATGGCGTAGTGTAACCGAAATGCCACTTGCCGTCTAGATTCTTGGGCGTGATGTCGATCGCATCTCAGCTCTTGGAGGTGATGATGTTTCTTAAAACCATTGCCCCCGTATGTGCCGTCCTACTGCCCTCTACTCAACCTTCCCGGGCCCAACTCTTTAAACCGCCTTAGCGTCGACCGCTTGCTCATGTGCTCTTTACTATTCTAACGCTTTCCCATTCTCGCCTTAGACGACGATCCCGTATATCGGTATGTCGACGGACCAGGCGGCAGCGGCGGCGGCAGAAGCCGCCGCCAAATCGGCAGCCAGTGCCTTTCAGGAATTTGTCACAGAGGATTTTACGCTATTTGCAGTCGGCTTAGTCGTCACAATAACAAGAACCTTTGCTCGGGTTAAGCAAGTTGGGTTTAAAGGATTGCAGGGCGATGACTATCTAGTCTGGCTAGCGATGGTGTGTTCAGCTCTTTGCTCTTACTTACACTAGTCTGTATGCATGGTTCTTTACTAAACGCTATACCCCCCATCGCAGTTAATATACGCCGCCGAGACGGCTCTGGCTTATTCTGTTGGTGCTGTGGCCATGGGACTGGCTAACAATGGTATGACGGTCGAACAACGGCGGGAACTTGACCCAAATAGTGCTGAGTATCACACGAGGTATGTCATCCCGCTTATACTAGTCCACGCGTCTGTGCGTTACCTAACTCTGTTCGTATTCAGAGTGACGGGATGCAAGATCCAGCTATCCGGGTGGTCTACATACTCTGCCCTTCTGTGGACCCTTAAAGCTTCGCTGCTGGTGTTCTATATTCGGCTCACGGTAACTATATCCCAATCTCCATTCGGTATCAATGTTTGCTAAGTGTTTGTCTATTCAAGTCCGGGTTGGGACGAAAGTACCTCCGTCGTATATATATTGGCTTTGCTCTTCTTGCCGCTACTTATTTATCCGCTACATTGAATCTTTTCCTGGGCTGCCGTCCCTTTTACAAGTACTGGCAAATCAACCCAGATCCAGGCGGTAGGTCTATCAGCCTTTTTCATCTTAGTCTGATATACAGTAGGCTAACCTCCATCCTTGTCAGATGGCTGCCAACCCGCCGTCTCTACCCGGATTGTTTGGGTATATGCCTCCTTGAATATACTCTCCGACCTGTATCTCCTTTCGATCCCAATACCAATGCTTTGGAATACTACATTGGCACTCCCTAAAAAGCTGGGATTGATCGTCCTGTTCAGTGGTGGAGTCTTCATTATTGTTTGTGCCCTAATACGGGCCGTCTTGATTGTCACGGTAAGCTTACCTCATCATGGTATCCGAGGATCCGAGGAAACCGGCGGACATTCCGCTAACACTTCCCGACTTAAGGATCCCATTGGAGGTGCCCAGACTGCCGGTTCCTGGGCCGTTCGCGAGACGTTCGTCGCGGTGATTACGACCAATCTGCCTATGGTCTTCCCGCTTATCAGTGGGTGGCTGAAGCCTATCTTAACTAGCTTGGCTCGATCTATGCGCAGCGGTAGCTACGAGAAATCAACAGACGGGAAATTCAGGAGAAGCATTGCTACATTCGGCGGGGGAAACGCCCAGAACAGACAGAATCGAGCCCCTCGCACTGCGAACCCTTTGACCGGGCTCACCTTCACGGAGAGCGAGGAGCGCATGATTAGCCAGGGCCAGGTCAAGTTGCAAGACATACAAGCAGGCAGCTCTCCGCCGGGCGCTGCACCGCTGAATAATACCGATGACAACAGCGATGGCATTAGGAAGGATGTGGAGATTGCTGTGACGTCGGTGCCGACGGATGAGGAGCGGCATAGCCCGGGGAGCTTTGCTTTTGCCACCGGTCCAATGAGGAAAAGCCCCAGCACCCGGCTTCCCAAGTAGAGGGAGATCTATTTGGGATATGGATGATGGGGAATGAGGCGCGCCATGTTGTTTTGTCACGGTGTACACGATAATGCGATGTTGAATGATGCTACTGGCTAGCGCTCAGAAGACGGACTGTTCTAAGCTTGGACAGGCCACTTTTATGTATTATATTTTTCCCAGTAGCGAAAAGTGAATAATTGGAACTTTGTCGAAAATAATCTGCACCGTTTGCTTATCTCGACATATAGATCTCGGGACGATCTGTTTAATGATCTTCCTTGTAGCCTACGAATGCAATAGGGGATTGCTGAGGTGTCTCCATGCTATCCGGCACCAGACACACTTTTCACTTAGATTCTTTTTCTGCATGGTAGATCCACGGCAACAGCAACGACTGGCTCGGAATGATCCCATCCCAGGTACCAGGATGATTGAAGATAGACACCTTAGTACATCGTCGATTGCAATATCAGGATTTTTTTTTTGTAGATGCAATGGAACGTCGTGCTGTAGCATGGCCCCAACGTAGCATTATCTCACCTATTTCCTATCTGCGACTTTCTTTCTGATCATTGGACCCTGCGGCCGCGTGGCACAACCCCGAGTCCAGGCTCAGCGAAGAACTCATCTAAAAAAGAAAAGATGCATATGCATGGGCACAGTGTCATTTGCGGCAGAGAAACACAGTTCTACTATCGCATGAATAACACGGTACTGCGTCTGCTTCAATGCGACCAGTAATATGTTCCTCGTCACAATTGTGGCTGATGAAGGCATATGCAGATAAGACAGCCTCCGGCTGTTATACTCCTCATTTCCCAGGGGGCCGTCAGCCCCGAATACTACCTACTGCATCTTTCCCCAGAGTTTTACAGCAGATAATCACAGCGTAGTCATGTAAGCAGAGTTCCTATTAGGACCTTTTAGTCCTTGCTCGACATCGGTATCTGATTCCTACAGATATCTATTGGCCACTCATATACTACAGCCGGTAGCATCAATTACGGACTCTCGTCTAAAGGTGTAGTCTTCCTTTGATGTCTTTGGCTACATCAAGAAGACATCGAAATCAAATACGCCGTCAGGTAAGGCAAGAGCCCAAAACTAGTATATAAGTTCAAGCGAAATCGTTGGGTTTCGCCTATCATGGCATAATAGGCCGTATTATTTTAAGTGATAGTGAAGATCAATAACTTCTAGGCTTTATAACTATGCAGTAACAGGAATTCTTAAATGCATTTTAAGTTACATCTACCAGAGGTTCTACTAGGGGAGGCGATATCTCAGCGTCTTTAAGCACAAGTCGTTTTCAGGTGTAATAGTCTGCGGTTGGTGAGATCCCTGCTCAATTGTATTTGGCACTTAACCTTTTTATATGCTGTTAAATCTAGTTATCTAAGTATCGCGAGTTTTGGTTTCACGAAGTCTTGATCTCCTCGATGGAACTCTATCATAGCTATGTCTCCCCGTTAGGAATCCTACTCTCGGCACATACGACGTTGGCCCCTTGGAGGGGACCCGCAACTAAGCCAATATCATAAGATGGCAGTGCACATTAGGAAACGACCATTTCGTAAACCGAAAGCTGCCTTCTTATTTAGAGCCAAGCATCTGCTTTCCGAGAGCATGCACAGAGACGGCTTAAAACGACACTTATACTTGGCGCTTCCCGCTTCGTTGTGAGAGGTTAGCTATCAAGAAGCGAAGTTACGGAACAAAACGATCCCGATAGCCAACTCTTAATAAGGAGATAGGCTGGCCTGATCGAGGGTGTGAGTGAATTCGTCGCTAGACAACCGCAGTAAGTCTCTACCACACCCAATAGCCGGCTGAGGAAAGGCGGGTTTCATACGTATAATAACACGTCGAGCATCAATAACAGGTCAGATCGGAGACAATCCAGTGGGTCAACAACCAGTTATTGCACGGGTCGGTGATAATTCCAAATGCCCCAGACGCCGCAGTGCGGTCGGCATGTGAGACACTACCGCCTGCTCTAGTCCGGCCCCGGGGGAAGTGCGGGAGTCAGCACCCTCCCAGTGGGCTTCAACTCTCGGTTTCTTAACGTCCTACACCCAACAGCAAGTTCGCAGGTTTCGGGCATGTATCAAAATATTTTCGGATAGTCGCCTCCGATTGCGGCTACACTGTACAGTCTAAGTGAGAGAAGTGTACAGAGCTTCTTCATAGTCTCACCATAGTCAAGCTGCCTTGGTATAGTATGTCTCAGCCTTAAGCAGTATGGCTTTGTCTCAGGTCCATGTGACAAGTAAGGTCGCTTACCCCTGAATTCTAATAATAGTTAGCATGTTTTTATTGCATCTTTATTTTCCGAACTAGAGGAGGTATGCATATGAGCCCTAGTTTAACGCGAAACTCAACCCTAATTTTCCCCCTAGAACCATTATCTTGCGCAACATTCGTGCCGCCCGGGGGTTAAGTCCGTAGTTAATTCAGGCGGCGTTCGGCTTGGGATTCTGCTCGAACAGTCAAAGTGTGGTCGGACGGACACTACGTGTTAACGGGCTATGATGTTATAAATTGTATGGCCGGATACTTTTTTGTATAATACTAACGTTTCTTTTTTATACCTCGTTCCTAAGTTAAAAAAAAATTAGTAAAAAGAGGCCTTTGGCTAAAAACCTCCTGCCAAAATCTCGCTTACCTTTGACTAAATATGCCATTTAAAACTCTCGCGCTAATAATAAAATTCTATTGGTTATGTTGAAGCGTAATGTTTTTTATGAAGCCCCATTCTTCCCGACGGTCACCCCGGCCGCTTGGGGTTTTCACCCACTCCGGGCGAGGGGATTGTTTTTGTTCTTCCGAGATTAAGAAATCCTCGCCGCCATACTCGGATGCCACTGAGCCTCTGTCATGGCCAAGATGTAACGACCCAGGTTTTAGAGATCCGATAGAGTGACCGAGAGTCTCTCTACCTATAGTGTTATCCGCCAGGGCCATGGACTCGCCTTCCTCGACATCGTAAACCTCGTCCTCGCCCTCGCCATCTTGCCACGGGATTGATTTGAGTGCCAGATACTGTAGGTGATGACCGACGTGTTCCTCGATGCTATTCATAGGTATCTTGTCGCAGAAGGGGCAAGCCTCGAATACTACCTCGGCGGTTTCGCGGCAAGCTTCTATGATCGAAGGCAGCATATCGGGGCTGAATATACCTGGGTGCAATTGATCCATGTGTTGCATGAGTCCTTCCTGGGAGCAAAATTCAACCACATCGTCATCCTCTAGGGGGCAGGTCCACTTGACGAGATGCTCGGACCTCATGTGGTGCAGCCACTCCTTGCTGGATGAAAAGAGACTGTATGGCTGATCGCACCTATCGAGTAGACAGACGTACGAGTCAAGATCCTGCTGGACGTGCTTACTGGAGAGGCTTCTGAGTTAGAGACGGAGAACAAAAGTATACATGATCATACATGTCGGACAAAGTTCGAGGGGGTTGTGACACAGTTCAGACGACTTACGACCATAAGACAGGATTGCTGCCGGTCTTGCTTGGGAGGATCATACAACAAAGTTCGCAGGTGAAGCTTGATTCAGTCTGGCATCTTTTCGGTGGCGGTGGTAGGGGCATCTCAGCATCGTGGCTGAGGGCCGCTGACTTAGCGGTGGGTGCGGTCGACGGGGCATAGTATCTCGACCGGTCCGGCTCCGTCCCCGCGGCTTTCGAGAATAGACTTGGGCTCTCTTCTATCGGGCGATTTTCAGTTGTTTCCTGCTGCTTGCTAGTGTCTGAAGCAGGAGACTGGTTATCTTTGGACTGGACTTCCGTCTCGGCAGCGTTTTCTAGACAGGCGGACTGGTCTTTATGCTGATATTCTCTCTGTTGCTTCCATCCCGTTCCATAGAGATCTCTACAGTATAGGATACGTCGATAGCGTTCGACCATTGTGCGGGCCATTCTGCTCTTGAGCTGTTCAGATAACCCAGGGAAGTCGCGAGCTACAACCCACGCGAAAAAGGCGCTGAGGCCGTCGGAATCTACACCGGGAGGTTTGTAGCTCTGAGCGCGGAGATTTTGATTAACAACACTCGCTTTGCGCAGAATATTGGACAAGCGGTGGAGCCAGTCGATGCTGGTGTGAATCAACTCAAAATCGTTTTCGAAGTTTAGTATCCCGGGTTTAGGAGCAGCCGGGACAGCGCCCACCTTATCCTCTGTACCTTCGCGTGACAGGGTCGAACCCGAAGCCTCCAGGTCGGCATCTGATGCCGGTTTCCTAATTACCAAAGTTTTCCTAACTTTCTTGAAAGCAGAAATGTATGACTGCAGTCGTGAGCACACGGCGCCGACTAACGATTCCACGAGATCTAGCTCTTCTGGAAGTTGCCTGAGACGATAGTCTAGAGACGACTGGCCTTCTGCAAAAGCAGCTGCATTCACGGCCCAGATGCGGAACCTGTCTCTCTCGACTATGAGCAGGGCATAGTCTGTGGCCGCTTTGTCCGGGCGGGTACGAGCGATAGCATCTGAGACTGAGCTGGTAACCTGGAGGGCAGATGCAAATAGATCGAGGCATCTTCCTGCTGCCTGCCGGACCGGGCTGTCCACGATCTCCCCCGATGCGCTTCCCATGGTATTGGATTCAAGGATGAGGAATCGGGACTACGTATAAGGTCCGGACTGATGGGGTCTAACGGTTAGATCTCACGTCCCAAAGTGAGGGATAAAGCTAGGCACTGTGGCTGTGCTTGGCTTCTTTAGAAGCCTGCTTAGATAGAAGAATCCTCGTCAGAAGTGACTCCTCATCAGTCAAGGGTGAGAAGAAGGTGATAGATCCCAAGTTGATCATGGATTCACAATGTTTATAGCACATGACTTAGCAAGTATCGGCCTTTTTGGCATACGGCCTTGCAAGTTGGGCCAGCCACCTTTTCAGATCAGCCATGATTCGCTCCCCTTGCACCGCATCGACAGCACAGTCATGCCAGTTGGCGCCTACACACATCCCCCGGCCAGCAACGCTGACTAGGGCAAACTCGATAGCGGCAGTAGGGACCTCGGCGCTGAGGCCAAACTGCGCTCGGTCGATCGACCACCTCTGGCCTTCATCGGACTTGGCGTCGCCTCCAGTTGGCGACTGTGTCGCGGTGGTGCTCATCCTTGTTGATATGTTGCCGTCCAGCACACCGATGTTGGTCACCAGCCACGAGAATTGGCGCGTCTTTTTCGTCATGCCCCTCACCGTCTGCTGCCAATCCATGACGTACTTGAGCACCCCAACCAAGTCGTTTCGCAGTCCTCCTTCCAGCTTGTCCACTATCTCCAGCCGATTTCGTGCTGATGCGGCCCAGAGCTCGCGTTGGAGGTCAGCAGGCAGATTTCTTCCCTCCCTAGCGTCGGCCGGCAGCTTGGAACGAATTCGCGCCACTAGCTTTGTGTCGTATCTATGGGAAAGCTGAGTCACGTAGTTGGACACTGCTCTATCAGATCGAACCCACGGAGCGCCTGACGCGGCCGGAGGCAGATTCCGGCGGTGGTCCATAATAGTGGAACTTTGAAACGCTAGGGCGGCCGTATTGTCGAGGTATGATGAGAAGGCAATAAGCGCCAATCCGTTTAGTAGGCCGGTGATGGTAGTCTTGTTCTGTCGGCAGAGGTCAAGGATCGTAAGCAGAGATACGTTATCTATGAAAAAGGACCGGTACTGGGTTTTGTACGGAGAGGGCCTAATTGGGCACCAGGTTGCTTGGGATACATCCCGATTCAGATACCGGGGACGATATTTCTCCCAGAACACCTTCGCGAGGTGTTTTAGATCTACTGGGAGACTCTTTAAGCTCTCGATTGGGTCTGGAAGCAAGGGGCACGCTTCAGGTAGTCTAAAGACATCGCCGTCCAAGCCCGCCCGCTCATATACTCCGTTCCCAGCGTTATTGAGCATCTCGAGAAAGTCTTCATGGAATATCTTGGCGCCCACACCGTCGAATTGGGGGTGATTCCAAGTGAGTAGGACCTCCATTACAGGAGCATTCCCTTGCCGAATGACGGTGATCTTCCAGTCCGGCTGCTTAATGGAAGGGTCCGGGAAACGATCATCGAGCTGAACGCGAAAAGTGTTCTGGGTCGTTTGTTCAAAGTCGTCATGCTCTTCGATATAAAGCCATTTTACATGTTGCCTTAAGTCGAGTTTCTGCAGCTGGATCCACGAGGGAGTCTTAGAAATGGCATCCATCATGCCGACTTGCAGCATTGGATGTCTCAAAATGGTGTCCACGACAGCGGCCTGAACCACCTCCTCCAATTGGGTCCGCGACTCTGTCGGTGTGAGACGAGTCGGGATTGCATAGCGACAAGAGAGAGCAGTGCCACGGTACTGGTCCAGTAAATACATGGCCAGGTGGTAGGTCTCGCTAGACACATGGCCGTTGGTTAAATGCCCCGAGGTGCCACGCCAATATACAATAACAGGTGCTTACTTGATTCCGAATTTGCGTAGCACAGTCGTCTCTGTGTCATGGTTCAATCTGTTTGCCATGGTTCGTTGCTGGTGTGGCGATTAAAGAAGAGACGGAGATGATAAATACTTAATTCCTGCCAGACCGTACGTGCAATGGGTATCGTCGTGATAGCCTCGATTCGAACTTGGCGACATGAGATCAAATCGAAGGGGAGGAGAAATTAGCGGGTGGTTCTATCCCTAGAACGAATATACTTTAAAGCTTGCTTTTCAATGTACTTACTGCACCTCTTCACTCGATATTACTGATCACATCTTTGGTTTCGTTTTTTTTCTCGTTCTATGTATTATCACTTGAACGCGCGTTTGTGATAACTCACGGTTGAAATTATTAATCTTACATGTTTTATTCTATGGAACGACAGTTAGTGTAGGTTACGCCTGATTTTCTGTTAATCTTTCTATATATAGCTTCACCCCTTGCTTAAACAAGGTAGCCGGACTGGTTCCTAATCATGTTTTTCTACCCTATGAAACCCCTCAAATTGACTGAGTCTTTAGGCAGCGGTTAAGTCTTATGTGAGATTTTTAGAGGCGTTTATGTATTACCCGTTCCAATATATATTCCCACGTAAAGAATTATCAAGACAGGACACTAAACCGGGCTATGTACATATCGAGACGACCTGATTACACTTCAACGTCTAGCTTAATTATAAGCTCGCCTGCAACCAGGTGCTCCAGCGGGCTTTTCAATATACTTCGCCGCAGACCTTTATGTCATATTATAGTATGTATATATATATATATATATATGTGTCACGATCTTGACTACTTACGACCACATACCCACGCCTCCAAGGTACAGAACAAAGAGGCAGTTTGTATATAGATATCCAGCTATTGGAAGTAGTAGTTAGGGTTCCTCGTGCATCAACAAGTATTCATGACCTACCCATACATTGCCATTCGTACCTAGAAGCCCGTGACAATATGTGTGTGTATGTGTGTGTGCATCAAAAAAAACGAGATCCCTCGGCAACTTGACCTTGAATTATAACCTAAGGCATACTCACGCTGGCCATTGAGTCCGGCGGCGATGCGCGCCTACATATGATAATTTCACTTAAGACCGGCTCCGGAATTCTTATTTAGACCCTTGAATGCACATTTATACCGAGAACATGCGAACCCTCTTGTAACGGTCCGAGGGAGGTAGCATTCCGATTGATGGGTTCCGGCAACCCACTTTACCGGATTTAAACCAGATTAGACAGATACCCATCTTAGCAGGGAAGATAGTACCACCTGCTATACGCGGTCGATGGAACTTCTCAGGTTACAGCACAGGGTTGACATTCGGATGTAGAGAATCTGTCCATCTCTACCTTTCGTGTGAAGTACAGTAGATATACCAACTAGTGATCATCTCTCAGTTGAATCCATCATTTTCTTTCAAATAGGCCACAGTTTCTTTTATTGCTATTTCAATATGTCAACAGGCGAGCTGCCTCAACGAATCTGAGTCTCGCTCTTCCGAGCACTGTATTTCCAGATACCATTTACTAAAATGGGAATAGGTATATCAATTAGTTACTCCGCAAAGAGTACGACCCTGCTAGTAAAAACGGTTAGTCAGGCGTGGGGCAGACACAACGGTCCTAGATCATCAGATTGAGATTCAACATTTACCTAATCCGGTAACTATCGTGGCCTTAGCCTATATGTGCAAGTGTAGGCTATGTCATTTGAGCAGCTATTTAGGAACTCAAGTCGCCCTACGGCCTCCATGTTACAGTTAACAGCTACCGTATCAGTGCATACATGCATTCTACTCATCAGCGCTGTCACTGTTCCCTGTCTACCTACTGCATTGGATGGCCTTAATGGGACGTTTTGCGGAAGCACATTATCCTTGAATTCTGGAAATACCCTCACAGCGCAAGTCATGATTATAAATGGAAAGTAGCGGGACTAGATTGAATAGGAAGGACTGAATTTTCGCTTATACATTACAAGGATCCATGCTGGCGCCAGCATGTGCAATTAAGGAAATAATGAAAGAATACGGCATTCCGAGACATAATATAGAGATATAAAGAGCTTCTACCTCCGCCTCAAGATGAAAATCCATACCGCAAGTAGAGTTGCACCTGCTGTGCTAGTTTCGAAGTGATCAGCGAACACGCCGTATTAGCAATTGGTACATCTCTGTTTCCAATATGTTGCTCAGTCTGTTACTCAGCGGCGCCGTCTACGGTGGCCTAACCTTAGCTTCCACGGTGACGAGTGTCACATCCACGACTTTGACGTCGTGCTCTTATAAGTCTAGTTCCGGCGGTGTACCACCTACGCCTATCCCCACCGTTTCGACCTTGACGACAATTACGACAACCCAGACCAGTAAGTATTTCTGGCAGTCTTTGATAGACTGTCATTTCTTAATACTGTATAAAATTCTTAATTAGAGGACAGCAGTGACTGACTCGCTGATTTCGGATAGGGGCTGCGGTAACCGTCCCGTCGACTATCACCGTGACAGCCGCAACGGTCACAGTAACTCAACGCACGGCGATTGTCTACGATGCTGCTGATACGACAGTGACTGTGCCTACCTCAACCGCCGGCGTTGGGTTTTTGAGCACGGTTGCTACTGGCGTTTTCGCTGCTACTGCTTGCTCCAATGGAGCCAAACCAGTTACCGTGACGGAATGTACGTGATTACGCAACTCCCTATATTTGCACGGTAGTTCTCTACAAGTTATAGTAGTAGACCTCCCGGTTAAGGGCGTCCTTAATCTAACCCTAGCTATTTGACTACGTTTGATAGGAAAATCATTGACTCTTGCGCAGATACGGGCACATACACACCAATTTCCGGCCAGGCTACCACTATCCCGGCGACATATCCGACGCAGGCCTTCTGCAGTACGGGAGTGACGCGCTTCTTTATCTTGCTCCCAACCGTCACATCGGGTGCCGTCACGACCACAGTGACCGCGACGAGCACTATCACGTCCGCAACGACAACATCTACGTCAACTATCATTTATGGCACCCAATATACGTACTTGACAACCGTGACTGTGAGCCTAACTTCATACACTCCCCATGCCGTAACGACGACCAGCACGGTGTCATGCGCCCCGACCGTGACCCAGACGCTTGCAGCCGAGTGTGCACCAACGAACATCATCGGCGCCATCAACGGCGAGGGACTTCAATCGGGAAGATACGCCAACCGGACCTCCGTCATCTACACGCGCGAGGACCCGTGGGCCAATGATGCGAGCGCGTGCTGCCAGGCCTGCCTCGACAACGAGGGCTGTGGTGCCTCGATGGGCGGTGGTGGAGCTTGCGGGCTGTACTATACTGCTACTGAGGATGCGCAACCCATTTGTGATGCGTTCATTTTCTCGTTCACCTCGACATCTGATGTTCTCCCGGGTCAGGGGCTTCTCGTGCAGAATGGTTGTGGCACGGTTCAATACCAATCATAAGATCAAGCTCTTAGGTTCGTCGTATGTGGTTTACCTCATGTAAATACCGGCCTCGTAGAGGTATACATAAATCATTCAAAGTTTGAAGATTGCCCTGAGAACTACCTCCTCAAGTTGGTGTCGACACTGACAGAACTAACGGAGAAGATACGCAGCTTCAGAGAATGGGTACACCCGGAGGGCAGAACATCATCAATCAATTAGAGGAGTTCACGGACTATGCTATGTAGCGAGGGAGTCTGATTATTATACGAAAATAGTGGCGATAAGGGAGCAATGGCTGTTCTTTTATACTTACTAGTAACATTCGAGAGCATAAGGACCAAAAAAAAGAAGTCTGCCCATCCTTGGATTCAAACCAAGAGGCTTCCTGAAGGTTTCGTCAGTCTTATAACCTTCTACTACAAGTAGTGGATGGCGCCGGCCCAACACTGTCAGGGCGTCTTACCATATGGGCTGGTTTTTGTTGGGGGAAGGCACTGCTATTGCCGTATATAAAGAATAGGCCGGAGCAGTTGGTGTAGCGCCGACTAGATTAGGGGGCGTTTATTCGCTTTGTTAGTAAATACGTCGACAGAAATTTGTCTAGCTAAGTAGAGGTTATTCTTAGCAGGGTTGATCGACCCCTATGACTCCTTTCTACTCACCACGCCTATGAACAACCCAAATACGTCTTGCAACCGACTCGATCACTCTAGATTGGCAAGTTAGACATAGGCGGGGACTATTAGTTGAAAATGTCATGGCTTATAGAGTCCGTGAGCCAAAGCACTATGGCATCCTCGAGCGATCTGCGGGAGCTAGCACGGGTCATTTGACTCTAGATAGTAACATATACGCGAAAATTAATGTTTCTTCCATGTTATAATTAGGAAGAATGTGCTTGAGGACAGTTTCGTACCACGTCTACGGGCATGGTTCAACGTAGGCCCATCAACTAGTCTCGGGCCTAGATTCTCGACCTCTCATTCCCGCATGCTCCTCTTGCTTCTCAAGAGAAGTCCTGTGCTACTACTTGTATGCACTCTCACCGGCGGAGCTGACTTGAGTAACCTACGCCACCATGCACCTCTTGTGTAGCCATCACGTTGCGCAAAGCCTGCCGCTTGACGTGCCCGTATCCCCCAAACCCCTGTTAAAGCCTCGCTGACTCTAGTAAAATACTGCCAGAAACGCGACTAGCTTTTCTGTCGGGCTTGTTCAAGAGCTTTCTTTCGCGGTCACTAGGGATAACACTTTGGGGTACCCACCCTTATCTCTTATTCAATCGACGGAATCCGAACGCGTCGATAGATTGCGAAACTCAATGTCATTCTCTCTAGGAATATCGGGCGTGGTACTAGAGCGCGGTGTCTCGAGCGTCGCGTAACCGCTCCGTATCAGCGTGCTAGTGCTATCGTAAAGTGATTGGCTCTTACTACTGCGGTACTGCAAATAACCCAACCACCGAGAAAAGTTTCAAATTTGATTGTCTCCGAAGTCGCTCTATAAGCGGGGAGCCGATCTCGTCGGACGACTCAAACTCGGAGCGTGCAACTTCCGTCGGGGAGCTAAGTGAATGGTCGAGAACGCCGGTGCCCTTCGCATCTCGCGTGGCCCGTATGTGACAAGCTCCTGCCCTAAAATCAAGTGTGAGCATTTTTATGGATGAGAGATGCATTGAAGCGCTTTTGTGGTACTGTTATGCAGGGGTTTCTTCGCAATTCTACTGGATATTGAACCGTGAGATGAAAACTAGCATCATATTATATAATTAGAATGTTATTGTGAGGAACGAAGTAGCATGAAACAGGTAAAGCTTCTGCCACCGGATGAGGAGCAGTTTGAGATTCCTCTTCATGCCCCGTTACCTGGACTAATGGTGGGGTGAAACCGAACAGCGAATCGGAGACACAGACTCTGGAAACAAGACCTCTGGTAGACTAAACCTAAGTTCTAGAAATGGAAGGCGCCTGGTAGGGATTGGAGCTGGAGAGCCCCGGAGAGACGAGGCTTGAGAGGTACTCCCATGATATGTGATGATAGCGCTTTATTTAGCTTCATCGAGGCTGAGAGTTGACATTAATGGTGAGCCCAAAGTGTAAAAATTGAATGGGTTTGTGACTTTGGCACTATAATACAACTGTTGGTCTAGCCCATCCCCATTACAATCTCAGGTGCGTTAATGGGTCAAGGCCAGAACAGAAGCCATAGACGCCCTAAATGCTAGAATATCCTGCTTCGCTGCAGTTTTAGTGGCAAAACGCGATGACATGTGGCGAGTTGGCCCCCTTACTTTGTCAAGACGACATGTTATTGGGGGCCGAGGGTTTCGTTTACGCAAGATATCTCATCTTGATAGGCTGCTATGCATCTAGATGGTACTAATACTGAAAACCTCTCACGTGATAGGCTGTGGTCGTAGGTCTGTAAGCCCACAGCTCGATACGCCGCCCTATTCAACATGAGTATGAGGCAAAGTCACGGGACACAGAGTACCAACTCTGACGTTACATATTCGCCTATACGATCTGGATTGAGCCCGCACGATGCCCAATAGCACTATAACATCATAGCATACAAGTTCGGCCCGGCGTTCTTCCCCATCGAAGTTATTGGATAAGCAGATAGGCGAGGGGTCTCCTTCTATGACCTAGCAATTTGAGCAAACTGCTGTTGCCTGTTTGGCCACACATGCATGACAACTCAGAGGCTCTATGCTAGGCATCGCTGCCAGAGCAAGACGTGGTGTGTCGGATGAGCCCTCCACTGTATTAGATTTTCCCTTGCGGACGGCCTTTCACGATGGCTATGCTAGACGTCACGGTCTGCCTACCGGGCCACGGGGGACTCCGCTTGTTCTGAGTGGACTATGACGGCGATAGTAACCCTCATCTTGTAAGCGCACCACTGGCCTAGACACTCGGAGCCTGCGGAAGGGGTCATATCCGGGGTTTGCACCGAGGCTACATAGCCTGAGGGCCTATAGACGTGCGTAGAGTCCTTTGCCCTCACGTCCTTCGGGCTTGAAAGGCTTTTCTAGGCGGCCGGGAGGCGGCGGCCTAGTCGGCTTGCATTACACGACACACAGCACAGCCATGGGCTGGGTTTCGGCCTGCCTGTAGGCGGCCATGCGCGTCCTCGACGTTTGCCCGCGGCTGAACCGTGTGCACCGTGACAGCTCCCCCTTCGTCCGCCGTCTGACGGCTGATCAGTTGATGAAAAATGACAAGGCTGGCTTCTCACCGCATCTCCGAAGGCAAACGACCGCAGTAAATGACGACGATCACATCGACTGGATGAGATCTTGCCAGTTTGTCGACTTCCCGCTCTCACTGAGAGCCGGGCGTGTAACTGAGCGTTTCGACACAGGCATCGCCAGAGCGCGAGGCGCGCCAGATGTGTGAGACATTGGGACGAGATCGAAGGCTTGATCCTGGCCGTGTCTTGTCTCGTCTTATCCTGTTCTCATCCTGTCTCTCCTGGCGTCGGTGTCGTTCGGCAGTCCACTAGTCGATCACTTGAGCTGCCTAGGTGGTCCCTAGTTTATGACATAGCTGCCGGTTACACAGCGGATGGAGGGGAGACACGAATGGGAGAGAGGCAGGCTTTATGAACGCGACACGAGTGAGGAGTTGGCTGCATGGCGTAGTGGCGGCCCCCCTGCCGCCCATCTACGCGTGGAAACGAGAGCCGTCGCGGCGCTGCTTGAGCGCTACGGGGATGGGCAACTGATTGGGCTGAGGGGCCCCTGGACATGCCTGGAAGTGCCCTGTCCAGTCCCGTCCAGTGCAGTAGCGCCCCCACCTCTCCTCCCTAGATTTGTCTTGGCCGAAATCGCGACGCGATGATTGGCTTGGCCACCCTGCTCCGGACGGGCCACACGCTGCTTCTACTATGTAATTCGTTTCTTGTGAGACCCGTATGCCGCTGACAGAAACTGACCAGCAAATCAGCTCCTCACTCGGCACTCATTAAAACCCCTGTCTTTCCGCATCTGGCAAAGCCCACACAAACTTCCATGTCGCAAGTTGACTGACTATGCACAGCACTGCGCAGGATATGCTGTATGCGTAGGTACACTATGCACTATGTTACCTACATTATCTCCTCGCTTCGATTCCCGTAGTACCTGCTTGCTTGCCACCTTAGCATTGACCGAGAAAAAGATAGTGCATAAGCCCTGCCCATTCACATCCCTCGGAGCTGGTGTAGGACTCGGGACTTACATACGCCATTGTACAGTAACTAACTGCTATACATATGATATAGTATGTGAACACATGCCAGAATCATGCAGGACAGACTCCACCTTTGCCCGATTCTGCTGGAAATCCCATCGTAGCCCCACTCAATCTAATATGCCCCTTTTTATCTGATTGGCGAACACGTTCCTCTCTACACCTTGGTCCAGCTATATACTGTACTTACACCAGCTCCATCGCGCGTCTGCAACACGCATCCACTTCTTCTTAATTAATCCACTCCAGCTGTACAACGCCAGTTTGAGGCCAGAGCGTGTAGGCACCTATCCTATTACCGCCCATCCCATCTCTCCTCTCTCCAGTCTCCAATTTGCAGCCAACTATTGCACCTGGTTCTCTCTGTCGCCCTCTCCGCTCTTTTCAAACTGTTTGCCAGCTTCAGTCCAATCATTCCAATTGTTCAATTAATCCATTACGGCCACTTATTCCTGCGCCTCCCCCGCCCTGCTTCCCTTACAGTACTTGGTACAGCGCTGACGGCACCCGGAGCACTGTGCACTCTCTCAGTACGCCCAACCTGTCCCAGCACACGCCATCTCGAGGCCCTAACCTACCTGTCACCTCACACTACCTATCCGGAGGCTGTCCCGTGCAGCACGTACAGTGTCGGACCATTCAGCTGCAACTTCTTGTGCTCCAGCAGCCTGCCTTCTTGTCCTCCTCCCACTCGCTCACACTGCTCGCGCTTCCTGACGCTCAGATCGCAACCTGCAGATTTAAGAGCCGGGCCCGCCTCTCCTACATACTCCTCCCTCCCCTCTCGCGTCTACTACTCTCCAAGCAAGACCCCCAGTCAGTCCCAAAGTACACACACTACTACACTATACTACACTACTGCCAGACCACACCAGACCTGACCTGACCAGACCTGACCAGAGGCCACCCAAATCGCGACCACCCTACCTTACAAAGTACAACAATACAACGCCAGTCAAACGTGTGCAATAAGACCTGTTCATTCCCACCCTGAGCACCCCTTCGCCACTTTTCCTTCTTGCTCCCCCATTTCATCGATAGGCGAAGCTGCTCTCACTTCCAGCATCAGCTTCCGACAACAGACAAAACACATTTAGCCATCAGCACCAGCTCGGGGTCAAAATAAACAAACATTTCGGGTTGTTATTGTTCACACACACGCACGCACACACACTACCAACACCCTATCCTAGCTTGCTTACCTAGGTGCCAAAGGGTAATCAGCTCCAATCAATCAATCAATCAATCAACCACTCACTCACTCACTCTCCTGTTGAACTGGCTTCCCCATCAGCTGCATCAAATCGATCCGCTCTTGTTGTCATTCAACGCTTGAACAAACACTTTGTCAACCAAGAAATCATTGGATATTACTAGCATCAACCAAATACCGGCTACGATTTCGCAATGTCTGCTACAATCGCTCGTCAACCCTTCGCTCCGCTTAACCAAGCGCGTCTGCAAAGACTAACAAGCCAGAAGAATAGACAAAATGGTGAGTCTACCAGACTGCAGTCCAATTCTTTCCCGCATCTCATCAATTGCACCTTGATTTAGCATTAACCACATTCACTACACTGCATTGCACCACCCTCAATTCAGCCTAATCAATCCTTTCATGAACTGACACCGTGCCCAATGTGATTCATTCTTGGCGGAGTCGCCCTGATAAATGCCAATGCCAAATACACAAAACCAAAACATCTGTATCTTGTCTGTGAATGTTATACTAAACATGAAATAGCAATTTCCATGACCTCGCCTGTGAAGAGAAAGGCGTCCGATGTGACTGAGTTGGACAACTCGGAGAATGTTGATCCAATCTTCTTTTCTAAACGTGCGAAAGGCATTGATGGCCTTTTCGCATCCAAGGAGTCTTTCGTCAAGCCTTCCAACTTTTTCCTTACCAAGTCGGCTAGCACTAATGCTTTGCCTGTGTCAAGCTCTCCCAAGGCCGCTACGCCTCGACCACGGGCTATGTTGAACCCCGTCTCGCCAGTTTCCAAGATTAACACGAACATCGCCAGGGCTTCTCCACTCTCCGCGCCTGCTGGTCGATCCCCAACCCGCAGTAAGCGCTCTGGCCTTCTCTCTTCCCGGAGACGCACTGCGGGTTCTTTCACTCGGGTTGACCCGCCTGTCTTTGGTCTCCCAGCCGGTTCTTCGCCTGCCCCATTCTCCCTTGACGCTGCTCTGCGGGGCACCATTTCCAGCTACACTGGTCTCAATGAGCCTGAGATAAAGGGTACATGGCTCTTTGAAATCTATGAGGATACCGAGCAGGAACATGCCACCAACATGCTTGAGCACAGTGCTCTCACCCTAGACATCAGCTCGGATGAAGAAAGCGAGAACAGGCGGCGGAAGGAGCGTGAGGAATGCAAGGAGAACATTCCTCCTGCTGATGACATCTCTCAGGTCTCTCGTCCACGGGCCGCACGACTCGCCTGCTCTGATGAGATGGTGTTTGAGAAGGAGAGAAGCCCCCTCAGAGAGATGAACCCCAGAGAGTACTACGCCAATGGCTGCGATGAGAACTCTGTTGTCCTCGTCGATGAGGATGACGAGACATCCGTGCAAAATGACTTCTCATTCGCTCCTGAGGTAAGTCTCCCGGAACCTCTCCAGGCTGGACCTGAAGAGGACGGGATTTCTGATCCCGAGTTCGCTGAGGAGGCATGTGCCTCGGCTGAAGAGCTTATGGGAAAGACGGACGGCCCTGCACCTAGTGCTGCCGTTCTTGAGCCAGTCGAGGGTACCGGCGAGAGCTTTGAAGTTTGGGAAAGCAGCAGTGCGAAGGATGAAGCAGAGGCGGCTGCCGAGTGCTGATTGGACTAAGATTGATATTCCATGCACGCATGCTTCGTCGAATGAGCGGCAAAACGATACGATTAGGGATTAGTACATGAGGATATTTCGGAGCGAATAGGGGATCGGGCTGGAGTAATGGAGTTCGGAGCGTCTTGGAACGGCGTACATGAAATGGAAGGTCGGGGTGGACCCTGAAAGCGGACCTGCTTTTCTGCACTTGTTGGCGTTTCTGATTTCTATATGGCTTTTCTACTGGCTTTTCTACACATACACGTATAGAATTTCGTGTTTCGAAGCGACGGAAAACTCAGGTTTTTTGTCCTCGTGTATCTTGCCCTCTATTGCTCGGTAGCGCTTGCTATCTCGGGGACCCAGCTACTTAGGTCAGGTAGTTCAGGCCTAGGATACCAATGATTTGATTTGGTTGATGTTCACTGTATGTCTCAAGAATGTCTCCAAGATGCGGTCGAGTTCGAGTGTCAGACTTACTATTACTACCACTGCACTTTGGATGGTCACAGTCCTACACCCACAAAACTTAGCAAATGTCTGAACTACAGCCGCTTTCGTGAACTGGGCGCTTGCTGAATCTCCTAAAGCATGCATCATGCACCATGACGGCGCTGCGCGCAATTGAGGGCCACTACAGGCTAGAGCCCACTAAACGCCCCTTACATAAGCCACCTGCAGTGCGGTACGTCGATAGGTTAGGTTTGGGGGGTTTTGGTGTGTCTTGGGGCTCCACTAGAACGCGCTGCTAGTCCGCCGCTATGACCTGATGATGATTCCACTGCGATGCCTTCGCTCTAAACGGCAAAGCCATCGAGCACCGAAGCGTCTGTGTCTCGGCCCTGTCTCTGTTCTCTCGACCTGGCATCCAATTGCGTACTGCATGGTTCCAGAATCTCATACCCGGTCTCATTGGCTCACCGTAGACCGAACTGAAGCTCAAGTGCTTCCTTCTGCAACGCTTATCGTGGGGTTTGGCTGGCCCCCTCCACGGTCGACTCTAAATCCTGGTTCCTGGCTCTGGACTCCTGAGCTAGATTCATTCTATATATATTCCCGCACTCGAGTGCATGCGCATACATATTCTCTATATGCGTGCGTGTACAAGTCGTCACTAGCTGGGTTTCATCACGTGGACGAGCGAAGGAGCCGAGACAACGGCCCTGTTTGTATTATAAGATCCCGCGATTAGGCGCTTACGACATAAAACGGGACGGGGCAAGACGCGTTCTGATCACGAGGGCAACGCAGCGCAGCACAGCGAGGGTTTTAAAAAATGGCGTCCATCAACGACCTCGCCACCGCCGCGACCATCGCCTCGTCGGCCGTCGCGCTGCAGTCATCGTCGCCCAAGGATAAGGACCAGCCTTCTTCCCCCTCCACACCATCACCAGAAGAAGAAGATCCCGCATCACCACCCTCGCCATCACCGTCTGCACAGCTCCAGGCGCAGGCCCAGGAAGCGCATGCACAGAGGACGAAGACTACTAGTAGATCACCGGACCGAGACCGAGACCGGGGCCGCGCACCGAGCACCCCCAGCCGCTCGTCGGCGCCGGACCTGAGCAGCATCACCGTCCACGTCGGCGTGAGCGCCGCCACGCCTAGGACGCGCACGCCTACGCCTACGCCGACGGCCACGACTAGGACCACGGTTACGCCGACGCCGACGCCGGGGCCTGTCCTAGCGGCGCCGCAAATCTCGCCACAGAACCCAGCCCAGGCCACGATCCCGCCTCAGCTGTCGCCCGAGATGGCGGCGTCGGGGAATGGGAGTGGAAAATCGCCCTCGCCTGACAAGGACGACGGCATGGTCGGCGTCGAGTACGAGAATGAGCCGAGGAAGCCGCCGGTGCGAGGCGCGTTCATTGTTTTTGAGGGCATGGATCGCGCGGGCAAGACTACGCAGGCTAAGTTACTGCAGTTGAGGTGCATCGAGAGCGGGAGGGAGGTTAAGTTTATGAGATTTCCTGGTAAGTTTTGCGTTTTGTATTCTTACAGCGTCGCATCCAAGGCATTCAAGTTTCGTTATTGTTGTCCTGTATTTGAGTCAAGGCGCAGCGCTGGCCCGTTTAGCACAGCCTCTCACATGATCGAGATGGAGACAAGGTGCTAAGTATTTACAGATAGGACGACGCCTATCGGGCAGATGATAGACTCGTATCTGAAGGGACAGACCGAAGTCGAGGATCACGTCATTCACCTACTATTCAGCGCAAACCGCTGGGAAGCAGCGTAAGTGCCGTCTATCCATTCATCTAGCATCCTAACCCCACCATTCCATTACATTTCCGACTTTACTTCTCTCAACTTCCCCCATCGTACTCACATTCCATTGTACACCCACAGCCAGAAGATCAAAACCGAGCTAGAAGAGGGACACACCATCATCTGCGACCGCTTCTACCACAGCGGCATAGTCTACAGCGCAGCGAAGCAACTCCCCTCTCTCTCCCTCTCCTGGGCGAAGGCGCCCGAGCTCGGCCTGCCGCGCCCGGACATGGTGCTGTTCCTCGACCTCGAGGAGTCGGTGGCGCGCGCGCGGGGCGGCTGGGGCGGCGAGGTCTACGAGAAGGGCGAGATGCAGCGCCGCGTGCGCGAGCTGTTCTGGGGGCTGAGCATGGGGGACCTCGGGACCGCCGTCAGCGCCAGCAAGGCCGCTACCGGTGGTGGTGGTGGTGGTGGTAGTAGTAAAGGGCCGTCTTCGTCTAGAGGGCCATTCGGCAACGGCACGAATAGCAGTACTGCGAGGGATAGAGAGGGCGCGGGCGCGCAGGGCGAGGGCGAGTTCAGGCAGGAGGAGGAGGATATACAGATTGTCGATGCGGACATGGGCGTTGAGGAGCTCGCGGATAAGGTGTGGGAGGTCGTGAGGGGCCGGCTGGAGGCTGTGGAGAGGGGCGAGGAGGGGAGGACGGTGAGGATTGTGAGGTGAGGGGAGTTGAGTCGAGTCGATAATGGGGGTTCTGTGTGAGAAGTGTATCGATCATCTACCCTTAGTTTGTTACCTGCTGTGTTAGTGGTCGGATAGCTTCCGCTGTCGAGCTTGTTCCTATGAGAGCGGTGGATTACTCTCATAGGAGCAACCCCATTCTTCGTAATGAGGCATAGCTTGACCATTATGGGCTACCCGCATGATGAATATTCACACAGCATCAGTTAATGTCTGCACTTGGTCCCATGAAAGCTGGTCAACATGTCCGATCTCTAGGCATTTCAATCGAAACTTGCGACTCTATGATAGTGAGAGGCGCTTTTGATATCAGATATTTAGTAAGCTTGCATGAATGTCATGCACTCTCATCTATGCGAGAGCCAAGTAGCCTCATTATTGGATCTTAAAGCACGCGATATTGAGTATGTCTTAGATTTAAATGTGTATTGGATGTTGGATATGTATCGACTTCGTGGACATAAGCCCCTAAATCCGCTACATTGTCTAGATCGGAACCGATCCGGCTTTGCACACGTGGAACGGGGTACACATCCCATATTAACATACGTCAGGGCCGTATCGCAACCTTTCCCAACCCATATCTGGAGAGTATCTAAAGGTGGTGTGGTGAGGTAACGAGGGACAGTGCTTAATACTACCCCTCGTGGTAGATTCTATGTCATATTCCCTTATGGTTTCGGCAATATCAACATCTCACTTGCTACCCAACAGTGACACCAAGCCTCCCAATATAAACCTAGGTGGATGAACGGACTTAATAGAGCATTCATCACTTAAGTCCTTATTCTGCTTATGAGTAGCACATTGGTACTTGTGATACTTTGATCCTTGTATCGGTGATATCATAGGGTGTGATATCGCCGATCCCCTATCGCCGCTTCTCATGATCTATGTCTGTTTATAAAGGAGGCGAAGATGTGAGTATCGCGGGAATAATGGACAAAGAGTGCGGTGTGGTATTATCTATCGGTACCTAATTTACTGAAGCCATAACGCAAGCTTGAAAATGGACACTTCAGCGCTATTCAGAGTCGACGGCATGGTAGCCGTGATCACGGGCGGCGGCACTGGTACGTTCCCCCGGGTCACTCCGTCTCACCACGGACATGTAGCGCTGACACTCGGAGCGCAGGCATCGGCCTTATGATGGCGAAGGCCCTCGCAGGCGCGGGCGCAGCAAAAGTCTACATCCTAGGCCGGCGGGCAAGCGCCCTCGAAGCAGCCGCATCTTCACACGCCAACATCGTCCCGCTCGTCTGCGACGTAACAGACAAGCAAGCGCTGCAAAGCGCCGTGGACACTATCACCCGCGAGTCCGGATACGTGAACCTCTTAATCGCGAACGCGGCGGTCTTCGGCCCGGCGGAGTCCTTCGACCGCGAGCTAGACATCCACGCGCTGCGTCGCCGGCTCTTCGACACTGTCGACATGGCGGACTTCACGCAGACGATGCACGCCAACGTCACGGCGGCGTACTTCACCATGCTGGCATTCCTAGAGCTTCTCGATGCGGGAAACAAACATGCGCTGAAGGGGGGGTTTGGGAAGCCGGCGGAAGGCGCCTCCGTCCCGCTGATCCAGAGCCAGGTCGTCTTCACGGCGAGCCTTAGCGCTTATAGCCGCGAGAAGAGGTCGTCGCCTGCCTACGCGGCGAGCAAGGCCGCTATCACGCAACTCGCGCAACACGCAGCCACGAACTTGGTGCCGTACCAGATCCGGGTGAATACGCTCGCGCCCGGATGTGAGTCCCCCTCCCTACCTACCGTATTCCCTATTTCAACATGTCTCCTCCCAAACATTTTACCTTGCGCGATAAAAGAAGCGTTGCTGACCGATGCAAATCTCAGTCTTCATGTCCGAGATGGCAGAGCCTCTTATAGCAGCCCGCGACCCGGAGAAGGAAGGCCTCGATCATCCCGACTTCATGCCCGCGAGACGCTTCGGCACGGAGGAAGAGGTCGCGGGATCGATCCTGTATCTTGCTAGCAGGGCCGGCGCATACTGTAATGGTCTCGTATTTACGTTCGATGGAGGGCGGCTTGCTGTTGTCCCGTCTACGTATTAGCGGATGCAGGTGTATACGTTTGTATGCCTAGATCATCTGCTACCACTTCGGAAGAAATATCAAATATTCGATAGCCGTCTGGTTTTTATTTCGTGCAATTTGGCTCCTGTGTCTCTGTATTTTCAAATAAAGATGGCGAGGGATGTTTAGTGCAAGTTGATTGATCTAAGCGGACCTTCTCGGGTTCACTTACTGAAGCTGGGCAATGCTGCATCATGCAACTGTTAGTGAGATCAATATTCGAGTAGCCAACTCGATAACAGAATACCTATAAATCTAAAAGCGAGTTGTCTACTAGCTCACAATAGCAAAGTGCAATGATTGTTGCTTGCTCATCATACCAGGGTCGCGACACAGAACCTTGAACTAGCAGAGGTGAGTGAGGGGCACAGCAGCGTGCTAATATTGAGGGGGTACCAGGGCCTAGGTGAATCCACACCCGGGCAACAACATACGATAACTTCTATACTTAGGTCCGTTTTTAGGTCAATCGATAGGTTGCCTTCAATTCCCTAATGCATTGTCCATGATACCCAACTTATCGTCGTCATGACGAGCCATAACGACGACGCAAGCGCTGCGGGGCCCCAGTACTTCGACGACGAGCGTTTCCACCAAAGCTTCACGCTGCCGCCCAACGCCGATCGGGCAGGCGAATTCAAGGTGACCTACGCCGACTTTGGCCACCACAACGACGAGCGTGTCCTGCTCTTCTGTGGGCCGCTCGTGGGAAGGTAAAAAAAAATCAAGCGCTGGAAAAGAGTGCGTTGTCCTCTGCGTTGGCTGCAATCATGCTAAGCAGCGCCCTAGCCGCTACGTGCTCGCGACCAAAGACGACATCGCCAAGCAGCACGGCGTGCGCATCATCAGCGCGGACCGGCCTGGTTTCGGCGGCACGCCCGACGTCCCGCCCGCCGATCGGGTCCGCGTCTGGCTCGAGATCGTCGAGGTGTTGTTGCAGCGCCTCGCTGTCAGACATGTCGCCGTTCTCGGCTACAGCGGCGGCGCGATCTACGCTATGAACGTGCTGCTTCACTTACGCCACTTCCTCCACCCGACTCATCCCTATGTCGCCCTCTGCACACCGTGGGTTCACCCCTCCCACTCGGGCGTCTCGACTCTCAAAATCGCTGGGCTCTTGCCTAATGGCTTGGTCGGAAGCTTTGACCGTGTTCTTCAACTCGTGGGTAACATGGGCCCAGCATTCCAATTTAGTAGTGTCCTCTCAGGACTCGTGCCGTCTCTGAGTCGAGGGCCCGACGTTATGGCCCCGGGTGTCGATGCGGACGCCGTCGCGAGGGAGGAGAGTCTCTCTTCCGCAGTCTTTAGTCGGATCACGGACGAAGATGTTCGAGGTGTCAGTCAAGATGCACTCTTGCTACTGAAGCGTGATGAGTATCCGGGATGTTGGGGCACCTGGGTCGATTATGATACGCTTGTGCCGCTGTTGGCTCAGGCCGAAAGGGAGCGGCGCACTGCCAACACCGGCAGTGCCGCGCCGCTTAAGGTTCGTATTTTCTTTGCGGAATCGGATAGCATGATTGGGACTGCAGTGGCCCCGGGATGGCTTGATAACTGCTGGAGATCGGAACAGCGTAGTGACAACATCGACTATAGAAGCGTTACTATTCCTAAGACGACACATGACAATATCCTAGACCTGAGGCACGGCGTCGCGCAACAGATATTTCAAGATATGGAAAATTAGATGACTATTAATTGAGCGTTTTAGCCGGAAGTTTTCCGTATTACGGAGAAATGCAGAGATGTTGTCCGAAGATGATATATATATATATATATATACGTCTGCCGCCAGTTTGAGCAACTGCGTCAGGAGGGCCTTTAGTAAACGGATCGTTTAAAATAACGTAATTCAATAGGCGGTCCTCTGGGTAGATGATAAGCGCGTTTTTTAGAATGTGCAATACCTAATGTCTCCTGAGTATGTCTAGAAGCTTTGAGCATTGCATCCTCCACTCATCGCCTTATTAGGGACGATATATTTTGCGCCGTATGTATCTTTCTTATGCCTACAAGGTGAGAGGTGAGAGTATACATTGAGCTCCTCATAGAACGCAAATTTTTATTAGGGAACTATTGAGTTTGATGCAAATACGCTGTGTTGCAAGGAGATATTTAGTGCTTGCCGTGTTTTTCCATGCTCGTGCCTTCCCCTTCCCTCACAGTGTACCTTTAAAAGCTGCCAAATCAGGCGAATCTATCAAGTGGAGCGAATCACATTCCACATCCAGAGTGGGCCTCCTGAGATAACGGTCCCACCATACCCACCACTTCGGATAAACTCTTCGTAGATCTTCTTCGCTTTGCTCCTCATAACCGCCAAGATCCTCGACTATTCTCAACAAGCAATTGGAGATCAACCAATCAGAACGCCCTGATGGCACAGGGGTAATGCGTGTCACTCGTAGTATGTTAATACTTGCGGTGTTATGACAAGATCCGCGGTTCGATTCCGCGTCGGGGCATTTCGCTTAACTTTTGCTTTTTATCATTCAACTTTTTACCACTAACAAGACTAAATATCCAAACTAATTCATATCTTCAGATTTCTTTTGGGTGCGAAGCTTCTGATCTTTAGCTCTTGCTTACTCTGCATTCCATTTATTACCTGTTCAGGGACATGGTTACTGGGATGTTTCGCGCTCATTCTGCTTCTATTGATCACAGTCAGAAGTGGTGCCCAGACGATGCCTAACATTCGAATGCACCCCTCACAACTGTAGATCGTTGTTCAACTCCCAAAAAGATAATGCTAACAATAAAACATATACGCCGTTAAGGACGCCGTACTTCCAACTCGCTTAGATATACTTATTAACCTGCTCCTCACTCCACTCCCAGAACCCTTTCGCTGTGCCATCACCGCAATCTTCCAGGCTCCTCCCCGCCCTCACCATCTCTGGCAGCACCTCCCATAACTGGCCCCAGGGCGCAACTATATTTCCATTAGTATCGGGACTCCCCTTGGTTATTCAGACAGCACTGACCATGGGTTCCTGAATTCTCAAGTGTAATCTCGGGGGAGAACGCAGCGTATAGACACGTGTATGCGCCGTACACAGGAGGATGCAGGAGGGTCGCGCGCAGAAACGATTGCATCAAAGAAGTCTGCTCCCGCCACAGGTCCGAGTCGAGCGCGCCGGGGTTCAGCGGCACCGAGATCACCCCGTCCGCCCTATACCGGTTCGCGAATTCGGCTGCGTGTAGGTAGTTGCCGAGCTTCGATGAGAAGTACTTGCCCACCGCCGTCATATTCTCGGCGTGCTCGACCTTCTTCACGAAATCCTTGGGACTATATGCCTCGGCGGCATTTGATGAAACCCAGATGACGCGGACGCTGGTAGGGGGCGACTTTTTGACGGTCGCAACGATCGTCGGTGTCAGGAGCTTGGTGAAGGCGAAGGGTCCTAGGTTATTAACTCCGATTTCGAGTACGTAGCCCTGCTTCGTCTTTGAACCGCTCTGGGGGAATGCAACCCCAGCATTGTTGAAGAGGAGATGGAGCTGGGATTCGCGACTGAGGAACTTCTCGACGGTGGATTTTATGCTCGTAAGATCGGCGAGATCGAGGTGTAGGTATATCAGCTCTCCGCTCGACTTAGGCACGGCAGCCTTGATGCTATCTATGGCCTTCTTCGTCTTCTCTTCGGACCGTGCAAGCATGTATACTTTGGCATTCTTGGAGTAGAGGATCTGGGTGATTTCTTTGCCGAGGCCTGTGTTCGCCCCGGTCACGATCGTGACCTGTGGTCATCATTAGTACCAACATATGCATTCGAAATCAAGAATACATGAGTAAACATAGACACGAGTCACGTAGGTCGATAGACGAGTATATGAGAGGTATGTATTTACTTTGCCCGTCAGATCGGGGACATCTTTCTCAACTAGGCGGGGTTTTGATGGGCGAAGAAACTGATGCAAAACATTGTAAAATCCCGACATATTGATAATAGGAGTGCTGTTAAGTGCAGGGGGTGTAAGCGGCTTAGGTTGCGTCGAGGTCACGATGCGTTTCTAAGGAATTACAAGCTCCAGGGGTAATTAGATATTTTAAAGCCTAGCAGAATAGAAACCTTCCAGGAGGACAAGCAATTCATTATATACTTTACAATGTGGATTACTATTCTGGGGTGAATTTACTAGTAAGTTGTAACTAGGGATCGGATCCCGTGCTCTAGCCACGGCTTCAGCATTAGGTGCGACCCTGATGGGGTTTAGTGATGTGATTGCTCATCCGTTATTCGCTATGTGTACCGTCGAATATACTGGCTTGGCGAGATTATTTTCTTCATTATTTTTTATTTATTTTGTTTCACCGACCCTTTCTACACCGAACGTGGCATGGAATCCTTGATACTTATCATGTGTCTTAAGAACACCCACCTTGCCATGACGTGAATAATCTACTTTGTATGCGGAGTCAAGGTCAGGATATCTTATCGACTAATGCGTGAAGAGTGACGTGGATGGTTACTAGGCTGTAGATAGGTAACCCAAGCTGTCCAGACTACGCTGGAGTGGAGTTTCTGTCAATCTAGCTCCATATCTAGTACTACTCTATCTGCATCGAAGTATTACTAGGTAGTATCTAGACTTTCTTGAAATATCTTCTTACATAGTAAGATATGTAGCAAAAATGCACCGCTTGAAGCGTATATTCACTCTTGCTAAGCGTCGATGATCAGAGTCGATAGCCTCAGATTGTATAACCAGAGTGGCCTTTGCAACTGGCAGGTAGATAGATAGTTGGCAAGCAACTGCATACATGTAATTATGTTGTGCATTCTGACGTATTCAGCGTGGAGTTCCATACAACAGGTAACCCATAAATGGCACCATGATGGCCGTTACGTGGTAAGACGTTTACCTGCAAGTGCCGGCGGGGTCATGCAATGATCCTACGACCCTAGCGCCGGGGCGTTTCCGACCGTTTGTTACCCCCCTAACATTGAAATCCGAAGCCGGAGGTTGTCAAATACCATAACCACAATACGAGTTCTCGGGAACCTATTGAATAGGTTTCCGACTTTAAGGAAACAAAGGTATTTGATTCATCTCTTTTCATTATGCTGTACAACATTGCGAATAATTGAGTTACGTTGATTTACGCAGGTAATAATTATTGGCTCGCCTTCGACGACGAACTCGACGTAGTTTAGGCGCTAGTAGCTTAACAAAGCCAGTGAACGGCTAGTGAGGGGACTGGACCGTCGATAAGCGATATCAGTAATGACTATCTTGATCTACGCATCTGGAATAGAAAATAGATAATGGGAGCTTGCTATCCTGTCTTCATTATCGCCGGCTACGTTATAGACCATCTATCTCCGCCGCAGACCGAGAGCGCACTGAAAACGATGCACTCTCATTCAACAGGTCAGGAAGCCAGCACCAAATCTGCATGAACACTGTATGAAGTTGCAGGTCATGGTTGCAAAATCTGAATATGTATTGACCAAGATCGTTATAACTCCTACCCATCGAATAAATCCTCCGCCAACTGTTGTACATGACCGCTCCCTATATCTTCCCACTACTTAGGCCTCGCGCGCCGCCGATACATGCAAGTAGGGCAATAGGTCATCGATGAGTTCGTCTTCGGATAAAGGTCTTGTCCATATGTACCATTCAACGAGACATTTCCCACCACAGTCCCCGACTCCAGGCGAATCCAAGTCTTGGCCTCATACTTCTTGAGACCTTCTTTCGAAACGAGCACTTGTCGAGACCCCCGCTCCCAGTTGCCGTACCCGCCATAGCCCGAGTGCTGCCCGAAGCAGAGGGTTACGTTATTCGCCGGCGTTACATCCATGCCGGGTAGCAGCCTATCCCACTTGTAGCACCATGTGTCGCCGTGATCATGCCCAGAGAAGACGGCCATTAGGCCTTCTGTGTGCGATATCGCTTGCATAAATGGCGTGTCTTGGGCGCCGTAGCTGCAACTCCCGTTGTTGCTGCCGTCCCGACACCACCCCTGAGCTTGCGGCGCAAGTGGTAGGTCATCGTTGACGCCCGGTTCCCTGTTCGGATCTACACCAGCTTCTTGGAGAGCGTAAGAGGCGTATGGGGGGATATGAACGAAGCCTAGTGAGGGTATTGTCTTGTTGTATCTCTTTGCAAGACGACTGCTCGTCTGCACGAACCAGTCCACCACGCTGGCATCAACCCAGTCCGGCTGGCCTATCCGGTTGCCCGAGGCGTCCTTTTGCTGGTACTTGAATCCGCCTCTGCTGTCGAAAAACCAGAGGAGCAACTCTATGCTGCAGGCGCGTTCGTTCACACAGCCGTGCTCGTAAACTGGGAGATAGTAGTTTGATGTTCCGACATCCCCTGGCACCATGGAAGACGTTCGACTGTTTTTCCATAACTTCTCACGTTCTAAGATGGCGTTACCAGAGATGTTGTAGTCGTAGTCGTGATTTCCATAGGTGGATGCCCAGGTCAAGTTCCGACTGACGAGAGGGCCGACAATTTGGTCAACATATACAGTGCTATTCTCCAAGAATCCATTTTCGCCTGTGATGAGATCACCGTTTAATACGACTAGCCCAGGAGACTCCTTGTCGAAGATCTCGTTAATGACCTTGACCGAATTGATATCCTGCTGCGGGCCCCATTGATCCCATGCATCTAATCGTGTTAGTGAGTGGATAGTGTTAGCAAAGGGGCATATTAGATTGAACATACTCTCGCCGAAGTGTAGATCTTCGAGGATAGAAACTTGGAAAGTCCCGTCTGCCCGGAGAGTGAGGGGGCCGAAAGAACCGGGTTGGCTGTTGGCCGGGTTCTTGTTAGTCAACGGTGATGGGAGCACCGTAGCTCCGGCGATCACAGAAGTGGGCATATACATCTTCGGCTTGCCACAAGGTTTGCGTACCTGAACACATTATTCACCGGACCTGCAACATTTCCGGACGACACATGGCCTATATGTATTTGCGCCATTAAGACATCGCTTCAACTTGACTTGACGGGATGAATTGGAGGGCCAATATATTGCACAGAGTTGCACACACGCTGAAATGGGCATCTCGAAGTGATTAAGGCCGGTCTTTACCCCACCACTCGGCACTGGCGAGCTTCCTGCACGAGCGAGTCGGGTTTCCTCCCTGTAGTGATGGCTAAAGCCGTGCATGCTACTGGTTCTTCCATCGCCATACCCCTGACAACCTCCTAGGCACGCTCCCGCATCTTCTCAGCAACGTGCGTAGCATACGCCGCAGGTTTTACTCGAGGTTACAATAATCGGAGTCACGCCGACTGATAGCTGGCTTTCTCTGAGGACGTGTGATCTGAGAATGGCATAAAAGGAGGTTTTCGTCCAAGACATCAAGTCATCTCCCTGATTTATGCTTACGACTGTAACATGTCGGGTCTCATGAGACTTTAAGGACTTGCCGGTTTTGTCGATATTTCTGAGTCCAAACTGGGATCTATGGTCGCACCGCGATAGCAAACTCCGATTCTAGTTGCAGTGTTCAAGACACTGGTAGCGAGTTGCTTCTTAGATAGAGCTGCATTATCGTAATGAACTATCTATTCGCGCCCATTCTGATACCTACTAAGTACCTAATTAGGCTTGTTAACTGCGAGAGCTTATTAGCAATTGATAAGTCTCTAAACTCCTGAAACTATAGGGCTCTTGGTGGACATTAGCCGCTTGTACTAAGAGCCGCAGGGGCTTAGGTTTAGGCATTTAGTGGGCTTCTTCACCTGCTCAGTGTCCTATCTAGGTACTTACCTGGTAAAGATCCATTTCATCGCCTACCTTACAGGCAGGTAGTACAGGACCACTTTGATGGCGTAAATTTACAGAAACTGGCTTCATGAAGCGCAAGTCTAGATGAGACTACCACTTTATGTATGACATGAAATATAAATGGCAAGACTATGACTACATTTGTCTTGTGGTGATGAGACAATGCGCCCACCTCGCCGTGTCAAGTTGAATCGCTCAGATGTGCAAGCCTTGTGTTTTGGCATACGTGTAGCTTACGGTATTCGGTTTGAATCGCGCTGAAGTAAGACCAATTATCTGTGATTCCGTGTGGGGTTTCGTTTTAATGAAAGGTTCCGTTGTCCCTATAGCAGCGTCTTCATCCATCTATTACACTGTCAAGCATCTCACGGACACAGTCCTTCGCCCACATTCTTGGACTGGTATTAGTCCCAACGACAATAGCCATGCTTCGAGAAACCGGTTCGCCTACAATACACACCAATCAAAAATACTTTTATGACGAAGGTGGAATGTGAGTTTGTGGTGAGACCTCTATATTTCTCGTCTTTCGTCTCATAAAGCCGTCGTCCTGTGATACAAATAGCTAAATGGTAACTAGATATTTAAGTTATATATTGAGAGACGCATTTACAACTAAGCCCAGGCGTTTGAAATGATAAATAATGATACCTAAATGAAGGGCAGCTATCTTGAGCTTTGACAGACAAGAGAGTAGTAAGATATCACTTCTTAAACAGACAATAACTCAAGTTGAAATGGTTGAGGCAAGTGATGTATGCCCAATTTGCAAGCCAGTGATAGGATGACTAGCATGTCCCACCAACCTCAAAGGCGTTTGAAGGCCATTTAGGCACGAGCCCAGCTCGGCCCACCGACTGCTAGCTCATAACTTGCTCATCCCACACTCGAACACTTGTGAGGACGACTCTCATTACGCGACCGATTTTACCATGTTCCTGGGATTCTGATGCCAGGCTGACGAGTGTGATGGAATTCATCTTATTGATATCAGCTGTAGGGTAAGTAAAGGTACCTTTTATCATCAGGGTCAGTTTTAATCCACGAATTTCTTGAGTGTTGGTGATACCTCTTTCTCCTCGAAACCAACTATCAAGGCTAAGTCCCCCAGTTATCACTGAAACTGATATGCTGTCTTCGGCTTCCAGGATGCCACCGACGTCATCTTATGACAAGAAAAGATCTTTTAGTAATTATGAGACAACAGCAACACGAAGTAGAAGGCCAGCACCTACCCACGGTGAAGGGTTTGGACCACGGCCGGCTCAACAACACGTTTCCCGTCCCTTGGAAATCATTGATAATTGTATGTGACTTCGGCTGTAAGTACCCGTGGTTATGTTTCATCTGCCATGAGATCCACCTCGGATATCTTATGTTTTACATTGAAGTTGATCGTCATCACTCAACACTCCTATTGAGTATGCACTTATGTCCGACCGACGGGTAAATAACGGTCAGAAAATAATACTTTCCATGTTTAGTAGTAGTCTTACGCCACCCGGAGTCATTGCAATAGGCGTAGGGTACTATGAAGAGGAGATGAACTAAAATTAGACGGTCTTAAGTCCCGATTTCCGCGCGTTGTGACACGCAACGGTATTACGAGAAAAATTACATGTCGTGCACCGGTATGGCTTCAGCTTCTGCGGGTCGCGGTCGTACTGCGCACCGATTCCCGCCAGCTCATTGACCGGAACACCAGGATCTAGAACGTGTCAGAGTGGCATACGGGCCTGGGCGTCTGCACGCGAGCGTGCCTTACCTTAGCGACTGCTATGGTAACCATTGAGATGTTGATATCCCAAACAAACTAAGCTCAATACGAGTCCGGCAATGCAATGCGATGTCACTCTGCCCGACAACATCGCCGGAACCTAGCATCCGGGTCTAGTGGACTCAAGTTATAAGAATCAGTGTACCGCAGTTCCTTTCGGACTAGCATCTCATGTGGTGCTCTAGACGGTGACGTGGACAGCTAATTCACCTTATCTACTTACTTACCTACCCAATTCCATCGAAAATCCAAGCCCACCTTCAACATGCAACTGCATCGGCGTCTCCACGCCCTGGGAACAGCACTCCCACTCTTTGCATCCGCGACGCTCGCACAACTCGCTCCCTGGCAAGTCGCATACATCCAGACGTGGTCGCCGTCAGGACGGCCCGGCAGCAACCCCGACTATTACATCCACGTGAACATTACAAATCCCGACCCGACACAGGCCGTTACAGAGCCCGGCATCGCGCAGGGCCAAGTGTACTGCGACATAACATGGCTGTACCCGAACACACCCTACAATCAGATATCGGCGTGCGAAATCGTGAATACAACCGTCCCGAGTCCCTGGGCGTGGACGATCGAGCTCCTCGAAGCGGATGATGCCGACCCGTACCCTACGACAAATTTCGACTTGCGCTGGAGAGCCGCGTCCAATCCGGGGGCGTCCACTGAGGCAAACGCGGAGATCTGGACGGGCGTCGGCAAATTCGAGGTCGCGGACAATTTGCAAGGGACTTGTGCTGCTAGTGGGTTCTGCGTGTGGTATCTGAAGCCGGAGAGCACGCCTTTCGCGGTAAATGTTACCTCTGTGCAATGCCAGGGCACAGTGGAGGAGGCCTTGCACGATATCAATTGTAGTTAGGACATAGAGTGAGATGTCTGTCTTAGTCAACGAGTTGACCAAGGTCCGTATCAGCGCGCCTGCTTAGCATATCTGACCTAATGACGTCTATATCTTATTGTGGCGAAATGTTCATGAGTATAGAAATGGTTCACTTATCGTTGGTGTTCGTCATCTTTTGATTTCCGGAGGTTTGATGCTTCTCACTAGGCGGCTAGGCGACGCGTGACACCCGGCGTATTTTCCAAAAGTCTGGATCGTCCATTCATTGGTAATGTAAGTGAGGAGATACTCGAAGAAGCCCGACTAGCTATCCTTATCGGATATTTCGGATGAAGCGTATCGATGTGTACTGAGTAAGCCCGTCCCACGACACCGGCATCACAACTCTTAATCCCGGTCTACACTAGCCAGAGGGGATGCGAATCCTCCCTCAGAATTCGGCTATGCTCGGGAATACCCGACGCTTTCTCTAGCAATGCGGGACAGCATATGCGGGGTAAGGATTCCTATTGGCATATCTTATAGGCTTTTGTTTATTATTATACGATTACCTCCCGTTGTTCAGAGTGCAAACGTATGTGGAAAGTTACATCTCTCCCTCGTGACATGCGCCACAAGGGGATATCAGCCATTCTCCAAACCGGGTATGCGAAATGGGGTCTATTGTTCAGCTGATCGGCCAAAGGCTCACGGGGCACCTAGCTGGGCTATTTATACTTGGTAGCTTGGTAACTCTTGTCGTCTGGCTCGTGGGGAATGAATTTGCTCGGCTGCGCTCCAGGATACCAGGTTTGAAAGGACCTAAAGGATGGCCAATTATAGGGAACTACCTGGACATCACAAGCAATGCGGCGGTTCAGTACGAGACGTGGGGAAAGCAATATGGCGATGTCTACCAGGTGCAGCTGGGAAGCACTACAGTGGTCATCGTGAATAGCCCGACGGCGGCGAAAACCATCTTCTTGACTAATTCACATGCCGCGAGTTCAAGACCTGTAACATATACATTCCACAAGGTACGTCACGTCCTAACATCATGGTTCTCAAGCGTTAACAATAGCCCCCGTAGGTCGCTTCTACAACGGCGGGGTTGACAATCGGGGCATCGCCGTACGATGATAGTCTCAAGCGGAAAAAGAAGGGTATTGCGGCCGCCCTTAATCGCCCGTCAATACAGACTTACATACCATATTTCGATCGAGAGACGAGGGCATTCATCGAGGATCTCATGACCTACGGAAAGGCGGGGGCTGTCAATATTGACCCGTTGCCTATGATCCAGCGACTCAGCTTGTCACTGGTGATGACCATCAACTGGGGCGTTCGTATCCCATCTATCGACGACCAGCTCTTCAAGGAGATCGTCGCGGTCGAAGAAGAGCTTAACCGGACCAGATCGACGGTCGGCAATGCTCAAGACCACATACCTCTGCTCCGACTCAACCCTTTTAATCCTACCTCAGTCAAGGCAAGGGCCATGAGAGAGCGACGCGATGAATATCTCGCCCAACTGAGCAGCGACCTGGCCAAGAAGATGCAGAAAAGCACCAACAAGCCCTGCATACAGGCGAGCGTGATCAGGTTCAAGGAGGTGGAGCTTAACGAGACGGAGCTGACTGCTATTAGCTTGTCGGTGCTGGGAGGAGGTTTTGAGACGGTGTCGAACACGATGCAATGGTCGATCGCATTCTTGGCTCAGCATACCGATATTCAGGACAGGGCTTACGAGGAAATATGCAAGTTCCAGGGCTCGGACGAGCCACTTTGCGATGCCTCGGATGATCAGAAGTGCGGATACGTATTAGGTCTCGCTAAGGAGGCCCTGAGATACTTCAGTGTGATTCCGTTAGCCTTACCGAGAGAGACGATCAAAGACATCGACTATGAGGGCGTACGGATCCCTGCGGGAAGCACGGTCTATATGAATGCCTGGGCTTGTAACCGTGGTAAGTATATCTTACATTTCTCGTCTATTTCTTCAATGAGACGGCGTAGAACCCTAACGTCTATCCTCAGATCCCGAGCTCTTCCCCGACCCCGACCGGTTCGAACCAGAGAGGTGGTTCACAAGGCCCGACGCACCAGTCTTCGCATTTGGTCTCGGTTACAGGATGTGTGCTGGGCATCTCCTGGCCATGCGAGAGCTGTACCTCATCTTCATGCGCTTGCTAGCCAGCTTCCGCATCGAAACCTCTGAGAAGATAGACTGCGATCCTAGCAAAGATATGAAGATCCCTACGGACTTGATCATGGCGCCACGTTCGTATCGAGTTTCATTTAAGCCGCGCAATGAAGAGCGGTTAGTGGAGTCCCTTGCCGACACGGCGTAGCCATCGCGAGATCTATAACGGGGAAGAAACTGTATGCAGGCGGCCTGTACACTAGGTAGCACAAACCTGAAGCAATCATGGACAGGAATTACGGCGCGGTGCATAGGGGATTCATGTCTGTACAATATCACGTGTCTCCAATCTCCAATAGTATGAAGCTGGCAACTCCGTGCTAGAATTGCACAAATGCCTCAAAGAGAGCAACAACTATTACTTCAACTTGCCCTTTACGTACGATCATAACACAGGTGTTGTTTTACCAGAACAAAGAAACCGAAGTTATCTAGCGGATTATATATTAGCTGAGCCAATCCACCATTCCCCGTGAGTTTGCTCCTCACCCGACATTCACAAGCATCAGTTTCACTTCTTCCTCTCCCCCTGCAACAAAGACACAAAACCATAGACAAACAAAAAGCCCCCTCAAGTCACGATGGTCTGCTTTATCGGCTGTTGTAGCTGTCCGTCTTGCCAGGAACGAGTTTCCCGCCATGTTAGAAACACCCAGCGGCAACATTTCGAGGGGCGCCCAGACCCACCCTTGTCGTTTTGCGAACGGCTCGTACTGCTATTCTTCCTTTTTATTCTCTTACTCGTTATTCTATTTTTCGTTTGGTTGATCATTGCGTCGTTTCAGATATGGCTGGAAGAGCAACGGAAACCCCGGGTGTCATTTAGGGTGTTAGATCGCCCACCTTACTTTGAGGCTCGTATGGGGCCTTGGGTTTGGGGCGGAGTGTGAGACGAAGTCAATGCCAATACTTGGTAGCGCATATGATCTCTGGGTCTTTTCGGCTAGAAAGTGTTTCCTGTTTTAGTTACTGTCTAAGCAATAAATATTGTTAGCAAAACCATCTTTTTATGTCTAAGTGAGTAAGCCGCGAGCCTGGTCTGAACAGGTTTCCCTCCCTTTTGAGCAATAGCATACTTAATCTTTGTGCGTTCTTCCGTATTTCCAATTTTCGTCTCAGGTTCTAGTAGCTGAAGAATCTTATAATGACCCCCGTTTCCTAGCCTGGATATGTTCTAAACAAGTCACTTGCATAGGGTGAGAATCGATAGGCGATATTGAGGCAACATCAAACTCAAGATCGAAAAAAGAAGCATGCGTATTTTTATTTTGGGTATCAGTGCAGTTGATGGTAGAACACTGCTGTTGAAAGACGAATTTTCCGCCCATAATCTACAATGCTCCGTCCCGAGATGTTGACAATTCTCCAATGTAGCCAAGCCCTTTCTAAAGATGAGCCGATGTTGAGATCCCGATGCTCTATATTATCCTGTGAACGCCGCTAATCCACTCAAATCATGCAATGTGTTCTTGTGACCGAGTTTCCATTACCTATGCGAAACCCCTATTCACACCAACAAGGCTGAGGAACTCGTTCCTCGTCTTCTCCTTCCGCTCGAAGCAACCAAGGACACAGCTGGTAATAGTGCTAGTTGTAGTCTTTTCTACGCCACGCATGACCATGCATAAGTGGCTGGACTCCATGATTACCGCCACACCTTGGGGCTTGAGGACTTCCATGATGGCGTTGGCAACTTCGCGTGTGAGTCGCTCTTGTACTTGAAGCCGGCGGCTGAACATCTCGGCGATGCGCGGGAGTTTCGAGATGCCGATGACGTTGTCGCGGGGTATGTATCCTATGTGCATCTAGGGCGGATTAATAACCGGGATAAAGCTGCCACTTGTATGACTCAACGTACCTTTCCGGTGAAGGGGACGAGGTGGTGTTCGCAAAGACTGAAGATTTCAATATCCTTCACAATCACCATTTCGTTGTGGCCCTCGTGGAAGATGGCGTCGTTGACAATGTCCTTGACGTTTTGCTGGTAGCCCTTTGTGAAGAAGAGCATGGCCTTTGCGTATCGCGTCGGCGTGTCGAGCACGCCCTCCCTGTCCGGGTCTTCGCCGACGCATTCTAGAATGGTCCTTACGGCCCCACGAAGTTTGTCGAGCCGTGCGGCCGCCTGCTCAGTGGTTTCCTCTAGTCGCTCTCGTGTTCCCAGACCTACAATTAGCTGGTCAATACGGTGATCGATTGATCGGATGAGATAAGATGAGGACTAGGTCTACAGCACGCACTCGGTCGACTGAGGCCATCGAAATCGATAACAGGGCTGGGGGATCTCGTCTCAGTGCCCTCCGTCCTGGATTTCTTCTTCCTCTTCCTTTCCGGCTCGTCCCTCGGGTCTCTGGCAGCCTTGCTCAAGCTATGGCGCCTCTTGGAGGATCTCGATCGCGGATTCACCTCAGAAATGCCACCGTCTTTAGTCCGTCTCCTCCTCTTCTTCTTGTTAGCCTTCCTCTCGTCTCGCAGGCCGTTGGCCGATCGTCTTAGGCTACCATTGGTAGAATCGTCGACGTCCGACATCCCGGTGGTAGAGCTGCTAGAGGGCTCTGAGGCGGAGTCTTTGTCGGAAGCCTTTGTTTCGGAGAATTGGACCATGTTGAACACTGGGTGACTGTACGGCGCATATGAGTATTTGTATGGGTATGGTTGACTCAGCGCTGGGTTGGGTATGCCAAGCAAACGCCGATGAAGACGCCCAGAGAATGCAATCGAATTAGGTGTCGCGGTGGTGCTTTGTTACACTAGTAGGACAAACAATGGCAAGATACTAAGGCTACAACGACGGACGAAGAAAAAGACGGCGACGATGGTACGGAAGATGACTGACTGACTGAGGAGTTTAAGGGTCTACTGCTGCGCTAATCCCCACTACTGGCCAGGCCGCTGAGATCATAATTGCTCTAGGCTAGACCTAGGCTAGATACATACATACATAGGTAGGTACGCAGGTAAGCAGCGTCCAAAATTCTCTTAGCCATCCCGTCATCGGAATCGATAACGCTTTTATCTCTGGCCCCCGCTGCATGCTGCTGAAATCAAGTGACAGGCCATGTGGAGGAGGGTGGGGCAGAGCTTCAATCAAGCTACCCCACCTTGTGGCACCCCGAACCACCGAACCACCGACCGACCTACCTAGCCACACACTGAGGGTCTTCACTCCAGGGCGGTGTAGCACCGTGTGGCTGTGTCTGGCTGGATAGTGCTCCCTAATTGTCCGGCAGAATTACTGTCCTTGGGTACCAGGCAGGTACAGTATCGGAGATAGCTCCAACTTATTCTCGAGTCCTGCGACAAAAAGCATCGCGCCTATCATATCTTGTCCCTCCGTTAATATTCCTGGTGCCATCATCCTCCATATCCACGCGAATTGTCGACAATCTATTCGTGTTATTGCTTCTCGGCGACATTATCGTATCATACTGGGTGCTTGTTTGGAGATCAAGCTTCGCCGTCGCATTCGGGGCTCTTCACACAACACAACGCAACGCAACGTAACGCAACGTAACGCGACGCGCGCGAGCTCCTCACGTCACTGACTACTCACCCGCCCGACTCGGACTACCTATTGCGGCCGTCGATTCCGATTCAGAACGCGTTCGATATCTGGGGTTAGCAACGGGCTGGTAGAGATGGCTTCGCCTCCACACAGCTACTCGCCCGCGGGCTCTCCACCATTCTCCCATTCTCAACTGCCATCCAAAAAGCGAACTTCGGCGGCAAACGACTTGTCGATCCAGCCCCCCGCCCTGAAACGGCGCAAAGCATCGACACTGTCCGTAGCCTCTGCCGGATCTGCTCACCCCCTGCGACAGACGTCCTTCCCCCCAGATGAGGCAGCAGCCCGGGGTTACTCGCCGTCTTATCGGCGTTCGCCAAGCGTCGATACTATGAGTCTAGTTAGTGGGAGTCAAGTGAGCGCCGCGCCCGTTAAGAAAAAGCGAGGTCGAAAATCTAAGGTAGAGCTGGCGAACGAGGCCGCGGCTGCCGCTATTCGAGAGGGCACCCCGAGTCTCGTCAATGGCCGGGCAGCTACCGTAGTAAGTACTGCTAGTGGGAATATAGCGAAAGACGGTGATGGCGAGGGAGGTCGAGAGGGTGATAACGATGGCTCCTTCGAGCTCCCGGAAAACATGGCTAGTCGCTCTGCTGCCAGAACGAAGGAACAAATTGAAGAGGAGAAAGAACTTGTTGCTCTTCTCAAATCGCAGATGGATACTGTCCAGTTCGATCGGTACGAAGTATGGCACAGGCAGTCTATTAAACCGCAAGATGTTAAGCGGGTACGTTATCACTACTCCCCATCCTATAGCACGCTCCTATGCCTAGGAGTTTCTAACTTCTTGCAGCATATCAACAGTGTCACGTCTCAATCATGTCCCACGAATGTGCATCAAATGATGCAAGTGGTCTGCAAGATGTACCTGGGCGATATAGTAGAAGCCGCACGCGATATTCAGCAGGAATGGATCGAACTAGGAGAAAAGCAAACTGATCTCCCAGACGACAAACTAGAACCATCAAACGAGCTCTCTAAGCACCGCCGACAAGCCCCCCTACGTCCAGACCACCTCCGAGAAGCGTATCGTCGACGCAAAGCGGCTAGCGGGGACGGAGGTGCCTTGGGCAGCTTAATGGTATGGAACCAGCAAGCACAGAACGGCGCAGAGAGATTTGCCGTGCGAGCCGGAGGGCGTCGAATTTTCAAATAAGCGGATGTTCTGAATCTCATGCATGGTCGTGGCGTTTGGGTTGGAATCAATCGGCGTTGTAAGCCTTGACGGTCATGGGCAAAATCATAGCAAAGGGTTGATTTGCAGCGCAATGGTTGCGCTTGAAGATTGAAGTTTATGGCTGGTTCCTAGTTCTCCCGGCCCACTATCGATACTAATGAGTGTCAAGCATATCCTACAGAGGTGAAGGAGACAGCACTTCACTCTGCTCCGGGTCATGGTGTGAGCCATTACATACACCTGCGCCGGAACTATTGTCGTAGATAAAACATACGAAATATATACTTGGCAGCATGACTGGCATCCTTCTACCTGGAGCGCTAAATGTATACACTATCAATATCCCTGAACCCAGCGAACTAGGAGGTGCGGTTTCGTGTAGTCGGACTGTGTTCGAACCAGAGTGCTGGATCCCTTTCCGGCACTCTCCGGCATCCAACCATCTAGGTTAACCAGATTCAGCCAGCCTCCTAATCGAGAACTACTGGCAGTGCTCGGCATGTAGCGTGCCGTGGTTTATATAGGTTTCTACGACGGCGATATGCATAAATAGATGCCCATGGACGCTAGTTTAGGCGTCTTACTTTAGTAAGCTTTCACGACTTAAAACGATCCTTATATCGGCTTGACCCGCTGTAATTTCTGAGGAGGGATTAAGCCTGTACCAAAGATCAGCCATTTCCTAGTGGAGATTACCGAATACTAGTCTTGAAATGGTGTAATGCAAGTCATCTGGGCTGATATCTGGGTCTATTGCTCTGGGTAACTGTTAGATACCTACCTGTTGCTTTCGTATACTGGGTGATCGATAGCTGCAGTATGCAATGTAACACTGCGGTACTTTATCATGTCAAAGTTGGAATCAATGATCCCAACGGCTTGGCAACACACTTCGTCCTAGATAGTGTAGATAGAATCTATAATACCCATGCGCGGCACAGAATTACTCGAAACGCCAACGGAGAACGGAACATCCGCTAGGCCAGCCTTGTACTCCGTATAGTCTCTAGTCTAGCAGGCATGTGAAGTCTTTTTTTAGTTTTCATTTGTCCGCTCACCAGTTTTAGATAGGGACTATTTACCACTTATACCAGGACCGGTCAAGGCCCTGCTAAAATTAGATAAACTCTTTCTAGAACGTGGAGTTGTCGTGATCGTAACTATGCCACTTTGGTCGCTGCCGAAACAACTCTTAGTTTAAACAATAGCGGTCCAAGACACTCGCGTCGCGCCAATCTCACCTCACTTATTGCCGCTGTAGTCAGCACAGCAGTCCGGCAAGGAAATAACAAATCCCGATAACAAATCATGCATGTGATAGAGCTATCAAGTGGGTTATGGGAGAGCCAAGTAGGAAGTTCAGGTAAGCAGGCCAGATGACGCGAAATGACGGGATCGCGGTTGGAGGCTCATGATTGCACCATTACTCAGGGGTCCAGGAACCCAGGAACACACTGCCCTTCACCACCCCCTTCACCGTTCCCGTCGCCCCAGACAGGCCGCCGCGATGTGGAGAGTGTATATAACTCAGGTGCCGGTGCGGGTTCGCCTGCCATGGCGTGCTCTCTCGAATCTACGAATGGGCAAGCAGTAGAGCTTAACTTCTTTCGACCCGAGACCCTCCCGTTCACGAACTGCCGCTCCCGTCTTGAAGTGATTGGGACGATTTGGGCGCCAAAGTGCTTGCATCGAGTTTAGTTTATACCCGTTTCGCCCCTCGCTAGTCTGTCGTGTTATCGCGGGATAGACGGAACGACAAGTCAGAAAAACCCTCGAAGTTAAACTATACATACTCTCAACAACATGAGTACTGTCGAGGATCCCGTACAGATTAGCGAGAATGCCATCCCGGCATCGAGCAAAGAGGCTGAAGTGCCGGCCGCGGGTGCGTTCCAGTACTCGATCCCGGCCGGCTGCCATGCCATCCCAGCCGAAGAACTAGATCTCCGGCCGGACTCCGAAATCGACCAGGAACTGGTGAACCCAAAGCCCATCTCCACAGACACGTTAAAGAACGTATTCTTCTTCTGGCACAGTGGTTATGAGTCCAGTTAGTAATACCCAGTTACAACCTAATGACATGAATTGGAGCGAGAGTTTCCTCTTGAGACTTGAGTCTATACAACTCTCTCTGGCTTTCTCGATCCCGTTAGTTATAAGTCTGCGAGAGAAGTATTAACCAAAGTGAATAGTGCACCCATACACAAAGCGCAATGTCCGCGCACACCACCGCCGGCTAACCAAGCACGGCTGGACCATCTACGTCGTAAACCGGTTAGAGGGCTCACCGCTGAACATCGCCAACTTCGTCGACGTGACGGACCCGGAGCTGTTCCCCAAGGCGTTCCTCGACGGGCGCGTTGGCGGCGAGTTCGCCCCCCAACACACATCTGACCTCGTCCGCTGGCCGCTGCTGATGAAGTACGGCGGCATCTACACGGACGTGGGCCAGCTGCAGATCGGCGACCTCAACCGGCTGTGGGACGAGACGCTCGGCAACCCGGACTCGCCGTACGACATCATCTCGTACAACCTGGGCCCCGTCGACCACCGCGACCTGGCCAACTACTTCTACGCGTCGCGGCCCAACAACCCGCTGTTCGCGCGCGCGCACCGGCTGCTGCTAGCATTATGGAACGCCGACGGCGGCAAGACCAGCACCGAGGGCATGCACGCGAGCCCGCTGCTGAAGGGCCCCAAGCTCATCGGCCAGCGGTTCCCCGAGGCGATCCGCAAGAAGCTGACCGACTACATCATCCAGGGGTACTGCCTGACGCTGGTGATGGGGCTCGTCGACGACGAGGGCGGGTGGGACGGCCCCGCGTACTGCGCCCGGCACATCTACGCCATCGACTACATGGTCGGCTCGCAGCTGATCCAGCAGTACACCAACTGGAACGGCGTCGAGGCGTTCCGGCTCATGTCGCTGGCGCTGCCGCAGCCCGGCGACGAGGAGACGGCCGACCAGAAGAAGGCCCGCGAGATCGTCGAGGGCTGCCTGAGCAGGAGCTACGGCTTCAAGCTCGCGCACGGGTACATCCTGCAGGTCGTGGGCGACACGCTGGGCTCCCTGTGGCGGAAACACGACGGCTCGGATAATGTCCCCGGCACGTACGCGCATTGGCTGAGGGAGGCGATGATTTACTGGACGCAGGATAACCTGCCCGAGAGGCTCGACTTCCAGGTCATAGAACCGTATAAGAGGGGGCCGTTGTTGAGGGAGAACTAGGAATGGCGTTAGACTTGGGAATTAGAATACATATACATATAGACGGGATACGGTATATATCAACTCAGAACATTATTATTTGATTCAAGATCGCGATCGACGCGTAAGTGACATGGCTGTACCGGAGGATCCGGAGGCTGACAAATATGTTGGAAGCATAATTATGATCTGTATCGTAAATTAGATAACCTTTAGCATGCTTAATTTTGCGACACCATGATTGAGGAGATCGAAGTCATCTGATGATCAAAAGCTTGATCCCTCAATCCCATTGTACGGTAAACCGGGAGTTTATTATGACCTCCCTTGAGACAGATCTAGGTAGTTCAGACGTCTTGTTTAACCCCCACCTCAGATGCAGTAATCACTTTATTTTTTTCGATGAACCCTCATTCGACCACAGCCAGCGCCATATTCCGATTGGCTAGTGCGGGCCGATGAGAGTATCGTGACGTTTCACGGCGCTATAGATCATGATAGGCTAGCTGGAATTACATGATAACATCACCGCGAGAGTTGCGGAACGAATCTCTCAATGTACTATTTCTTATGTTCAATTTTGAATTATGAGAGAATCATAGCCGTTATTCGAATAGTGTCAAATCAATAAGTTATAATACAAGGAAATTACACTCTCGGGATAATACGATATGCCGGGTAGACAGCCCTCGTGTGTGATTTGGGGATAAGTCTCTCATTGACGGTATGGTTCCCGTCAAGACCTAGACCTATCTCCGGGTCATATCCCGGGTTGCACCGGAAGACACGCTTTGACACACCTCAGTAATAGCGCGAATCTGTATTCCCTAGTATCATCGCTGGCGTCACGATCACGGACTCGCCATACCGGGTGTGCGTAGTCCCCGAGATGATCGCGAACGGCGTGACCCCGTTGACTGAAGTCGGCGACACCGGTGTAGAATCTAGGAAATACAGGGTACTCAGGTTGATGAATGCAGGATCGCAGTCTCATCGTTGAATGCCTAGAGGGTAAGATTGTGCTTCCTGGCAATTTTGTGAGCGAGATGCGTCAGCTTATCTTACACCTCGGAGACTTGGTCGCCGACGTTCACGCGATAGTTCACGAGCACGCGCGTTGATCTTGACGCGCCGTTGATCACCTATACGGCCCGGGACGCGGTGAATAGGTATTCGATTATGTCACCGAGTTTGGCTGCCTCAAGAGCAAGCCTGTCCTCTTGCCCCGATCACGAGGGCACTCTTTAGGGAAGATGCTTCTTCAGGTTCCAATGAAATCCAGGGCTGTGCATGTTCTCGTATTCGAGAAATTTGAGGACAGGGTTTTCGGCGTGGAAGTGTGGTGGATATGGACTCGCCTCGATGAGCGTGATCAGCTTCGACGCGACGCCAATACTAGTATGAGGGCCTGGGGACGACGAATGACTGCTGGGCGCCCGTAACACGATCTTGATATCTACTTACGCCTTTTCTGCTACTCCCTGTGGTCTAAACGTGGCTCTCTAGAAGCCGGCGACACCCGCACCCTCGTCAATGATGACCCCGATACCGTCCTCATATTGCTCCATAAGGGCGTCGGCGATGTAGCGCGCCTTACTTCACAAAGGCCTCCTCATCGAACCCGAAAGCTAAGACGACGGGCTACCTCGGCCTAGAATCGGCGTCTATGAGGAGCTCCACGGTTTCCATGATGACAAGGTTATTCTTATCATCGGATGAGCCACGGCCCTAAATGAATTTGCGGTCGTAGTCACCGCTGTAAGGGTGTAGTTCCATTGTTTCTCGGTGTCTGCCTCGACGGGAACCACGTCCTGGTGGCCCATCAGAAAGATAGGAGCCAGGTTCGAGTCGGACACCTTCCAGGTATAAGAGAGGCCGTGTGTGTTCACCAGCTTGAGAACTAGGTCACTTTGGACGCGCTGGAAGGTCTACTTTATATAGTCCGCGAACTCACCCATCGAATTCCATCTTGGATCCTCGCCGATAAGGCCGATATCATCCTAACTCTCTGTACGGATAAGGATGGCACCACCCATGCGCTTCACGGTGTCCACACGGAATTGATGAGAGCAGAGGAACTCTTCAATCTTTGTTAGGGCTGGGGTCTGGTGTTCTGGCAGAAGAGGGTGAACTTGAGGGCATTTCGCTGATGATGCTTCGAATGGAGCCTGGCCACCGATTGTGCTGTAAGTGAAAAGAGAGGAGGTGAGACGGGGGAAGGCCAAGGCAGTATTCTATCATTGAGGGAGCAGGTTGTTCGGATGAGTCATAATGCTGCATGCTGATAGTTAGCCACCGATATTCCAAACACAGCTACGTCTTTGCGATCACGAGATATCAAGTAGTTCGTGACGGACGTGCAGAAACTGTCGGGGTCAGTGTAATGAAATGGCGTTGTAAGGGTGGTCCGTAAATATTGTGGCTGGCTGGCACTCAAGTGCCTTCTCTGATGACGCCGTAACCCCGATGATGGCAAACCGGATGATTATACTCATGACAACGATAATTCAGTGTGCGCATAGCTTCTCTTTATGTAGCTACTCGATGATCCATATGTAGAAAGTTCAAGGACACTTAACAGAGGATCCAATAGAAGTACTAGAAATCTATCAGGAGCGCCTAACCGCAAAGAATTCAAATTCTGAAGGACTCATACAGTGAAACGGCTCAGTGCTTTCCATTACTAACCGCACCCTGGAGGCCCGAACACCTTCGTACATAAGCACTTCCAGGGGTTTTGAAGGAGTGTACAGGGGTCAAACAGGACTGAACTCTTGGAAGAGGAGGAGGCCCCCCTCGGCCAACCTAACTAGCTAACTAGAAAGAAGAAAACTGAATCTGGGGGCTAGCTTATTATATAGGAAAAATTCAACACAGTACGGCTTAGCTAATACAGTGGGTGCCTTGATGGCTCCCTGCCACCCGCACCGTCTCAACAGTAACGATGTAAAAAATTACCTTGTCATCAGCTTTGTTTAAACGGATTTTAATATTCTGAGTTCAGGCAGGTGACATTAAACCACACATATCGTACGTTCCTATAGTCTGAGACCTGAACTCCCTCTCGATTGGCCGCTTAGAGGACTCATCTGAATCTGAATGACTATGTAGAAGCGATGTGTCATTGCGCCACTGACGTATTCGATTCCTCGCGTTACTCAGGCGGAGAACAAACGAGACCACGGATCGCGGATCGTATGGATAGAAAATGACTCATATAATACGACCCGGACTCAGATAGTCATGACTCTTAGCCATTATATCGATCGTCAGTGCAGCTTCGCGAGATATTCGGTTTTTGAGAGGTAGACTAGCTGCAAAGCGGTTGGTTTGTTATAGAAAGCCAAGGCGACGGAAACATCAGGCCCCGTTCTGCCATATTATGGAAGAGCTCGGGCTTTCTGAAGCGTCCGCGGGCAGCTTGTTCATAGTATGGGCGTCGGGTGTGTTTACACAGGAGGAAACATTGAACTTCGAGGCTCCTCAGGCTGCAATCTTGTTGCCTGCCGTCACCCTGTAGCTTTGATTAGGTATTTTAACCACCTGGAGGCAGAATATCATACCGGACGTACCAAACCAACGGTTGTCCCCTTGTTCAGGGGCAACTGATGTTGATGACGGAGGCAGGACACAACTCACTATACATTTCAGGCTACAACTACACGGGACAACTCTTGTTTCGGGTCAAGGATATAATTAAAACTTAGTTCTTAAGAATTCCCGTTGGCTGCACTCACTTATTACGATAAATGAGATTGAGTGGTAAGACTATAGGCGTCTCGCTGATAGCTGCACTACTTACCTTTTCTGTTCTGGATTCTACCGTCAATGTTATTGTTTTACCAACCTTGGGTGAGACGCAATGACTTGCGCAAGCGCTTGTGGGTGTAAATTTAGGGTTGTGGCAGGGAAATTGAGTCTATTGTTATGTCAAGCCTTTTAAGCTAATCCGTAGGTAAATGTGTTACAACTTGGCATACCTTTGGCGGGTTTGAGACGTGCAGCGACGGCAGGGGTTAGGGGATTGGACTGCGTCAGCTTTTCTCCGCAGCATTAATGAGATTCCCCAATGCCCGGCGTAAGTTGGTTGCCTGTAGGCAACTCCGCTCGGTTAGGCACTGATCTGCGACTGTTGGCAAAATCGACGGGAAAGGCGGAAAGCAACAGACCGCCGCAATGTTATGATAAAGTAAGTCTGCGGCGAATATTTTAGACAGCTTATGCCCTGCGACAAATCAACATTTGTAGCAACAGCCTGCCGCATTATCTTCCTTCTATTAAGAATCCTTTGCCCCAATTATTTGGAACAACATCATCGTGGGACTTTGAAGTCAATTGTTAGCAACCGAAAACCTCGAATAATCATATTTCAACTATGGCTTTGAAGATGGATCCCGCATCAGTGCAGGCGCAGCGTGAAGGCATGGAAAAGGCTATAGTCGAAGGTCTCGAATATATCGGTCCATGTCCGCCTCAACTGGGCGAGACATGGATCGACATCCCTTTACCCGACGGCCAAACAAACCCAACAAAAGTGGTGTGGCCAAAGTCATCGGGAGAGCCGCCTCTTCAGTGCCCTCTAATCGTCTACTTCCACGGCGGTGGCCTCTCAATGGGCAACCCCGATATGATGGTGGCGCCTGCTCGCGGGGTTGCATCCATGTTGTCTTGTGTGGTGGCCTGTCCGACCCTCAACCAGCTTCCCGAGCAAATGTTTCCTGCCCCCGTGCGGATGGCCTGGGAAACTTGCGCATGGCTGTCCGATGCGAAAAACCTGAACGACGGCGTGTTGAAAGATGCTGGAACCAGCGTCGATCTAGGCCGCGGCTTCGTGGTTGGTGGTCTTAGCTCCGGCGCTGCTGCCGCCGCTGTCATTGGAACCATTCCTGGTGCGGCCGCTGCCGGCGTTCAGGACTTTGCTGGCCTATTTGGGTTGAAGAGCCCTATCACCGGCATCTTCTCGGGGATACCATTCATGATCACCGAAGATATGCTCCCAGCGCAATATCGCGATATCTTCAAATCTAGGGAGGAGACCGCTGAAGGCCAGGCTGCCGCTGGCGCAATGCGCATGGAGCTGGAGCCGTATCTCGGTGTTCATTCTCCCTGGTTCTCGCCGATCAATCTAGATCTATCCAATCCCAAGGTTACTCAAGGTCATCCACCAAAGGTTTTCATATACGGCGGGCAACTTGACCAGTTCCGTGATGATTCGGTGATCTATAGCAAGTGGCTCTCGCAATTAGGAGGAGTGGAAGTCAGAGCCTCCGTGCTTGAGGGAGCAGATCATAGCTCGGCTTGGGTGTCGCTATCTTGGCCGTCTTGTCACGACCGCAAAGTCAAAGAGGAGACCCTCGATGGCATGGCTTGGCTGTTGAATCGAGAATGGGATAGAAACCAAGACCTGCCTATCTAGCCTTGAAATATTGTGACTTGCCTGGAAATATCAGGGTCAGTAGCAATGGTGGACGTCTTCCCTCAGTTAAGCCTTTTAGTTTAGATCTCCTCTTCTTTCAGCATCGGAATAATGTAACACTATGTACATTGAGATCAAGAACTGTAATGATATGAAAACTTGAGCGAAAACATTGAATAAATTAGCCTAGCTAACTGAGGATATCCCGCCGTATATATCGGCCTGTGGCCCAGGCCTGTACTCAAATCCCCGAGAACCGGCGCATGGTTTTGTCAAAATCGACCGAGCCACCACGAGACGGCTCGGAGAGCCCGATCGCAGGGGTGGGGTTTCCACAGTGAGCCCGAGAGCCGGTCGGTATCATCACGCCGAGCGGGCCCCGAAACGACTCGAAAAGGTTCCCGAACTCTCTGACAGGTGCAAGTCTATCCTATATATCTGAGTTAGACAAATAGGCTCCGCTGGATATCATATTTCCGCGGAAACCTCATCTTCAAATTGAGTTGAACGCTTTAACTCATGACTTAGGAGGCATTGGACGGAGAAAGGGATTTTACATATTATACTACCTAGTAATTGACGATACTACTCTCCTCGACTTGCCTTACTTTTTAGTTTAGGATACTTTGCAGAAAGTGATGGCTGGGCGGAAGCAAACCACGGATGCCAAAACCGGAGCCGGCCGCTCGACTATCGTGACTCTTGTAGGGCAATGCCTTCGCGGTTTACTCGGAATGCTACCCGGACGTCCTTATGTTTAAATATAGAGTTAATAAGGACACATGACTTCCGCTAGTAGTAAATAATGCTTTTGCCACTTCCTAATTAATTACGGGGCAGAGTAAGCTAACTTTACTCTTAATGGATAATCAAAAGAAGAAAATATTATGACGTTATTCCCTGCCTTTTCCCGGCGCCTCTCTAGCCTCACGGAACCGAATCGCATAAACAGCGGACCGCAAAACGGCTTACTACCGATTGCCGTGGAAGGCTTCTCTGGTGTGTAACAGTGATCTACCAAAGATGTGCATCCGAATATGAAGGGATTTGTATAAATAAAGGTTCTTGTCCTCACGGTCTACTATTCAAATTCAAGTTCTCAATAACAAGGCCCAGCAATCAACCAAGTAGATTTATTTTGGCTCTTTGATAACACTCGAACGATATCTTGCCAACATGAAACCTTCGCTTCTCTTCTCGGCTTTATTTCTGGCCTCTGTTTCGACCCAGGCAAGCTTGCCTGAGCATCGAAACATTAAGACGCCAAGCACCGAGTCATCGAATGTGCCAGTGTGGAAAAGGAGACAAACCAAGCACCTGCGGCCGGTGATGGAAAGGCGAGGAACGCCGGAACCAACAGCTGATGGCTTGGGTGCTCCTGAGGATGGTACTTTACCTACGCTCTAGTCCTCCGAAGATGAATGATTGCTAATTCACATCCGTAGAGGGCCAAAACGTGGCAATTGAGCTACAAAACCCGGACGCGTTGAACCCTCCTCTTACTGATGGTGGATTGGTTCCCAATCTGAAATGGAGCTTTGCATTGTCGAATAACCTCAAGAACAAAGGCGGATACATCCGAGAACAGGTATGTCGTGTTAGAACAATTGGCTTGCTTACTGGCTGATGGCTTATCTGTTGCCGTATTTATGACGAATGCTGAGCTAACTTTCGTGGCAGCTCGAGTCTGATCTTCCTCCAAGCACCGATTTTGCAGGTGCCCAGAATCACCTGACTAAAGGATCGATCAGACAAATGCATTGGCATAGCTGCGTAGGTCGACCAAATTTACCAAATATCCACACTACCTACTTGACATACTACTAATCTAACTAATAGAGTGAATGGGGTTATGTTACGAATGGGACTGTAACAGTAAGAGACCGAATCCGACTTTACCAATAGGCATGTTGGGGCGAGGCCAGGTGTTTACTGACTCCTTAACGAACTAGATTAGTATGGTGGACAACAATGGCCGGAACCAGGTCGCCAACGCGACGGCCGGCGATATCTGGTACTTCCCTAAAGGCCAGCCGCACGTCATCCAGGGTGTCGAAGACTCGAACGAGTACCTCCTAGTCTTCGACGCAGGCGACTTCGCCAACGAGGGATTGACCTTCAACGTCGATGATTGGCTGACTCATACGCCAGCCGAGGTTATCCTCAAGAACTTCGGGCTCGACAACACGAGCACGGCGTTCAACAACGTGCCGCCGAATTTCGGTAGCATCAACACCGGCAAGGTGGCCAATGATTCAGTTGACTCTCCCTTCGGCCAACTGACTGGCAATGCGTCGTGGTATTTCCCGGCTTCTAAGATGGAGTTTACACAAGCGCCTGGCGGCGGCGGCTCGTATAAGCGTGTCGACTCGACCAACTTCCCAGTCTCGCAGAAGATTGTCGGGCAGATTGTGCAGGTTAAGCCAAGGGGTATGCGGGAGATGCATTGGCACCCTAATGTAAGCATTACTCTAGTGGTGGCTGACTTACTGGACTCCGCTCTTGATTGATCGTTGCTGACTCCTCTGGTCTCCCATAGGGCGTGGAATGGCTTTACTTTCAAACAGGTACTGCCCGAGCGACGGTGTGGCTGGGAGCTGGCAATGCTCGTACATTTGATTTTACTGATGGGGACACAGCGGTGTTCCCTGACAATTCGGGTCAGTCTAGGGGAGCAAGCACCGTAGCATAACGGAACCATTAGCTAATGATGTTTCTATAGGCCACTATATCGAAAATCTGTCTGACACGGAGGATCTCTTCTACCTCGAAATATTCAACTCTGACGTTGTAGAGGATGTCTCCTTAACTCAGTGGCTGGCATTGACACCCCCTGACCTGGTATCGCAGGTCTTGAATGTTAGTGTTGCCACTGTGCAAGCACTTCCGAAAGAGAAGCAGGTTATATTGGCTGCAAAGCCGTAGTCTTTGGGTCCTCTACATACTGGTAGAATGACGCTGATACCTAGGGTAGATGGCTAAGCCACCTCAGCCACATAATCCCCCAAATTTGCGCAGATTTCTAGAACTCTTACTCCTCAACATATAGATTTTACCATTCATCCATAGTTAAAGTTGTTCATTTTCTTATTCTTTCTATTTCTGGGGAAGCTTCGCATTCATACCTTAGGAATGCTATGTGGCATCGGCCAGGCTATTTGGGCCAGGCATGCGTCTGTTTTTGTTACACGTACTAACATGACCTACATTCCTACTGTGACCGAACTGACCTAATCTACCCGAACTGATCTGATCGGGACCAGCTCGGCTACACTACCTACCCGGCTACACAAGGCCCCCGGCTTCCTCGCAAACCTGCAGAATAATCGTGCGAAATTCCGGGAGGCTTTAGATGAGGGCCAGCAGGAAGCCGAAGGGCAGGAATAGGCAATAAGGTCTCCAGGGCAGGGTCATGTCGCTAGAAGGTTGAAGTTATAAGGGCACCGCGTAAACCTAGAATTGCGAAGTAGGATCACTAAGACTCTTGAAGCTATAAATCCTAGATTCTAAGCCCTTATTCAAGCCCCTGTGAAAGTTTTAGTGGTGACTTTTTGCGAAGCTTTTATTATGTTGACATTACTTTAATCGAGCTTTCTAATAGGTTTATCCGAGACTAATTACGAAAACCAAGACCAAAGACTAAGACGAGAATCTTGTTGTAGGATAGCTTGTTAGTAGGGGGCTTACTGAAAATCTGATAGTAGGAGTGCTTGCAGCTTTGGTCTATTAGATCGCGATATCAGCTTGACGCTATTAGATACGAATTTATATACAGATATCTCTATATCCGAGTAGACCTCTACAATTGGGTTTCCATCTTGCCATCGGCAGATATGTAAATTCCACTGACGCGCCGTATCACGAAACCATCAATCCGGCTGCCATTCCAAATGATACTGCCTATCATTTGGCCATCTGCCGGCCTTCGGAGCTACTTGAATTTACCGACATGATTTGATAAGGTGTAGGATTCCCGTTAGAGAGGTATCCACGAAAGCATAGGCTTGAAGTCCTATATTACCACTTGGTTACGCCTATGGCGATGCGGGTAAGACGTAGGTCCGAGGTGCGCTATCGAAATTCCCAAATGAGTACAGCACATCTTATCAATGCACCTGTCAGCGTGGTAGTGGAGCGCGAATAAAAATAGAATGAGAATGAGTTTTTCCACTTCTGCACAAGCCGCAATACGCATCAAGGCGGCGGCCATGCATTCTCAGCTTGGGAAATGCACCCCACTGGCAATTATTATGCTTGCAGATGAGGGGAATCTGACTGCTGATGTACAACACAGAAGACATCATAAATGGCTAAGGGGGTATGACTTGACCTAGAAACTTATTGTTTTACTTTTCGGTTCTCTTTTTATTAGAGGCAAGGGAAAATGAGGGTACGGTTTACATTGATATGTAGCGTTACCGGTAGCTTTTGTGCTTGGCTGGGGGTAGTAGGGTAGTATCTTTGTATGTTAGTAAGGTAGGTTGGGTGGGTATGTGCGCTTTACACATATGGATGGTAAGCTAGAGAACTTGTGGTGATCTGGCATAAGCGAGAGCTGAACAAACAGTACGGGTGGCATATTAAGTAACAATGTCAGACAGTGTTTACTCCCCCGTGGTAATAATAAGTTCGTCTATTCTATACTATTTAGATACTCGTGATGAATATGGATAAGGAAATTCATGAATTGTTGCCTAATACCAACCAATAAAGCTAGGGAGTCCGTTGCCAATGACCAAAATCGCTAGTAAAGGACAACTTGATCTGTTCTCAAAGAGCAGGGTGGCGTATTTAGAAGCCGCTACTCGCTGATTGATCCCACCTGAATACAAGAGAATGGGGATGGGAGCACAACTGGCATATTATGGATGTAATACACCATTAGGCTCTCAGTGTGCTGGTAGGTGTGTTATTATATGTGCCCGATAGGGGCAATGTAACCCCATTTAGTGGCTTAAAAGCAGCCTCTCTACCGTCTCCTTTCAAAGTACACCTAGTACTACTGTGCAATTATTGTGCCACCGTTCCATATCGGTTAAGTGTAAAAGCTCCTAACCTATCTGTATCAAGTCCTATCATGCGATTCTAGGAGAAGGGACGCTGAGAAGTGGTTGGCTCTGGATATGCTGTTTGCTGCCTAGAATCCCGGACTGCCCGAATAACCATCCAATTTTTGTCGGGATGCAGCAGAGCTTCAAAGTATCGAACACAGCTGCTACGTGGTCCACTGAAAGTAAGCGTAGAAACAGTTGGCATAATATTATATACAAAGCATAAATTCGATCCGAGACCTAGCAAATAACCTCAGTTCTTTACAAGGATATTTAGTTTGACGTAATAGATCTATCCCCCACCCTCAATCGCAACAATTTTTTCACAGCCTAGGACTATTTCCTTTTTTGATCCCAATCCCTAAGTCTTATTAGTAGTCATCTGACAAAGTTCACTTAATATAGGTGTAAGAAGCTGCCTATATCAATCCCACACCCGCGTCCTAGCTTAGCATTGTTGTTTTATCGCCATATTTCTTCAAGTAAGTTTGTGCCTAATATTTTCTTATATCTCATGTACTGAATTGACAGTTTAGACTCCCCCTCCACCATGCGCCTCATTCATACTGATAACTTCACGATGGAAGAGTTCAACAAAGGTCTTCCTCCTACTTACGCAATCCTATCCCATACGTGGAGAACCCATGAAGTCACCTTTCAAGACTTTAACAACTTTGCGGCCGCAAGATTGCCACCACGTAAAGTTAACGGTAACTATCTTGCATACGTCTCCCGTCTCTGTCACCACGAGTACCAATTGTTTGATAAAATAATCAGAGTTTGCCAACTTGCTCGCAAGCGGGGGATTATGTATGTGTGGGTTGACACATGCTGCATCGATAAATCTAATAGTGCCGAACTGGGTGAATCCATCAATTCTATGTTCGAATGGTACGAGCGCTCAGAGATATGCTACGTATATCTGAAAGATTTTGAACTGGGGCAGAACGGTAATATTGAGACTTCTGTCTTTCGTGAATGCTTGTGGTTTAAGCGAGCATGGACATTGCAGGAACTTCTCGCAGCCCAATGGGTCCTTTTCTTTGACCGCAGTTGGAATGAGCTAGGGGAAAAGAGGTTCTTTGGGCCACTTCTGTCCGATATTACCGGGATTGAAATACCCTTTTTAGCGAGGACGGTGTCTATACATACTGCGAGTGTTGCAAAACGCATGAGCTGGGCTGCAGCGCGCGAAGCATCCCGTGAAGAGGATAAGGCATATAGCCTCTTAGGGATCTTCGGTGTCAATATGCCGCTTATTTATGGGGAACGGTCAAAAGCGTTCATCCGTCTTCAGGAAGAAATCTTAAAGGAGAGCGACGATCACTCGATATTTGCATGGATGGAACACCCCGGAACACAACAAAAAAGCATTATTAGAACTTGCGGCGAACCAAGCTGCGAGGATCCAGCACATGACGCTTCCGTGTGCGCCAACCTACGTTGCACGAGCTCAACATGCATCATTGCGATGAAAAACAATGATCACGGGTCTGTGCAAGGCCGTGTGCTCGCTGACAGGCAGCTCCGAGGTCTTTTTGCCACTTCACCAAACGACTTTAAGAATTCTGGGAACATTACGTCTTTTCCGCAGGCTAAAGCCAAAGGCCACATTACAATAACAAATCGGGGGATACACATGCCTTCTATGCTATCGTTTGAGCTCATTCAAGGAAGAGAAGTTCCCGTACTTGTACTCAATTGTTCAGCCGGCGAGTATGACCCGATTGGGATTTACTTACACCACGAAGCTGGCGACCAATACACTCGAGCCTGGCCTAATAGACTTATCAGCTGCACTTCAGAGGCTCGTGAGACAATATATGGGCTGAAAACTCTTTCTACTTTTCGATCTGCTGCGGGAAGCCCCTTGGAGAACTCGATAATCCTGAATGTATTCGAAGTTCCTGAATATATTTATGTCTTGGAGATGCCGCCGACGATGCTCAATCGCGAAAGAAAGCCATTTTTTCCCACAGGGGGTATTGTTCCTTACTCCAATTCCTTAATGGTGGCTAAGGGGGATGTTCGAGTGAGAATTTGGTTTGGCACTAAGCAGCAAGGGAAAGACAAGGAAGTATTACCTTGGTGTCGATGTCAGAAAGTGTTTGGGAGGGGGCCAATACCAATCCGTCAGCAGTTGTCCATATTGCAGCCGCCGCCTCCGATGCATCAGCCATCCATGCTTCAACAGCCGTTCGTGCGTGCACAGTCGCCCATGCCTTCTGGATCGGCCAGGCCGCAGATCCCTGCGCACATAAGGGTACCTTGGAATTTAGAAGATTGTGAAAGCGACGACTGTATGGGTCTCGATCCGAATGAAGAACTATATATAACAATCAATCAAAGGAGAGAGCAGGGATTTGATGTATTTTATCTCGAGATAAGGACTAGGCGCTCACAGGTTTAGGTAGATACAGTGTCTTCGTTTTTAGCGAAGGCTATGGGATCATTCCTCCTAGGTATCTTCCAATCTTGAAGTTAAGTTTTCTGGTGTACTTCGTACCTCAGTAAAAGAAAAACAGGCTACACTGCATACCTAGTCGTCACATGTAATCCTTATACTACCACTTCGGTTGTTCTATTCCGCCGAACAAGTAGCTCTTCAAACCCCTAGAATTTCCAAGATTAAAACATCGGGTAACTTTACCCCGCACTACCTTCAATTTAGGGCCTAACTACCTAAACCTAGTCCAGGTAACGTGAGGGGTATTTTATCCACTGTTCGTCGCGCTTCCCACAGTAACAGCAGGGGAGGGGCAAAGCAAGACTTAACAACTCATTACAATATCTTTATTTCAATAATCAAATTGTTATGTCACAATATCCAAGTCTATGAAACAAGGCGTTCAACTGATCATAATCTGCAATACGCAATATACTATGTTTACATATAATTTAACTAGCTCTTACTTTGGGATACTTCTTACAGGTTTAACCCTTGCAATTTACACTGAGCGACGAACTTACCGGGTTTAATCTAACTACCGGAAGAGGTAGAAATATGGGCTACATGAAACTACATAAGTAGATAGCGGTAGCAGCGGATGAGGTCTAGTCGGGAGTGGCGGCAAGTCTAGGTGGGCTTCATTTTACGAAACAAGTTCGAGTCTCTGTTTGCGTCGGCTGACTCAAGACTTCTCGAACACTTAGTATCTAACCCAGCTCGGTGCAGTTGGCTCTTCATTACACCTTACAAGCGGACTTTCCCACGCTTGGCCTTCGAGTTTTATGGTGAGCGGCGATCCCAATTGTTCGGGATAGCATTTATCCCCCGTCGCTGCCGGTTCCCCACTACTTGCCGGATTTCCAATGATGCTGCCCGCAACTTGCACGCTATATTCCATGTTGGGGATGCGGGGGGCCTGCAAGCAAGCTATGATGTCGTGGAAATGGTCCGCTCTACCGGTGAATACTTAAAGGGCGCGATTGAACATGCAGATCGTGAAGCCGATACCCGCGCTGCTCAATGGAAGGAGTGTAGATTAGCTGTCAAAGCTCCGCGACATCTTGAGGTCGCTTGTCACCATGCGGGCCATATCACTTCTTATCTCGGCGATCCAAGTGTGGACATGTCTCGCGGAGTATGGACGCGGAGGACAATGCGAAAACTCGCGCTACGCGCATAAGCGCCGCACATTTATCGCGACGGATATCAGCAACGAGCCGGATGACCAGATGAGTCTTGTCCGCTTGCTGACATATTCGAACGAATTGGACATTCAGAATATTGCCGTGGTAACTTCAACGTGGAAGAATGACTCCCTCGACGCGGCTAGCGTATACAAAGTACTCGAAGGCTTTGGTAACGTCGCGGCCAGTTTGAACGCCAATGTGCCATCAGGTGGGCAATATCCATCGGCGAAAAGCCTCGCTTCCAAAGTCAAGCTAGCGCACCCCGTGTACGGGCTGGCCGCACTCGACCTCCCACCGAGCGACGCTGCCCTCGCCCTTGTCAAAGCCGCCGATGAGTCGTCGGCACACGATCCTTTATGGGTATGCTTCTGGGGCGGCGCAAACGTTCTAGCCGAGGCACTGCAGCTCGTCTCGCGGACGCGGACACCAGCTGAGGTATCCCGCTTCATAAAAAAACTGCGAGTGTATTCGATCTCGGACCAGGACAACGCGGGTGCCTGGCTCCGCGTGAACTACCCATCGCTCTTCTACGTCGTCGCCCTGCACGGCTTCAACGAATACACACAAGCCAGCTGGAACGGCATCTCGGGCGAGGCGTACCGACACTTCGACAAGGGCGGCCCGGATACGTCACTCGTCACGAACGAGTGGCTGCAGACGCACATCCGTATTGGCGACCTAGGCGCGCACTACCTGAACTACTCGTTCATCATGGAGGGCGACACGCCCTCTTTCTTCCCGCTCATTCCGAACGGCATTGGAGATCCCGAGCACCCCGAATGGGGGACCTGGGGCGGGCGGTTCCTGCTCGTCGATTCGGACGGCCGCTACCCGCTTTACAGCGACGCGTCGGACGTGGCGATCGGGGTCAACGGCGAGATCTACGTCAGCGCCTTCGCGACCATCTGGCGGTGGCGGAAGGCGTACCAGTACGACTTTGCGGCGCGCATGCAGTGGACTATTAACGGTGACTTCGCGAAAAACAACCACCAGCCCGTCGCCATTGTGAATGGGACTTGCGGGCCCAGCGTCATGCAATTGTCGTACAAGTTCGGTGAGGCGGTCGTTCTGGATGCCTCTGCTAGTTGGGACCCCGATGGCGACAAGCTCAGCTTCGACTGGTTTCATTACCGCGAGGTCGTCACGCGCATGCAGGAGGGTCCCATCAGTCCCGTTAGCCTAAACGTCACGATTAGTCCTATTGGGGGACGTGATGATATCGTGGAGATTCGTCCGCTGAACAATATCGTAAGTTTTGACCCTATGCGTCAATTTGCTACCAGTGGCTGACGGATCAAGACCATGCATATTTTACTGTCGGTGGAGGATCAGAGAGATATGAGTCTCACAACATATCGTCGCATCATTCTCACACCAACTAGCTAGGCTACGTCAAGTATACTTGCGAGGGATTGTCAAAATTAATATTGAAACTAAGGGGCAATCAATTTCCATCTCCTCATCAATGACATGTGCATGAGACATCTCCGTCCCGAAACTCTAGAAGGCTTGCTGCCGACGACGCTTGCCTCAGTAGTAGAATAAACAATCAATCAGAATCTTCATGCATGTAATTTTATTTTCCTGTCTCGCGTTCATCTAGTCATTGGTTATGAAACCCCCCCGACGATAGAATGGAGACACATCCGTACGGTGTCAGGGCTGGCGCAACTTTATTTTTCTTATGATTTTCATTCCTCATGCCCTAATACCCCGAGCACTACTAACAAAACTTCGTCCGCCTTAGCCGTGTCTGTGTAGCATTTGAAATCCACCTAGCCTCAATTCTAATCCCGCAAGTCTCCCTCTAGCCATTGCGTCAGGGTATATGCAAAGATGCAAGTCTCATCTTCTAGTCTTGTAACGATCTCAAACGTATACGTTCCGCTCCTCACAAACATTTTTGGGATCATGCAATAGACTAAAACATCATGAAGAGTATCGTAAGTCAAATAGTCAACCTCAGTCCCCTCATAAACATTACGAATCGTAATTAGCCCGGGTTGGCCGAGCGGCGTGGTGCGAAAGGGCACAGTGTATGTGATGGGGCCATCGTGCTTGCCACTGTCAAGATCAGCGGTCATTGTTAAGCTAGCCGTTGCGTTGGAGAGATTGTCTGTCGTCTGTAGTGCAGTTCCCTTGGGCTTTTCAAGATAGCCACGGAGTAGAATGAAGAAGACCCGGTCACTGGCAGTATGTTAGCTGTAAACTTGTAGGTGGGTTAGCGCTAGTAGGGAGGAACCACGGCTGAAACAAGGAAGAAGTTGGTACGCCTTACGCGGTGATCGGCATCGGAGCGACCTCGAGAAACTCAACTCCGAATAGTTGATCTTCTTCCGGTACTGGACCATACGTGAAATTATTGTGGCCATAGGGGCCTGAGTTCTTCGATGGCCCAGGCTCGGACATGGCTTCAACCTGGCCTGGAAGTTTCTCCTGTTTGAAGATGGAATTGGGAGTTCGAGCGGCTGTTAGGTGTGCCAAAACGGCGCAGAGGGAATGCAGAAGCAGGAATAATGTTTTCATAGTGAATCAAGCTTGAAGTTTGTCACTGTGATGTAAAAGGTAAATGGCGAGAATGGGGGCGCGCCGCGTACGATTTGTCCGAATTTGAAACCTCGAACAGAAGAGATGGATTTGGCTGGACGACGAGTGCCTACGGGTAGATACGTAGGTAGAAGATAGTAGGATGTTTCGGTCAAGCCCCAGCAATACTCCGCGTGTTTATCGTTCTTTGGTTGTATATAAACCTTGGAAGAGGATAACGTTGCTGCCTAGTCTAGGTGTGAGGGACAGTGCTTAAGACAGGTACCCGTCACGGCGGATTCCACGTCATGCACTTCCATTCCTTCAACATCAATAATCCTACTCGCTATCAAACACGTCCATAAATGGAACAGACCCACCAAACAGCATCATGATTACATTATGTGTAACAAATAACTACCAGTCTCGGGTAATATCTCACTCGTAATATATCATGAGAATCCACTCCGACTTTGGCCGTAAGTTGTACTTATACGTATCTCTCGTCTTCTACCTAACAGCTCTAATTCTCAAGAACCCGTGGCATTTTTCCAACCTTCTTGATTAAATATGAGTATTAAAGGGACAGCCGATCTTTTATACCTAGGGTTCAGAGACTCCCAAATTTATTGCAAAGTTTTGAATTATGTGTCCCAGATCAATACCGCAGCATGTAGTTCAAACAAATAATAGGATTTCCATACGGTAACCTACCTCTGGCTCTTACGGACTCGGCATTTATACTCGCTTACGTGAAGCAATGGACAACAGTCAGTTGGTTAGGTACTCATGTTTGGAATAATAGCTGAAGCTGCTCTAAATAAACATCAGTGTGGAGGGCTAGTCTTCTTATACCTTCCCCAAACCTCTATATGCATAAGTACGGATATACGTCTCCTGATGTTGGTGATGGCAGACTACTGTTTACAATGAACTAATCGTATGGGGTCTTGTTATAGCTCTATATAAACGTTAGCGATCTCCATTGTATAATGATATGATAGACAGGAGCGTCATCACTGATACCGTTCATATCATGATGTAGAAAGTCTCACATTCGGAACCAGTTTGCATAGTTTCATGCCGGGTTTCTAGCTTTGACTATGGTGCAGCAGCATAATCCATTTCTACTGAGCTAAAATTTCCTACTTTTACCCCATATTCCTAACCGGTCCAAAAGATTGAACAGTTCATTGCCGTTGGCGGCTCGTACACTACGGGAAGCAATGGTCTTGCATTTAAGCTTCAGCCTCGCTCCTTTTTTAGATTAACCCTCTTTTTTTTTTTCCCCCTTTTACAAACTCCGTGAAATGTTTAGGCTAAAGGATAAGACACTAGGCGATTGTTATACCCTGGAAGTTTTCTAATCAAGGTACGACATATTTACATAAGTTAATTAGAACGAAAATTGAGCTGCAGCCACGGACCCAAGCCATGATTTAAAGCCACAATCGATATGACCGCGAAATCAGCCCCCCGAATCTGCCTTGCACTTGAGTGGTAGCGCGCGAGGAGGAACAGCGTAGTATTTTAGGGCAAGCCATCGCACGCGTAAGACGAACACTACGACGAATGAGAGTGAAAGAGGGGTCGCTTGTTGAATGCATAAACAGTCTTAGCAATTGAATGGATCAAATACCCTGACACCTCCCATGCCCTTTGCCGCACCGTTTCTGGTCCTCCCCTCACGGTCTTCATCCATTTTCTAGTCGTCGTATAAATAGTATTCGCCCTCGCTAGTGTTCTACATATCGCCAACATGTATCTACTCAATGTACAGAATTTTCAGCCGAGATTATTTCTGGACGAAAAAGCTCGCCCGCCATACGCTATATTGTCTCATACATGGAATTCCGATGACGAAGAGGTCGGATTCGGAGATTTACGAAGATATCATCAAGCCGTAGCACAAGATGAACCATCAATTGTTGACTCGATCTCTTCCCGCCTAGGATTCAAGAAGATCGAGCGTTTCTGCAATGTCGCAAAATCACATGGCCTTGAATGGGCTTGGGTTGACACCTGCTGTATCGACAAACGAAGCAGTGCTGGGCTTTCCGAGGCCATCAACTCCATGTTCAAGTGGTATCGAGACGCCGAACGATGTTGTGTCTTCTTGCAAGACGTAACAGGCTCCTATAACGATCCTTCGTTTCGGAACAGCAGGTGGTTTTCACGAGGATGGACACTTCAAGAACTGATAGCCCCGAAACTACTTTATTTCTACGACCAGCAATGGGAGTTGATTGGGATGATTCATGATAGTCCACTTGAAACAACGCATGATACCCCGCCTGAGACGACACATAACGACCCGCCCGAGACGATGGATGGTATCCCGCTTGAGACGGTGGATGGTATTTCCACATTATGTGAGGCTGTCAGCAGTATCACTTCAATTCCAATTGCTTTCCTAAAAGGTGCTCCACTTGCAGATGCCTGTGTTGCCAAAAAAATGTCATGGGCGTCAAAAAGACAGACGACACGACCCGAAGATATCGCTTACTCCTTACTTGGAATATTTGATATCAATATGCCTTTATTGTACGGGGAAGGGCACAGGGCGTTTATCCGCCTACAAGAAGCGATCATCAGCAACACACAGGATCATTCAATACTGGCCTGGGGGACAATCAACGAAAGCAAATCAAGTTGGTTCCATATATCGTCACATATTCCTCCTTCCAGCGGATTGGGAGCGCTCGCCGCATCGCCAGCAGACTTTGAAGATTGCGGAGACTTCGAGGCAGCCGACGTAGACCTTTTCAAAACACACAGTAACTTAGACTTTCAAGTTACCCCCGGCGGTGTCAAACTCGGTGTGAACATATATGTCAGTGATAAGTTTGCTGTATGTGAGCTGTCGTGCTTTACATGGCGGTATCCATCACAGCGTATCAAGATCCTGCTAAGACCGGGCCCATTATCACTATCCTACAGTGAATTTTTGATCAAATGGCCCCAACATTTAAGGCAGGGGCGAAACCTGTGGTGTAATTCAGTATCTTTGTTGATCATGGTGCCATCCTATTATGGGGAGGCTGCTTATATGAGGCTCCTCGTTTTAATCAATGTTTTCGGGCTATTTCAGTTCTTTCTACGTTGGCTTCGGCGCCGTAGCCAAACGATTATCATAGTTAAGGACACTGCATCCAGTACAATGCACAGCATCCAAAGTAGATTCCATGTTTTAAACTGTCAGAATCTCGCGCTCCTGAATATTCCTAACGACCACACCTTCAATATCGAATACGCACATTCCAGTTTTCGCGTTGAGACAAATATACATCAGATAGGGAGACATTCCTTGCATATTATTTACCCGACCGAACGTGCAGATGATAGGCCGTTATTAATCCCCGTATATGTTGCCTACGCTATCGCAACTTTTATTGGATTTACTCTCTTCGACGTTGGGTTCCGGGCTTCTTTTGTACTTGTGGCTGTGGGCTTGACTTTTTTTACTATTTCTTCCAACCGAATCATTCCAATATATGCTTGGAATGGGGTCACCGCCGAAACCACGCCGGCAATAGTATTTAGAAGGATGTGGATGTTTATGCTCGGCGAGGGCGCAGGACCAAGAGTGGATCGACGGGCAATCCGAGTTTGCATACGCATCATGGATCAAAGGTCATCCTCCTCTTCTAACGACACAGAACAAATACTAGTAACAGTTTGTTTCTATCCGCGATTTTCTGTTCCTTTTTCTCGACATAAAGTCACTTGCCACCTTGTTCAAGTGCCTATGGTACATTCACGCAACGAAGAAAATCATTCCATAGGTCTTGATCGGTGGCCCAAGACATATAAAACTCTTGAAACTGGAAGAAGGAAATATGCCCAACACACGCAGCGATTTAAATACAGGGAGGGGGGTGTGGCTAAGTTTTTATTTACAATTACAGCAAAAGAGAAGGATTGATTGTTTAATATATTGTGTTATATATTCATTATGACCTTTATAAAATTTAGATTACTTTTTATTTGAAATGAAAAGGCTTACTGTTTATACTGTTTACTTTTATAAATTATTTAATAAAGTATGCTAAGACTAACCCCCTTGCCATGGTTCATTGAGTTACAAGCTACCCTTTTATATATAAAATAACTTAATTTGTATTAGTTGTATAAAAGTGGGGGAACTTAATAAAAATGTGGGGCTAGTATATAAAAATAAAAAAAATTAAATTATTAAAAAAAAAAAAAAAAATTATTTATAGTTTAATTAATTAGTTTTAATTTAATTTATATAATAATTTTTAAAATTTATAGCTTATTAATATTTTTATATATAAATTATTAATAAATTTATTAATTATATAAAATATTTTTTAAATATTAAGTTTTAAAAGCTAAATATTATTATATTAAAATAAAACTTTTAAAAAATATTTATTATTTTTTAATTATAAATAAAATGACATATTTTAATTTTAAAGCTATTTATTTTTATTATTTTTATTTAAATAATTATTTATAATATTATATAAATTTTTTAGCTAATTTTATAAAATATTTTATATATAAATTTATATAATATAAAAACTATAATAAAAATATATAAAATATTTTATAATATTATATATAATAATTTAAATAAAAATATTAAAAATATATAATTTAAAGTTTATAAAAAAATTCTTTAAAAGTGTTATAACTATAATATTAAATATAAAAAAAAAAAAAAACCAATAGGTATAGTGCCCTAATAGCATTTATACCCCTGTTTTTAAGCTAAGCAGTAGCTTATAAGCAATAAGTTTTAGCAAAAAGCTAGGCTGCACTAGGCTTTTAAAACAGCCCTACTTTTTAAGTATGCTAGTTTTTTTTAAACCTTTTAGTTTATAAAGCATTTGCCCTTTTAAATTTAAGTTATAAATAGCTATAGTTATATTAATTAAAAAACTAGTTTAATAGTAATTATATTGTAAAAATACTTATAATATATATAACAAACTAATATAAAGCGTTATACTTAGCTATTAGTATTACTAGCTATTTATTTTTAATATTTTTATTTAAACTATATGTTTATATAAAGTTATTGCTATTTTTTTAAACTAACTGTTTTTTTTTATATTTATAATTATATATAGCTATTAAACTATATGTTTTTAAAGTTTTAATAAAATAAGTTTTTTAGCTTTATTTATTTAGCTATTTTTTTTAATAAATTTATAAAGTATTTTTTTTTTTGCTTTTTTAGCTAATATTAATATTATATTAAACTTATATTATAATTATTTTTTATTTATTTATAAATATTAAATAAAAATATATTATTTTTTAAATAAGTTTTTATAATATATAGCTTTTATTAAATTATAGTTTTATATAAATATATA